>JAOQGH010000001.1:156376367-156387154 GCA_025769975.1 Gallinago jamesoni
CTCACGAGTGCAGAGTAGAGGGGTAGAATCACCTCCCAAGACCTGCTGGCCACACTTCTCTTGATGCAGCCCAGGACTCGGTTGGCTTTCTGGGCTGCCAGTGTGCACTGCTGGCTCATGGTAAGCTTCTCATCCACAAGCACTCCTAAGTCGTTCTCCTCAGGGCTGCTTTCCAGCCATTCTCCGCCCAACCTGTATTTGTGTCTGGATCCCCCCTTCAGACTAAAAGCCCCAAGTCCCTCAGCCTTTCCTCGTAAGAGAGGTGTTCTAGGCCTCTAGGCCCCTAATCATCTTTGCAGCCTTCTCCTGTAACCTCTCCAGAATTTGTACTGTTAAAACATAGGCTGATCTGACAGTAGATTCTCAGGTCTACCTAAGAGGCGTACTTCATTTTTGCCTTTAACAAGACTTTTGTGTAACAAACCCAATAACATCAATCATTTGGGAACAGAAGACTAGGGTCCTAATGGGAGATTATACTTCACCATAGCAATCGTTCTTTCTCCTTGAATACCTCCACAGTTAATCATCCACAAGCCAGTGAAGCTGAGAATGATTTGTGTTAGTCATGTTAAGACTGTCACTGCCTTCTCCAGTTGCTCCACCCCAGGACCCCTTCTGCTCCAGTAGCTGGAGCCCAGCACACACACACACACAGTAGAGCATGAGATTTTGGTGACAGGGAGTTAAAAAACAATTTTATAAGAAGATACAAGAAGACAGGAGAAACTGTGGTGATCTAGTGATCTGGAGATCTAGTGATCTAGTGCAGGGCTCAGGCAAATAAGCAGGGCAACCAGTCCTGTTTTATACACCCCTTTTTGCCTATCCCCCACTCTGTTCCCCACTTTTCCCCTTTCCCTGCACATTGACTTATGAGTTGGAACAGTCCCACCCAACCCCTCCAACGTGCAGGACCCCCAGATTTGCATTCTCATCCATTGCAAAGTCCTGGTTCACCTGCAGTTTCTTCATAGCCCATCAATTAGTGTCACTGGCCAGATTTGGTTCTGGTTATTGTCTTTGCTGATTTTAATTGGTCAAATTTTATGTCTCTGTCTCTTGCTCTGTCCTTATCCTCCCAGCTGAAAAAAAAAAATCCATGCCTCACATACTCATACCAATGCATGCCACTGATGAGGCTTATTTTTATCAGGACTTCTCTTATTATTTGCTGGTCAGGTTTGTCTCTGTGTCTTCTGGTTTATCACTCTTTGACTAAGTACCCTTAAAGGAGAACATACTCTCCTCCACATACCTTTCATATTGAGAATTATCCTGCATTGAAGTACAAATAGTTAAGATGATAGGCTACTTTGGAATAATACAAATGAAAATAATATAAGCATAATGTTTTATCAATTAGTATTAAAAAAATCTTAATTATGTTTTCATTTGCAATAAAAGCATTTTGAGCTTCAAGCTTTACCTAAATGTGTGCTGTAAAAAATTAGGCCTCAGTATTGTCTTAGGTTTGTGGTGTGGGGAGAAAGGGTGAAGTTGGACTATGCAAATAAAAAGGAACAGAATGGTACTATGAATTCTGACTAGAAAATTTCCTGGGTAACACTTCTGAAGCTGATTCACACTCAGTGTCCTACAGGTTCACCATTTTCTATAAGAAAATAAGATTGCAGGAAACAAGACTCAGCCTACCATATGTTCATGTTTGCCAAGATATTTCTTCTTCTTTCTACAAATAAATTTTGTTCAAGTGGAGCTTGAGGACTTCTGACATGTTGTTCAGAATTTTCAGTTTTGACAAGGCCACAGGACAACCAGGAATGTCAAACATGTTGCAGTACAGAAATCATTCACTGGCACAATATACATGAAATATATCTAATATGTTGGTTGTAAATCAGATCTGCTTCTGATGCCAACAATCTGTAGAAGTTGAATAAATCCAGCCTGTCCTGAATATGTCAAACAAACTATGTACTCACTAGCAGACCAGGACATGCAGAGGGTGGTGTCAATGGGGTTTTTTTTTGGATGAATAAGGGTCATAAAAAATGGGTAACAGAATAAAAATATACTTAGGTAGGTACACAACACTGATGTTTATATTTCCTTTGTATTCAGTACTGCGTCTACCTGGATATATAAAGCTTCTAACAGGTAAGACACCCTCACTGGCTGAGACAAGAACATTGCAAAACTTTTAAACTTTTTCAATAAATAAATGGAAAATAAATATTTATTGTTTTTTCCTGATAGTATTAATTTTGTTTATGACTACTTATACGGTCATGTGTATTCAAGGAAATCTTCTTTAGAAGAGAAAGCTTCATTCCCAGAAAGATTTACTTGGAGTTGTCTCAAGAATTTACTGGTTTTATAAAGAAATATCCAATGCATCATCACGATGTTTTTGCTTACAACCTAAGGAAAAAATAACAGTTATACTTGCATGCATAAATTGGGCAGTGTAGTCTATCTCAACCCTCTAAATTTACACAAATGACTACCCAGATGCCCACTGACTGAAGAATGACATATTCTATTTCAGAAACTTCAAAAATCTTAAGTAAAGAAAGGCAAAAAGTGAAGCATGGTCCTAGAACACACATTGCACTTCCCAGCATTGACTAGTGAATCTAATTATTGTGAACCTTAAGCTTAAAATCTTTTAACAGCAAGTATTAGAAGATTGCTCTCTCTAGCTCTACTGTTTTCAGAAAAGATGGATGATTCTTGGAAATTATCTGAATCAAAGCAAAGCCAAAGCAAACTAGTAGAATAATAAGTACTTTTTTCAAGTCCAGACACAGAAAAACATAGGTTATTTCACAAAAAGACATCCTGCTATTAATTGTTGTCAATGAATGGTTTCCCCTAATATGACAAAGACTTTGGACAATTTACTGTCAAGAATACCAAACTAGGTGGGGTGCACAGCTAAATACTACATTCATTGTTTCACCTTGAACAAAATAATAGTTTTAAAATAAAATAAACACTTCATGTTTAAATATGTAAATATTTATATTTTTCTTAATGACAAAGAAAAGCTAAAATTACTCACTTTAGCAGTGAAAAGGTTATTTTTATTCCTAGACAAATTTGTATCAGGCTAGATATATATGTTATGAAAAAATGAAATTATGTTGAAGTTCAGTTTTGGCAAAGCTATAAGGGAAATTAAAAAAGAAATTACCATTCTGCTTTGGTTAATTAACTGCAAAATTCATTGTATCTGTATAGTTTATACAAAATTATCACATAAGTGATTTGCACATCCCTAAATTTGTCTAAGACAGAGATTGAATAGATAAATTTCAATAGAATCAGATGTTTTATGGAAAATGACCTTTGATTCCTAAATTGATTGTTTAACATCGACTCCCATAAGCTCAATTCTCCAGTGGAGGTGTTCTTCCTTCCAGGGCTGACATTGCTTGTTTCAGAATTTCCCCCTCTCAGACTCAAATGAAAAGTCTTTGTTACCACCCTGCCTGGCTTCTGCCCCCAAGATGTCTTTGTTATTAACCAGATCTTTTATATCTTCAGCTTTCTGTTCAGGAAGGATATACAGATTTCCTAGCTTGCTTGTATTTAAAGTTATCATTTTCAAAGCTACTAAGAGGATTCTTTTTCTGAACATGGTAGTTTCTTTCTCAGTGTAGAGCTTTTTTGCTCTCATGACACTGGCTTTTATATTGTAAGAGTAAATGAAAGGTGGTTGGCGTGTTACAGAACACTTCCATCAATTTCATCTTCATCTCCATTTAAGAACTCGTTCTTCAATCAAAAAAAAAAAAGAAAAGTTACTACAAGAGTAGTGCCAAAATATATATTTGGATGGGAATCTCCACACTAAACAGCAATCTCCAAAGCACAGGTATCTAGACATTATGGCTCTCTATACTTACAGGTATAGAGATACACAAGAGAATTAACAATTCTGAGTCTCCTTGAGAAATAATGTCTTGTATTTCTTCATGGCAAGAAGTGCAGGAGACTTGCTTTCTTAAGATGCCCAACTATGACTAATTTTCAGATGATTAAAACTAAAGTTTCTGCCCCCCATTTTTGTCAACTACAAATTACTTGCATGCTTTACAGGATAGAATTTAGTCCTTTGCTTTGTAAGTTTAATTTTGCAGATCACAACATGACCTGCTCACAGATGGATTAAATACATAACTTCAAAGTAATGATCTCTTCCAATGTAATTTTTTATGGAGTATCCATAGCAATAAGAGAGAAAATATGGCAATTCTGTTTTATTTTCCTTAGCTATAATTAATGAAAGTCTATTTTGAAAGTCTATTTAAGGAAGATAAAATGGAAAAGGCAGTGCGCTAGAGGGTATTTTATGGAACTGTTTGAAGAGGGTTACATTTTTTCCCAGGAGAATCATAATAACTCAGGAGAATTAAGGTTGATATTTCCATAATATGCTATAAAGCCCTCTTTTTGCCTATTTTGACCATTGAACTGAACATATAGGAACTTGTTCCATAGCATTGCAGACTCCTTTCCTCAGGATAACCATCTGGAGACTTCATCTTTAAACAGTTTCTGACTACCAGATCATCACTACATACTTTTTTCCCCAGGAATTAATAAGAGAAACATGATTTGTACAAAAGGGGAGCACTGGAGTTTTCCAGATGTGTGACTGTGGAAAACTAGAAATATGGCCTGCAAAGTTTGAATGCACCTCTAGCTGCAATGTATAATTGTTTTTTATAAGAGGGTTTGGGCAATTTTGATCTAATTTGGGGGTTATCACTGTTCTTCACTAGTATTCCATATGCCAAAGAAGAGTGTCAGAATTAAAAAAAATCAGGACTGGAAGTGTATCAAAGTATGACAAATATTTTCTTTCCCACCTCACTATGTATTCATTGTTCTTTGAAACAGGCAGATGACTGCACAGATTCATAATATCATAATATAATCATGTCATATCCTTCACCTTTTGAAGGACTATTCAAAGTATATTCTCTCAGTCTGCAGTGGGGTTTTGGATGTTATTCCCTCTCCAAGGCTGAACTTTTTTCTCAGTGTTTTATACTGTTCAAACGTCACCTGGACAATGTTTATGGTGTGCAGTTTAGCTCTATTTACTTTTCATGCACAAAATAAATTATACATTCATTTATTTGTGTTACATTATAAAGCTTATGTACCATTGTCTTAGAGTAAATGAATTATGAGTGCTTGCTTCTTGGTCCTTTCTTTAATGTTTAATGCAGTTAGATATCACCTTATCACTTACCTTTGTACTTTGTTGTATCCCCAAATAAAACAATATCCAAGGGAGTCTTTACAAAACATGCTTTTAATCTTTCCTAATTCCTGATTTCCTTTTCTTGGATATAGCTAGCAAATTGTTGAAAAAAATCAAGATAGCTTCTCTGCTATGTTTAGGTAAAACTCATATCCAGTAAACATTTTTTTTTTCAATGCTAAGAACAGAACCTTGAGTCTCAAAGACGTTTCAGAGGAGGAACAGATTAGAAGGGCTTTTTACCTGGCAATTAGCCGTATAAACAGAGTGGGTAAAACTGATGTTAAAACCATTAAATTGTCCATGTTGACAGAAGAGAAGGAATAGAGGGAGGAAGGGCAAAGGAAGAAAGAATAGAGAGGAAGGGAGTGAGATAGGAAACGAAGGAAGGGAGGACAGCAGGGATCACATGGGCACTTCTTGTCTTAATTGTTCAATTGCTGCTCAGAAATACCTATTTCCAGAGATTTTCATCCTCAAATTTACTGCAGATTATTGGAATCTGCTGTTATTTGTCAATACAAGAATGAAAAACTTTTTTACATTTTCTTGGTGCCTCTGTAAGATTTTGAGTCTAAGACAAAATTCTTCTAATGCCCTACTTTTTTCTCATTTAGAAATTCCCTTCAAGGCCAAAAATTTTTCCATTAATGTGACAGGATATATGACAAAAAATTAATCTCCACAAAAGATAAAGATACACAGAGGAACAATGGCAAGCAGGGAAACCCTAATCTAATCAAAAAGAAACAAGACCCTGATTCTGCTTCTCTGGGATGGTCACCCTCATGGGCAAGGAATGACAGCCATCATCAAGATTAAATGGAAGAGGTTTTCCAGATCACTTTACAAGCTGAGAAGGGTTGCTGTCTACTGGGTATGGGACACCTTATGACATGTAGGGCAACTGCAATTTGACATTGTACAGGACATATGGGATGTTTAGAGGAAGAATCAAAGGGAGGGAAAAGGAGACATCAAAGTTGTCTGAATGGATCAACCATGGGAAAAATTACAGTAAAGCGTTAAAAGGGTTTTGTGTAAACAGGCTTCTGATCAGTACACTTGTCTGACCATGGTAGACACCTGATGACTAGTTTGTCATATTGAATTCCACTTGTGTATCTCTGTGTATGTGTCTGGAGATTTATATGCCACCAGATGGACTGGGACCATAGGTAAGAGGGAGCCTCCATCTCTTGGAGCAGCAACTGGAGCAAGTATATACACTGCTGTGGGATCACTAGAAAATACCAAGCTGCACTAGCCATCAAAGTGGATAAGTCTTGGGAATTGTAAGTTTGGACCTGACCAACCAATGGAGAGATGAGAGTTTGCCAGTTGCCTACTGGAGGGACCAGGAGGCCAAAGTCAACTACTAGAGAGGTTGTTGCATGAAATGAGAAACACATGTGCATGTGTGTGAGCACGCATGAGGCCATTGGAGACAAGAAGATCCAAGGTCCTGTTACTGGGTAGACAGAGTGATCAACAAGAGTTACTGGAGGGATCCTTGTCTGTATGTGTGTGTGTGTGTACACATGCAAGTTTTTTTCTAGGAACTTGAGTGTGACTGCAGGCCTCAGTGACTCACATTGCTAAGATGCCAGCAAGAGGGGAGAAAGAGGATACAGGGACAGACTGACTGTCTAAATCCAGTTATCAAAGGGATCCACTAGTTCATCCTGAACTGCTGTAGAGGAGAATGGAACATGGCTGTTGGCGCTGTTTGTGTTTGCAAGAGTGCTGTGTTTCCTGACTGTGTTAATTTGTGTGTCTGGTTGTACTTATAAGCAGATGTGCATAGTATAGATGTGTTTGTGTGTGCCTACCAAAAACACATGCTCAGCCTCTCTACTGCGGGGATTTGGGAACAGGGAGCTGAGAAAGCCTTGCCTCTATCCAGCAACGAGATTCATCAATGCCTAAGTAGTCTACTCACAATTTCATCCTAAATGTCGGATTAATTATTTCATTATTATATTTTTAATTTTACCATAACAGTAAAGAGTGTTCAGTGAGAGAGGCTCTTGCTTATATTTGTTGCTGTGGAAACCAAGGTCAGCTGACTTGGTTGTTTACCCTGTGGAGGGGTTACACCTGTGGGGACGAGTGGACAGTTAATGTGACCCAAAAATGACCAATAGGGTATTTCATCCCATCTGCCATGCTTAGTATAAAGCTGAGGGATCAAAGGAGTCAGGTTGATTCTCTTCAAGGGCTCTTCCTCAATTGGCTGTTCTTTGATTATCTCTCTTTCTTCAATGACTGATGTCTGAAGAGGACCCTGTCAGTCGGTCTACGTTTGACCTCCATCAGTGTGTTCCAGAATTCAGTTCCCATTCATCTCTGAGACCATTATGGAACTTTGCCAGTGACATCTCCCTGGGAGCTTGATATGGTTTTGTATATTTATTTATATATATTGTATCTATTTTATTATTTCCTTTTTATTTTATTATTAATATTTCTTTAAAGTAACTTAGGGTGTTTTCCTAAACTCATAACTCTATTTCTTTTCTTCCCCTTCTTGGAGTGAGAGGTGAGGGAGAATAGCTGTCATCTTGTCATTGGCCAACTCAGCCCAGACCATGACAGGCTTCATATTCTATGCCTCACAGAAGTGCAGAAGAATTAGAAAAAATGAAAAAAAAATGTTGTATTTTCAATGACTTAAAATTACAAAAGCTGTTTTCTGATTTTCTATATGTTGAAAAAACTCTACAGCTTCCTTTTATGTTTTCCTTAAGCTCAATGTTATGTACAAATCTATATAATAATTGGAGAAACAGTAATGAAAAATAAATCTGTACAAAACTCCAAGGAAGACAAAAAGATTGTGTTTTTGTAGTTGGATATGTTCTTTCAAGTATGCTTCAGCAAAGTGAAAATAAATTAGTATCAAGGTGTTGAGTATTTAAAGGGTCACAAACTAAAATGAGGACAAGAGTTTAAAAATATGGACAGCAAAAAAAAAAATAATGAATAATTAACACAGATTAAACAGAAGTGCTTAAAATGGTTTGTTATGCAAATTTACCTTGCAAATTGCAAGCATTTCTCATTAGGGAAGTGTTAAACAATTCAGTGAAGGTGTTGAGAATTTGAACTGATTCTTATCTACCTGAAAGAAATATGAAAATTTTAGATGTCTCTTAAAAAGAAAAGATTCAAAATTTCTTAATGTTTAAGGCAGGCTGCAGAAATGGGCTGCCAGGAACCTCATGAAATTTAACAATCCATCTGGAAATCCACTTTGCAGGAAAATACCTGAGGGTCCTGATGGCTATCAAGTTGAACCTAAGCCACCAATGCTACAAAGAAGGCTAATGGTATTCTGGGCTGCATTAGGAGGAGTATTGCCAGTAGGCTGAGGGAAGGTGATCCTTCCCCTGTATTCAGCACTGGTGGGGCCATAATCTGGAGTACTGCGTATAAGTTCCGGGCTCCCCAGTACAAAACAGACATGGACATACTCAAAAAAGACCAACAAATATCCAAAAAGATGATGAAGGGACTAAAGCATCTGCCATATTAGGAAAAGCTTAGAGATCTGGGACTATTTAGTCTGGAGAAGAGAAGGCTCATGGCAATTTTATCAAGGATATTGCTCGACATACTGAAGCATTCAGATTGGTCTGGGCACAGCAGGAGCTGCCTAAGGCAATCTGCAGGAGACACCAAAATTCCTGTTGGAAGAGTTCCTACACCAATCAGTCAACACTTTTATTGTGGAGGTCCGGAGTTCAGTCAATCAACTTGTCTCACATTCATTCATAGTATCAAACAAGTTTTTTAGCTCATCTATGCATTTTACTGGCTGGAGAGTGCTAGAAATGTATACAGGTGCAGTCTTGACGCCCAACCACACCACCATTATAAGCATATGACAAACCTGAGTTTGAGTCCCATAACTTAAATTTCATAAGTCTTACTTCACTATTGCCCTTGGAAGAATTGATTAAGTTAAATTTCCCTCCTTTTTTGCAGATTATCAGAATCTGGTGCAGACTAATTTTATTTTTTTTATTAAGACTTAATCTAGTATCAGAAAAAAAAAAAAAGAATTGGGTTTTCTTTCATGAAAGAACTTGCAGTTCATTACAGAAAATGTTGTTTTTAAATTGCATTCTGTCCCCAGTACAAATTTTATTCACGGAAATATTATTACTGGAATTAGTAAAACTCCACATAAGTAAACACTAGTCAGATAAGCAAATGATAAGATCAAAATTATTGTCCACATATGTGTATGTACCTGTGTGCAATATTTGATTTTTTTCCCATTGTATGCTGTGTTTTGCAGCAAGTACTTCGACACAGTTATATGAGACTCCCAGGGAATTTAAAGGAGTTAAAATATGCCATCAAGATTCCCTTCATTTTTAGCAGCTTGAAAACTTCAATGTCTTTGTCATCTCAAAAGACTTTTTTCTTCTTGGAGTACTGAATCATGTATTACTAGCATTAACATTTTCCAGCTGTAATTACAGTTTACTGCTTTTTCTTTTAAAACACTTAATGTTACACATAATGACATTTTGAAGAAGAAATGGCAGCATGTTAACATGAGCTAAGGGCAAAGAATAGAAACATATTATGTGTAGAATAACTTAGGTGACAGAAAACCAAATGAAACTCCAGTATACAGACATATTCTAGGAACTTGATGTGAGATCCTATGATCCTATCTTATTTCCATAGCAATTACCTCACTTAAGGCCATGACTGTCTGCAAAAGTGGGACCTATAAATTTAAGCCAAACTTTGTTTATGAAACACAATGCAGGTTACCCTACTTTCATTGTTCTGCTTACTCCATAGGAAGACTCCTTGACCAAGATTATGATGTGTACTACATTTTCATATACATAAATAAAGGAATATGGAGCTACAGATCTCCCAAGCTGAGGTATCTGTATCACGGAATCAGTTTCTTTTTGACTGCTTGCCTTCCAGATCAATACATCATGCAATTTTAAGCACTTCATCAAGTCATCTCACTTGGTGTCATGTTTGCAAACCTTCGTTATGGAAAGACTAATTTAGCTCTCAAAGCAATTTCAGTTTTAGGCATGATGATTGTCTTCTTGAGATGCCCACATATTCACACTGACTTGCTGAGAGTGATTAGAGCCCTAACTAGATTTTTCAGTGTATAAGCTAAATTGAGATAGGTTAATATCAAGCCAGTAACAGTATATGTACATTTTTGCCTTCTAAGTAACATATATCTTCTCATTTCAGTGGGGAATTGTATGTGTTACTAGGATTAATAGACTTGCTCTGATATTACTTAGGTAGGCAAAACTTTGAGTTGAAGTTTTTAGCATAAATTTACCATTATTACCATTTACCATTATATTCTGGGATTAATATTTTATTGCAACACAATTTATTTATTTTATTATACTTTACAAAGCAGTGGTAGATAAAGTTTAAATATGCATTCATATATTGCAATTTTACTTTAGTTCATTGTAGACAATTGGTTTTGTCCTAGGTGTTAATTTGGGGGGGGGGGGGGGGGGGGGGTAAAAAAAAA
>JAOQGH010000001.1:156387254-156409543 GCA_025769975.1 Gallinago jamesoni
AGAAAAAAAGAGCATGAGTTACAAAATAGACTTGCAAATATTTTAATGAAGTAAATCACTGAAGCAAGCATGAAAATTAACTACTTTGGTTCCCAGCCAGTACTTGGACTGGCACATACTGAATTATATGTGAAATTACTTTACACATTGGCAGAGACTCCATGCAAACTACAGGTGTACAGAACATCACGGGCACATCCTCATGTTGAGGAAGACAGGTGTTATTACCACAGGTGATAAACACAGAAAAGTAATTCCAAACTGCAAAGTAAGCAAGATCAAAATAGTTGAAATTTGTAAAAGAAGGAATTAAATATTTTCTTCATTAACTTACTAATTTAATAATTAACTTTGATTAGAATAGGACTTATAAATCAGCATATGCATATTAAGTTCAGAAAGTACGTATAGAAATTCTCACTTCCCTTCTTTACTTTTTTAATGAGAAAACGTCCATTTATAGTGAATTCTGAAAAGCTGATGTGAGAAACAGGATTGCATACGCATTTTTTCTGTTTGCTTGCTAACATTGCAAGAAGAAGAGTGGAATGGTGGAAGAAATGGAATGGTGGAAGAAATGGAGAAATCTAGAATGGAAAAATGCTTTTTTCTACTTGGGATTCCAGACAGTAGTTGTTGTGATTTTTATTAGTACTTATTTCCAATACCTTCAAGAATAGTGTCTTAGAGGATCTTGTTAAATATTTGTGCTGTGTATTAATCTAACTTAAAATAAACAGGAAGCACAACTCATTATTGCGATTATAAACACAAGTTTATTCTGCTTTTGTGAAATCTCTAACTATCCACATCAATCTGCATTTCTTCATATAGCGTAGCTTTAAGCACTCTGTCAATTTCAATTTTTCTCTCTTTTGTTTCCATGACTGGAAACTAAACAATATTTTGTCCAAGGCATTTCTACTGTCTTGGTTTATGACCTCTGTATCCTTTTGTCCCACTTTTTCCATTTGTACCATGAGGATAATAATTCCAATATTTCCTTCTCTATTGACATAATATATGAAGAATGACATGGGGGAAAAAGAGGGTTGGACAGCTGAACTTATTAAAGTGCTTCAAATGCTGACTGAGTGAAGTAGTGCAAATACATGCATCACAATCTGCTTGCTTTTTGATCTTACAAGTAGCACCATTATTGTGTTTTCAAAATCATTTGTTATCAGAGTTTTTATTTATTTCTGTACTTATTTGCCCCTACCATGATACTTTAACAAAACATGTTGCTTGTTATCTCAGAGAGAATTTCAGCAGCTCCACTGTGTTGTAATCACAGAAAAAAAATTCTGTTTAATATTACCAAAGTCTATTCTCTATTTCAAGTTTCTATGGAACTTCCTGTTTTCATTATCTCCCAGTCTGTTATTTTAGTCTACTGTATCTTCTTGGTTTGTCTTTTTTTAACTAGTGGTTGCTTGGTTGGCAGCTTTGCCCTTGGGCAAGGGTTTGATGAGCTAGTGAATGGGCAGAATGCCATCCAAACAGATGTGATAGAAAATAATCAGTCAACAGGCCCTCTGTATGTATCAAATATGTTTGTAAAGGCCAAGATTCTAATCTGGAGATGTTCAAATAACTGCCTACAGGCAGGGCAACCTTGCAGTGGTGAAGGCCACCTTTATAGCGGGCTGCACTAGTAAGAGCACAGTCCCAAGTTAGAAGTAGTAGATGGGTTCAAGGAAGTAATTATTCTTCACTATTCACCGCTTGCAAGAGTATATTTGCAGTAGTACCTGGTACTGATACAGTCTGGAGCAACCAGATACAAGAAAAACATTGACAAACTGAAAAAGTTTAACAAATGGCCACAAAGATGACTGGAGGTTTGGATGGGGAGACTGAGAACTTGGGGTTTATTCATCCTGAAGAAGAGACATAATTCCTATGTCCTGGCCATGGAAAGGTCAATTACTAGTCTTTATCTACTTAATGAGTTGTAACAGAGAAAAAAAAATTCAATCTCTTCTCAGAGATGTGCAGTGAAAGAATGATAGACGACAGTTGCAGCAAGAACAATTCCAAATAGATATAAAGAAAAAAAATACAGTGACAGTTGTCAGAATGTGGAATAAGATACCCAGAAAGGTTGTGTAGTCTCCATCCCTTGAAATATGGGCAATTATTACTTAATTTTTTAATGTAGGCTAACAGCCTCAACTTTCTCTGATGTGTTTATAAAAACAATAAATAGCGCTAATCAGAATACAATCAATACTAAACACAGACAAGGAAGTTGAGCAAATAGCCCCAATCTGTTTCCCTTCAAGTTTTAAGAGACTGTTATATGCTCCCTGGCTGCTACACAACACCACAGTTTTTTCTTGCTAATGAACCAAGCTGATAACTGATCAGTTGTAGTCTATATGTGAGGACGAATAGATGAAAGGGGTCAACTCAAATTAATGAATTCTCAGTTTTGGGGTGGTGGGTGGAGGTTGGAAAAATTCAGGATATGACATACAGTTTTGGATATAATTCTCTGATAAATCTACACTCATTAAAGAGCACTCCTAAAAATATAGCCTACAAGCACAGCAGAAAGGTTTTTGAAGCTAAATTGTTTTCCTAAAAAGAAGTACAAACCAAGACACTATTGCATTGTACTACAGTTGGTTGTGCCTGCCTAAGAGGCAGACATTACAAATAAACTTTTGTTAATGTTTGTGAATAATACTGCTTCAGTACTTTATAAAAAGATGCATCAGGATCAGTAGTTCTCTTCTGAATCTGGAATTACTTTACATGTCCCTAGGTATAGGACCATTCTCTTAAGCCAAAACTATGCTGCCAAAGACTGTTACAAAAGAAAAATCAGCACTCTTTACACTTGTATAATTTGTTGAGATTCCGTCACTGTTTTGTGAAATTGTATTGTTTGATCTAACTGATGTCAGCCCTTATGTGATTTTTCCCTATGTCTCATTTTCTTTTTTTCCCCTACATTTATTGTACTCCTTCAGACTAATAGCTAAGTCATCCTTAACTTCTGATTCTAGTAACTTTTATTCCTTTTGTGGATAGTTGTGAAAAACAGTGGTATGTATTTGATTCTTCTTGTTAATATTTAGCCTGCATATGCACATATCATTCTCTAATGCTATGCCAAAGCTTATATTCAGCACACAGAACTGACTATAACAAAGAATTAGGAAGTATACTCCTATTAGGCAGTGAAAATGAGTACTTTAAATTTATGTTTTACATTACTAACTTTGAAGAAAAATGTTTACTGAAAAACTTAGAGATGATTGCTGCAGTTCTCCAAACCAAGAAATTCTGAAAAGGTAAAGGAAAAGTGGTGCATGTGCATTATAGTGGCAGAAAATATAAATTCTGACATCCTCCATAAACATTTCCTTTTTAAAAGGAAACTGAACTTTAGCATGAAAATGAATTGGGTTTGTCATTGTTCCCAAAAAAGGGAAAGCAGGAGGTCTTGCCATAAAATATAAGAAGGAAATTATAAACTATTTATTTTGAAGTCTCTGTTTAGTTGTTTAAAATTACTTATTTGTGTTGCTGTAATCATATACAGGAACCTTTTCATAATATTTCCCTTGAAAAAGGTTCACATTTGTTTAAAGTAGGACCATATTACCTAGTTAAGACACTTAACCTGTGTGCCTACGTAAAGAGCCTAAACTGATGCTCTTATGGCAGAATTCAACTGTCAACCAAACTTAGCTATCTTAATAAAAGAGAAGAACATTTCCTTACAAATTGTCTCTCTCTCAGCTTCACCATATATTGAAATTAACTTCAAAGACAAATCCTTTAACTAAGGAAACCTCTGTATTACATGCAGTTTTGGTTTTTTTTTCTAGAGAAATATCCTTATGGGAATTTTCTCGTATTTTTTGCTAGATTTTTCCCATTGACTACCTCTGCAGTTTGAGCCAGAAAAACCTTTGGATTTAATCAATATGGCTGTTTAGATCTGCTTTGTGAAGTCCACTTCAACAAGCATAATATTTTACTGTATTTAATTAGTTTAGGTACGTACTGTACTAACTCCCAGTAACTACAATATCCAGAAACAGCTGGAATGACATTAATTGCTTATCTAAAAATGGAAATAAGTGGAAAGTGAAGCATGAAATTACTTTCAGTACACTGTATTTGTCATTGATATGTTGCTTTAAGAATGACAATGCTACTTATTTAGGTATGTGATCGTTAGCCTTGACTCTTGTTTAATGTATTTTAGCAAACATTGCTTGGAGGTAAATCCATGCATATACTTTACATGTATTAATTAGGTTGTCTCATTTGTTGTGGCTGACAAAAACCTTCTTCTTCCACCCACCTCATTTTAGATGAACCAAACTCAAAATAAAATAAAGAAAAACTCTTTCTTGTCTTACTTGCTTTCCAATCTATTTCAGGAAGCCTGAATACCCATGGCTCCTGCCTACTTTAGATTTTGGATAAATGCATACATAACTCACTGAAATCAGTGGTGCACAGCAAAATCCTTTTTTTCCTAATCTTTTTCTTTTTCCATGTACATTTTCAGTCACAGTAACTGTGGATACATTCTTACCTCCAGAACAAATCGAGTGATTTATATATCTGTGTACCTCCATATTTTTCAGAATCTCAGAATTTCAAGACCTATAAATTAGATGTAAAACATTTCTAAAATATCACATCGTGCTATTGTGGGCTTAGCCAAATGTCTTGCAAATCATAAATCCAATAAAAAATGTTTGTTTTCCTTAAAAGTTCCCTTAAAATGTGATCTTTATATTTTAAAGTGAATACATCCATTTTCACTCTAACCAAGATGTTCAGATAACCATTGCATGTTTAGCAATGTACCTGTGAAAATCTCATCATACAAAACAAAACCCTCAAAAAAGTATGCTTGCATATTTGCTTATACAGTATATCACTGTACACCTTGAACTAAAATAAGGACCGAGACAGAAATAAGATTGGTTATAGAATCATAGAATCGTCCAGGCTGGAAGGGACCTCTGAAGGTCATCTAGTCCAACCTCCCCACAGTCAGCAGGGACACCCCTAACTAGACCAGGTTGCCCAGGGCCTCATCGAGACTCAACTTGAATATCTCCAGGGATGGGGCCTCAACCGCCTCCCTTGGGAAATTGTTCAAGTGCTCCACCACCCTCGCAGTAAAGAACTTTCTCCTACCTCTAATCTAAATATGCTCCCCTCCAGCTTAAATCCATTGCCCATCATCCCGTCATCACAGGCCTTTGTAAACAGGTGGTCTCCAGCCTTCCTGTAGGCCCCACTCAGGTACTGGAAGGCTGCTATTATTAGGTCTCCCTGGAGCCTCCTCTTCTCCTGACTGAACAACCCAAGCTCCCTCAGCCTGTCCTCATAGCAGAGGTGCTCCAACCCCCTGATCATCCTTGTGGCCCTCCTCTTGACCCGCCCCATCAGATCCATGTCCTTCCTATATTGAGGGCTCCAGACCTGTACGCAGTATTCCAGGTGAGGTCTCACCAGGGCACAGCAGAAGCATCACCAATCTGGACCTGCTAGCAATGTATCTTTTGATGCAGCCGAGGTTGTGATTGACCTTCTGGGCTGCAAGTGCACACTGCCTGCTCATGTCCAGCTTCTCATCCATCAGCACCCCCAAGTCCCTTTCCTC
Source organism: Gallinago jamesoni (assembly GCA_025769975.1). Lineage (NCBI taxonomy): Eukaryota > Metazoa > Chordata > Aves > Charadriiformes > Scolopacidae > Gallinago > Gallinago jamesoni. The sequence goes on from JAOQGH010000001.1 coordinate 156,392,902, forward strand.
AGGGCTGCTTTCTAATACCTCCTCCCCAAGTCTGTACTGAAGGCAAGGATTGTTCCAGCCCAGGTATGGAACCTTGCATTTGCTCTTGCTGAACCTCATGAGGTTCACCTGGGCCCACCTCTCCAGCCTGTCCAGGTCCCTCTGGATGACATCCCATCCCTCAGGTGTCTCGACAACATCACACAGCTTGGTGTCATCTGCAAACTTGATGATGTTGCTCTCAATCCCTCTTTCTATGTCGTTGATAAAAATGTTGAACAGTAACAGTCCCAGCATGGACCCTTGAGGGACACCAGTTGTCACTGCTCTCCAGCTGGACTTAAAGCCATTGAGTACTACCCTCTGGATGCGATCATCCAGCCAATTCCTTATTCACTGAACAGTCCACCCATCAAATCCATATCTCTCCAATTTGGCAAGCAGGATGTCATGGGGGACCATGTCAAAGGCCTTACAGAAGTCCAGATAGATCACATCTATAGGTCGTCTCTTATCTAGTTACATAGTCACTCCATCATAGAAGGCCACTAGGTTAGTCAGGCAGGACCTGCCCCTAGTAAAGCCGTGTTGTCTGTCCTGAATCACCCCTTTGTCCTCCATGTCCCCAAGCATGGCATCTAGAAGGATCCATTCCATGATCTTCCCAGACAGAGAGGTGAGGCTGACAGGCCGGTAGTTCCCAGCATACTCCTTTCTACCCTTTTTAAAAATGGGTATGATGTTTCCTTTCTTCCAGTCTGCATGGACTTCACCTGACTGCCACGACTTTTCAAATATCATGGACAGTGGCTTTGCAACTTCATCAGCCAGTTCTTTCAGGACTCTGGGATGTATCTCATCAGGTCCCATGGACTTGTATATCTTCAGGTTCCTCAGATGATCACCAACCATGTCTTCAGTTATAGTGAGAGGGACTTTGTCACCTGGGTCCTCAACTTGCGTGCCATCAACACGAGAGTTAGGGGGAAAGGGGTTGGTAGTGAAGACGGAGGCAAAGAAGTTATTGAGTACTTCTGCCTTCTCCTCATCCATTGATACAAGTTCCCCACTGCTGCTCATTAGGGGGAGTACATTTTCTTTAACCTTCCTTTTGTGGTTAATGTTCCTGTAGAAGCCTTTCTTGTTTTTCTTTACATTCCTTGCCAAGTTCTGGCCGTGCCTTGGCCTTCCTGACCTCATCCCTACACAGCCAGGCAATTTCCCTATACTCTTCCCAGGATGCCAGTCCCTTCTTCCATTTCCTTTGAGTTTGGCCCCATCCTCTTGACACCTGCCCTTTAGATATTTATAAGCATTGATATCCACTTTCAGTCTTCCCCAGGATAAACAGACCCAGCTCTCTCAGCCTCTCCTCAGAAGAGAAGTGCTCCATTCCCTTGATCGTCTTCGTAGCCCTGTGCTGGACTCTTTCCAGTAGTTCCCTGTCCTTCTTGAACTGGGGGGCTCAGAACTGCACACAGTACTCCAGATGCAGACTTACCAGGGCACAGAAGAGAGGGAGGATGGCCTCCCTCAACCTCCTGGCTCTTTTAATGTGTCAATGCGTATAACTTGATGAGAAGGTGCTTAATTTTCTGAAAACTAATGGCAAATCTTTAATAAGATAGTGACTGCGTTTGATTGTTAGTTACTAGCTATGGCTGGAAGTAATTCTCAGACACAGCTTTCAGGAGTATTTTTGTTTGCTTGCTTGCTTGTGTTATCATTTTAATGATAATACACTTCAGTCTTCCATGTGCTGAACCCAGGAGTGATTAGCGATTTAACTTCCTGAGTAACGAAGAAGTAAAAAAAGAAGTCAGCAGATCCTGCACCAGATGGTGAATAAATAAATTCCTTCTTAGTACCAGTTGACATTAGCATCAAAAACAATAGCACAAGAATTATTATCATCTCACTGGAAAGAACACCTGGAAAAATGTAATGAAGTGAAAAATCCACCCTGCTATTTTGTTTTGGTAACTCCTGCGACTTTGTCACAGGAGACCTCTACCTGCCCACCCTAATTGAGCAAGCAGGTATGTTGAACATTCTGCAGATGGATCAAAAGCAGGGACACAGTTTCCTGTGGTAGCCCAGCGGTTCTGCAACTGACAACAATGCTCTCCACCCACCACAGGCCTTACTGGCCCACTAGGTTTTATATGTTATTCCCAAAGAATTTCTATCTGCTTTCTTGTTTAGCATACTCCTGCTTTCTCTGCGTAGCTGGTCTTCTGCCGTGTACACCCAATTCCATTTTCTGCTTTTGTACTTCACGGTATAAACATAATCCCATGCTAAATGGTGACATGTTTAGAATTATCCTTGCTAATGCATCTTCATAACAGTAAAACCTGTGTAAAACAACTGAATATGATACAGAACTTTTTTCAGAAAAAAATAATACCTAAAATAAACATATTTCCTGTAAGTATCATAGATTATGAGATCATCTAATATGATGAGGCCAAGTAGCAGCTTTAAAGGTAAAAATTTAAATCTGGAAATTTGTACATTCTTCAGAGAAGTTTCAGAAAAAAACTGAAAAAAAACACCCAAATTATTTTGCATGGCATATTAATGCTTAATGAATAATAAATTTCCTGATCAAATAATGTCTCAGAGAATTCAGATGTAGAAGATCTGATTTCTTACAACTAAGACTATTCAGTTATATTGCGTTTTTTGTATGTTAGAACTGTCTAGACCCACACACAGAAGAACCAGCCATGTTGTGCCACTTGATGTCAGGACTGCTAATCCCACTTGTGATAGGATTGCAGTGTTCTGAGTTGCACCCTTAACAAAGAAACTGAAATTGACAGCTTGTAACTTGGTCTTTTTTACATTTCCTCACTGGATGCCATATGTACTAAATACCTTATAGCAGATATTTTAGGATCAGTACTCATACTGTGACTTTTTTTCACCTAACTCATGTAGTTATAAACATCTACATGTAGACACTCAGATTTTGACCTTTTAACCTAGAACTAAATCCCACTCACTATGTCCTTATTTCCTTTAAGATTAAGAGAATAAATATTCAGGTTCAAGTTATGACAGATGGTTCATTACTATACACTACAGTTGCATGTAGCTCTGCAAAAATCCATATTTTATTAAGACATCCTGTGATACTGTTATGGAAATCCCAGGTAAGAGATGAGAAACAGAACAAGCACTCACACTCTTGATAAAAGAAATGCATATAAGCAGGGATCTTTATGATAAGATAGAGTGTGACTATTTTTTTAGATAATTTCTGGCCAAATGGACAAAATAACTGGTTGCAATAAGATAATTCTGATATCCAAAGCACTTTAAAGATTTACTTCATTTAGCAATTTTCCTGTACAGCTTGTGAAAAGCTGTAGTAGGGTGCATGGTTTCAAGAAATATATATATATATATATATATATATATATATATAAACTGGAAGTCCTTCTGATAATTAGCTCCCTTGAGACCTGTGGCACAATGTGGGCACTAGAAAAAAACTGCGAATTAAGCAAAATTCTGAACACTTCCATAGCTTCTCTCTCATATTAATCCCTGCCCTGTACTAGAGGTTACCTAAGAATGTTTCTCGATCTTCCTGTATGAATTACTTTGCATGTGTTCCTGCTATTTCAGGTTATTCTACCAATAATCCCTACCTAGGCTACTAGAGATGGGTAGAAATTTCTGTGTTTCATTTGTTTACAGCAGACTTTCCAATAGTTATGTGTAGTATCACTTCTCCATTCAGACCATACAATGTGCTGCTTCATCATAGATAATGACTGTAACCACTTATAGTGGGACACAAGGATGGAATTCTCTCAAGATGTCACCTTTGGTGAAAAAGGAAGAAAGAGTACAAAGTTATGAAGCTTTCCATTCAGGGAGCACAAACAAATTGATTTTGAAGAAGAGGCTATCAGCTCTGAGAAGCACTAATATGTGCAGAAAAAAAAAGATAAAGTATCTATAGAATCATATAATCATGCAATGGTTAGAGATTGGAAGGGACCTTAATGATCATCTAGTTCCATCGCCCCTGCCCTGGGCAGGGACACCTCCCACTAGACCAGGTTGCTCAAAGTCCATCCAACCTGGCTTTAAACACTTTGAAGGATGAAGCATCCACAACTTCCCTGGACAACATGTTCCGGTGTTTCACTCCCCCTCACAATAAAGAATATCTTCCTAGTATCTAATCTAAATCTAGTCTCTTTCAGTTTAAAACCATTGCCCCTCATCCTGTAGCTACACTCCCTGATAAAGAATTAATTTAAGACTCATTTTGCCCAAACTGTAGAAATCCAGATCGTTTGAGTGAAAGAAGGACACATTCTTAATGTCAAAATTAAAAAGAGTAAACCATATTTAGTAAGCTTTATTCTGAGTAGGACATAATGCATGAGAAAGGCATCACACTCTTCATTAGACTTCATGCATGACAGAATTCATTAACAACTCAAATACCACAGACTGCACATAGAAAGGAGTAGTGCAATTTAACGGGTTAGTAGAGAGGGAGGAAATGACCAGCTGTTAGCCCAAACCACTCCCTATTAATAACTCTTCTATAACTGTCGACTTTGATTTGAAATGTGAACTTAAATTACCTTGGATAATACTTTGCTACACAGTCTCCTTGTTTTCCTTTTGTTTGCTTTGTTCAGTTTGGTGGATATTTTCATACAATTAACTCCTTTTCCCACCTGTAAAACTACATCTTTTTAATAACACTTTTCATTTAAACAATTTTATGTCTGTACTACAGAGTTCTATTCATTAGTTCAGCTGGAGAAATGTTTAAATTATGATCAGAATCTATTTTCTTCAGGAGCCTCCTGAGAGTACTAAGACTGACAATACGACTCAAAACCGGCAATATATTCTAGAGCTATTTATTTCTTCTGCTTTATTCTTGCTAGGAATTGTTCATCTGACCTGTCCCCTGGGCAAAACATCGTGAAGGACCTCTTCTGTCAACTAGAAAGCAAAATAATGTCAAAATATGACACTTGTAGCTTTGCTAATAGTATAATTCCAACATTTTTTTTTGCTATGTTCTATCCATTTTAATTTTGTGTGGCTTTGTTTTGCAAACTCTCTAATCAGGTAGGTTTAAATACATTAGTATATATCATCACCTTAGTGGTACTGGGATTTAATGAGAGTTTTTGTTTTAATTGATTGAATTTAAAACTAAGAAAAAAGCTCTTTTTTTTACAGAAGCACATTATGTCCTACTCTGTATTCCTGACCTCATACCATCCATTTCTCATAATCAACAACACACAGTTTGATGGAAACTGATATCAAACTCCCAGTGATGAAAATAAAGCAGTTCAAGACAGAAGACACCCCACTATAACTTCTTTTCAGCACTAAAAAATAATAAATGCTAAACCCTTGACTTATAATGTTTTTTCTCATTCTAAGAGTACACTAACGTTCTTAAGTAGTTAACAGTCATCCGTTTTTGACCATGACAGAAATTTGTTTGCTTTGTTAGTTAACCACTTAAATTTTCTGTACATTTCTAAAATGAAAGACATATTTTCATGGCTTCTAGAACAAAGCAATGACATATCTGTAGTGCTGCTGTTCTTCCTTTTGGCTGTAGTGTTTGTAAAATCATCCCTTTTGGTTGTCCAAAAAATGTTTTCCAGTCTTCTAAATGACATCGGACACCAGTTTTCTCTGAAAGATTTTTAAGTTGTTTATATTCAACACTCAACACAAGTGTTTCTCACTACACTTCAGCCTCTCCCCAAGCTTCATAAATGCAGAGCTGCCATTATTTATTTATTGTTTGACATTATTTTCCCTAGAACCTATATAAAATACTAAAATTTAATGAATTTTTGGTTTTGGTTCAACTTAACTCATTCATTGTTGCACACTTCAAAGTAATATTTTTTGCATTATTGGTAACATGCCATTTCTATGATCCAGTGTTTCTCATATATCATATTTAATTCATTAAAGCTGATTAAGTAACATAATTTTGATAAATGTAGGTGTGTCATCCCACTGTATTTTTAAGATTTTTTTTTTACTAAACCATTGGTTGTTTCTGTTCTAACATCTTAAGAAATGTCTGCATTCTTTGGAATTGACTTGGAGGCAACTCTACAGTATTTCTATTTAGAGATTATTTTACTTCAATCAATAAATATATAAGTGACATAACCATAAGACATACAAACTTTTGGAAGTTTGCAAACTGTAGTGGTAAAGTGGTCTCAGCTTAAAATATCCGCATATTTAAAACTGACATCAATTTCAAAATATTTATCATGAACTTTTGTTTCAGGCCATTATAGAACTAAAGGCATTTGCTCAATCTGGATTGTACACATTTACACAATCCATTAGTTCAGGGTTGTTTGGCTCTATCAAGTTAGTTCATGCTTAAATTTATTAAAAAGTAATAGGCATCAAGTCTTCAATTAATGCATTCTGAGATCACATAATTTTCTTCTCTCAAAATATTATCATTGTACACATTTTACATTAAAAGCTAGTGTAATTGGTTTTCCTTCATGAGGTGTTCTATATCTCAAAGTTAATTAGTGCTACCACCTTACATGCTTTTCACTTGCTTTATTTTCCAATCTGCATGGAAGGGAGCATTGTATTTTGATGTAACTAGTCTAAGTAGCTTCCAGAGAGACCCCTTCCTATGTATTGTACTTCTCATAGCTTTACGAATGCTAATGCAATCACAACCATCCTTATTGGGATGGGGGAGGGGTAGAGGTCAGTCAAAATAGGTTGTTTGGATTAAACAGATCTGCCCTATGGGAGTCTATTAAATGTGCAAAAAATATAGCCGAAAAATCAGACCAGTTTATTTTGATGAGGTCACAAACTGTCTTTGACCACACTGAGATGTTTCTTTATGCTAATATTGAGCCATTTAGAAATGATTGTGGATTTTGTCTTTTCAAGCAAAGTTGAGCAGTGGGAGCAGAATCAATAATTTTATGTCTATTGAAAAGAACTGATGTTGTACCTTACCCTTTTCAAAATGAAAGGTAATTCTTATCTTTTTCTGAAATTAAGAATCACTCTGTAATTATTTGAAGAAATATATTTTTAATTAAAAATATAAGGATTTTTTTCATGAAGAGTGTGTATGTGTGTGTATATATATATATATAAAAACTTCACTAGAAATTCTCTTAAGTCTGTTTTCATTACTTTATTTCTTTTGGGTTAAACCTTTAAGTCCCATTTAACTTGAGACATTCTTTAAGCATGTCTTTAAATATTAGTACTGACCCTTGATTATACATTTATCATTTTTTTTCATAATTTTCCTTTATGTACTAGAAAAATCACTCTTTTTAGTTGCATATTTTTATTTTACAAGTGTTAATATAAGCACAAACTTCTTTAAATGTTTTAGTCATGACTTGGATCCTGTACTGTTTTTTTTTTCTTTCTTCCACTCAAGATTTATTTCTTTTAACTAGAATTTTGAGAGTTTTCCTAAGGCCTTAAAAATCATCTCTGGTGTATTCTATTTGAATAAGGAAGGTGGGTCTTTTCAGGTGTTTAAACTGTTAACTTCATGTTTCAAGATGGAATCTGCAAATTGTTTTGACATGGATCCTTGTAACAATTTCTATTGGAAAATGCGGTGTTCTAGTCACCTATAATGTAAAATGCAAGGAATAATTTGAAATTAAGTTAAGAATAAATTTTACAAAATGTTTAAGATTGCTCTTGTAAAAAATTACAGAAAAATTTTAGAAATATGGAAAGAAATATGATGTCTTAACCTCATTTCACCTAGGTTAATCATCTGTTTCATTCTTGCTTGGAAAAATGTGTGCATTACAAGATACATTAGCTTTATACCCTGAAATATATATAACATAAAATACAGTTTTAATTTGTGGAACCTGAACTTTCATTAATACGATGTTTAGCATGTACTTTCTATTTTCTTTCAATTAATTGATTGATACATGAATCTTCATTATTTTTTTCCTTCTCCTAGATCCTCTAAACATGAAAACTGACCCTACTTGCCAGGCATGCTTATTAAACACTTCTGACTTTCTCAAAATGCATGACATTTTATCAGAAAACGAAGCCACTGGCATGTAGCTGGCATTGTTCTTTCTGGTTTAGCTGGCTTTTGTACAACATTCACATTAGCTCTGTGTCCACCACCTCAAACTGAATAATATTGGAAATGCATGATATATGGAGGAAATTCAAGGGGAAAGTGCCAGATGAATGTTGGCCTTTCATGTCCTTCTCTGTTGAGCACATGTGCAAGTTGGATTCAGGATAGAGAAGAGATAGATGAATACTGAATATTCTCAATGCACAACGAACTGTAGAGTCTTTAAAATTAATTTCTTTAGGGCAAATCCAACATGTTGATCCAGCTCAATCATTTTTTAACATCTTCATCTGGATACAATATTATTTACTGTAAAAGGGTCATTTCCAATAGTAATAAAAAATGCAAAGTGTAGTTTTGGGGTATAAACACAAAACCAGTCAGAAATGAAATCTCTAAAAAGACAGATGTGATTTATATACATTTTTCATTTCATCAGCCTCCAGTATCAATACAGACTGGGAGATCAAGGGATTGAGAGCAGCCCTGCCAAAAAGGACTTGTGGGCACTGGTGGATGGAAAACTGGACATGAGCCAGAAATGTAGGCTTGCAGCTCAGAATGCAAACTGTATCCTGGGCTACATCAAAAGAAGCATGGCCAGAAAAGGTTGAGGGAGATGATTCTTCCCTTCTACTCCACTATCATGAGCCCCCACCTGGAGTACTGCATCTGGCTCTGGACCCCTCAGTGAGGCTTTTTATTTGTTTAACATGGTCACAATCATAGTAAGAACCAATCTTCGACCATTAATTTCCGGAAAGTTTAAATGCTGTGCAAGAGTTTTTGTGCAGTTAGTAGTAGTTCATTTGTTTCTTTAAAGGCAATTGACTCCTACCCTATATAAATAAATGCTTAGAAACTTATACCTTGTCTGATTCAGTCTTTGAAAAGTATGCAGATACATGGCAATATATTGCTTGAAAAGTGTATATATTTCTTCTCTTTTTCCAGTGACGCAGGCTGTCCCCCTGTGGCCTGTGAGGACTCCTGTGAAGCAGGTAGTCACTGCAGCCCATGGTGGGTGTACATTGGAGCAGTCTTTCCCTGAAGGACTGTATCCTGTGGTAGGGACCACATGTTGGAGCAGGGGTATGGAATGAGGAGTAAGGAAAGGTAGATATGAAGTGTTATGATCATAAATTCATTTTCCCATCCCTCCTGCTTGGGGCTGGAGAGCTAGAGAAGCTGAAAATGAAAGAGTGAAGTTGAGTCTGGAAAGAATGTGAGGGTGAAGGGAAGTTGTTTAAGGTTTTGTCTGTGTTTCTCACTATCCTACTTCTTTATTAATTGGGGATAAATTAAATTAATTTTCCCTAAGTCAAGTCTGGTTTTGCGATTATGGTAATTATTGAGTGGTGCCCCTGTGTCTTTATCACAGTCCATGAGCTTGTTCATCTTACTTTCTCCTTCTGTCCTGTTCAGCAGGAAAAGTGAGAGAGCAACCGAGTGAGTGCCTTAGAGCCAGCCAAGGTCAAGCCACCACAAATATATTCCTAACACTCAAAAAAGCATGGCCACAATGCCAAATGGGGCTTCTATGCAGTAGTAATAATACTGAAAAATCAGAATAATAACAATGGAACATACATAAGGAATAGAGCTCTACAATAACATTCATAGTTTAATAACATATGATCTAGGTTTCTTGTTCGTTAGCAGGTAGATAATAATTTTATGGGTGCAAGGTAAAAAACTTGAAGTTCCGAGTTTCAGGTAAAATATGTACAGGAATATGACAGTAAAAATATAATTGATCAAATTCTCAATGTCTACGTGTACAGAATTTTTCACTGTGATTGTTTGTGTCCTAAAGGATATTAACAGTAATATATACTTTTAAACAAGTGCTTTAAAGGATCTCAGGAAAAGTAAATTAGCAAAAATTACACTTTTAAGAGGTTAGAGACATAGAAGTTTTGAATGGACACAAAACAGGATGATTTTAACTTCTATCTTCTTGAACGTTTTTCAGCTTCTTGGCAACTAAGATCAACCAATTATAATTGGAATTATAATTGGCTGTAAGGGGCAACTCTCTTCCCCCTCTTCTTTCTCTCCCTCAGGTCACCACCTAAGCTGTATTTCTCTCCTCATTTTTTTGAGTTTTTCCTGATATATAGATATCTATTTTCAGCCTAACACCACCAACATTTTCCTGAATTTTTTAAGTGCCATATATTTAAATGGGGTTTTAGCCACGTGATTCTCCATCTGTTTCAAAATTCATATAAAAATATTTTTTTCTTGTCTTCTTCTCAATGTTTACACTGTTTCACTAGAGCTATAAAGGAGATATATGTTACAGTTTATTTGGCGCATGCAAAACAAAGTTGCTTTGGGTTTCATGTTATCTAACATTATTATCATATTTTGAATTTCTGATTCAACTTTCTTCTCCCAGTTATTATTGTATAAATTACCAGCACATTTTCAGCTCCCTTTGTTTTCAACTGTTCTATAGTTCTGAGCTTTAGTATTTTTTAAAAAGTTATATACAGTTCTGTTCCAGTTATTCCTAATATGTAGATGAGACAGAATTCTTCATATTCAAGAATTCACACAGAATCATAACTTACCCCATGCACACACTTTAATGCTTTATTTAATTTTAAAATGGATTAGTAACAGAATCTGGTTAGAATCTAGTTGCATTTTTGGCCTTAATGAGTCAAAAGTTCTATTGATCATAGTAAGCATTTTGCCAGAGTACTTGGACTTAGTTGTAGCTTTTAACAGATTGACATTGGAACTGCTGATTCAGGGACATTCTGTTTTATGGATTTCTGTATTTTGAATGTGTATTTAAAATAGTTTTTGACGCAAGGATATTCATTCTCAGGTAAGTAGACAGGAAAAAAAATGACTATGTCTTTATGACTCCAGAGATGTATTTCCTGACTCACCCACTGGTGGTTCAGCCTTGATGAGCTCTGCAGATTTTAAGAAGTCTGCAGACACCTCTGGATAGGAGAGTTACAGTATTGTCTGGAGATAGTCATGTGCAGGCAAAAAAGTCAAGACCTCTTATATAGTCATTGAGATAATATAGCACTAATCTCAGCCAGAATAAATTGGAAAATTATAATTCATACCACAGAATCTAATTTGCACAGGGATTAGATTCTAAATGAGGCTAGGCACCAGTGCATAGAGGCCAGGCTAGAATTTGTGTAGACAACCTGCATGAGCAATTCTTGTTACTACAGAGTCAAACCTGTAAACCATAATCCATACATCTGGATTTGCCACAATTGTGAACACAACTGTAGATTTTCAGATTCTTCCTTGACTGCCTGCTATTTGGAAAATCATGCCCCAGATTTTCTCATCCAGAAGAAGAGTTATCGTAATAAATCTGATGGCTTAATGGTTTATACTGTCATACTATTATCCCAGCAACAGGGTTTAGCATAATCTTATATACTATAATAATAAAAGATAAATTTTAGTCAGTGTGATGCTTATTGAGCACTTGCAAACAATATTTTTTTTCATTTAACTTTTTGATTACTACAGCTCTATGTATTTCCTTACATATCAAAAATATAGTTTTGGAAAACTGATATTAATTCAAACTCACATTTACATGCAAGAGCATTACACATTGAAATAAGCCACAGATAGAAGCCACTCTTTCATGTACTTTCCTTGCTGGAAGAAGAAATCCACTTCTTTGGGTAGTTGAAAGAACAAAGTGGCAATCAGATTATATAGTATCGAGAGAAAGATAAAGACATAAATAGAGAGAATCATCAAGGAGGACACACAACTTCTGTCAATTCCAAACACTGAAGCACCTAGATATGTATCTGAAGTATTGTCATAAAAAATATGAGCCTGGTTTAGACGTTTGACTGCCTGTGAGTAAAGTTTGCCATCACATTTATTGGTTTATATGCAATATCAATTTATGCACTCTGTGTAGGTGTTATGCTGCAGCTGTTTACATGCAAACTACTTAATTAAAAAATTGTTTTGTTTTGCTCCAGAAGCCTGCTACATTTTTTCATGGAACTCGGGTGTCCATGAATATTTTCATTATTTATTCAAGAAAATTTTCTTAAAACTGAATTTTCATCTTTCCACAATGTTTTCCTATTATGGGTTTTACTGCAGAATAAAGCCAGGAAGGAGGGAAGGAAGGAAGGAACTATTCTGGAAAACATCTGTGTAAAAAATTGTGCACTTAAAAAAAGCTGAAGCATAGAAATAACAATATGAACATCTGCCTTTTATGATTAGTAGATGGGATGATAAAAAGAGACAACATGATAAAATGTACAATGCAAGTACGTATAAAAAATTGTGGAAGACAGCAGTGAAAAAAAGAAGAAAATGTAAAAGGGAAGATGTGAAAAACACAATGGTGCAGCACAAAAATAGAAAATTGATTTCAGCTCTCAGACAGACAGGAAATACTGCAAATATTATACAAGGGTGAAATAACACTTTCAGAGAATTTTAGATCATACATTGAACATTGTTTCAAAATATGGAGCTTACTTTTGCCTAAATAGTAATGATTCTCTGGTAAGATTTATTTGATATTTTTGGAAAGGACAGGAGGGCTCTGTTAAGCAGTCAGATAAATTATTGTTCCAGAGGACATTGCATTGTAGTTGATAAATCTAAGAATACTGTAGCAAGTCTGAGAAAATCTTGTTGCCTTAGATACACCAACATATTATTTGTGAAAACTAGCTTTTTTCTAACTAACTTTTTTCTAACTAACAACAGAACAGTCTAGTTCTCATTGAGAGAGAATGATATAGTCTGAGAATGAACTAGGGTTAATGTGCTATTTCCTCGCAAACACAGAATAAGATCTTTAGTATGGTAGTGATCAGCCCGAGGTGCCTCTTCACTGAAGAGTGCACTGAATTTAAGGATTTATATAGTATTTCTAATTCATTTCAGTCAGAAACTGATTTCTGTGGCAAAAAATCACTTTCAGAAAACAATGCAATTAACAGTGATTTCTCTAGTGAGAAATCACTCATAATCCATTAGATTAAGGGACTATTTTAATATATTTGCATTCAGGGAATTGTTCATAGGTACTAATTAATCACTTGTAATGTAAATCTGCCAGTTCTACTCAAAAAAAATCTACTCTTTCTCACGTTCGTATATGAAACTTGAGAAATACTTTATGTAGTTGCAACTCCTTGATAAGCTAGGAGAGAAGGGAAGAGAAACTTAATTAATTTTTTGCTATTCCCTGCTAGGAAGACAAAATTGTTTCATTTGAACTTCCTCAACATTGTTATTAAGCAATTGTAAGTCACATAATATCCTTGTGAGTGTAATTTAGATTCTTGCTTTTAGTCTCAGCTGAGAATAGAAGAATAATTCTTGGAAAAGAATTCCAGAAATTAAAACATGAATTTGCAAATAGGAATCATCCAGGTTTTTTTAATCAAGAAAATGCATACTTCCAAAGGAAATAAATAGGCTTTACTCATAAAGAAGGAGAAGAGTATCTTCATATATCCCCTTATAAACATGACAAGACATATGGACTAGCATGAAAAAGTCAAATGACAAAAACCTAAAAGGTAATAATATTGGCAATATCAGCAGCTCTGGAAAATAGAACAGGTGATTAAAAATATAGTAGGATATAACTGAGACAAATAGCATAGACCTTGAGAACACTTGAGACACTGACACACAAATAAAGAGGCTCTAGCAATTATTTGCAGATAAACACTCTTAGTCCATAATCAGAATTACTACATATTTTACATCACAGAGTCTTTATTAGACACAAATAGACAACCTTACTTAGGAAGAACTGACAGTGAAAAAAATACATTCTTACATTGAAAATCTGACAGTTCTGACACAAGTCTGAAATAATTTTGAGATAAAAATAATAGGTAAAAAATCTGCAAAGAGTGGCCAATTTTAGATTCTTCAGATGAAAGGAGAAAGTAAATAAGTATTTTATTCTAATCAACTGTCAAACAGACAGAATTTCCTAATGACAGGATTTTTAAATACTGCAGCATTCATTGGAAGCTCCCTTATAGACACACCAAGATAATACAGTTGAACTCACTGTCTGATTTGAACTGTGAGGGATAGAAATAATATTTAAGAAGATAAATGAAGTAGTGATACAGGTAACTATTGTAATTTTTCTTTTAAGAGAGATTTGAGTGAAAACCTACAAATAGATAAAAATTTAGGTGGATGTTGTTATGGAATTACATATTTAATTACTATGAGACAACATATAAAGCATAAAAGAAAGAATCTGAATTTAGAAAAATTTCAGCAAACTTGGAAAACTCCTCATGGTAGTCTCATAGTAATCAAAAAAGGAAACTAGGAGAGTTGACCACTTACTTATAGAGTCTATACTAACTGCTCTGGAGAAAATTATCCAGATATACATAAAATATAAAAAGTTTAAAAAGAAAATATTATGAAAGGGGTGACCAGAAAATCAAAACAGAAACATGTAAAAAACAGGAAAGAAAATAAAAGAGAACATAACTACAGCAACAAGAATAGCCACAGAGGTAAAATCAGTAAGATTATTGTACAAGATTCATTTCAATTAACAGGGGATTAAAGAGTATCAAGAAAAGAATCTATCAATATTTAGAATAGTATAATTAAAAAGAAAATAAGATAAAGAAAAAGTAAGAAACATATTGAGCAGAAGCACAGAACACAAAACAGTTAAAGGCTGTGGTATTATCACCTTCTTTACTTTTGTCTTCACTAAATAAAGACTAATCATGATCACGTCTTTAATTATACTAAACAGGAAACAGGGATGTTGCCTAGATTAGGAAAGGAACAGATTTCTTAAAGGAGATATATATATATGTATAGTCTGTTCGTATGACCTGATGAAACTATGAAACATATTCCTTAGTTTTTAAGAAAAGCTAGTCAATGCAGTCTCTAAATGATTAGCAGTTATCTTCCTTAACTTGTAGAGGACAAAGGAGATATCGGAGGGCTAGAGAAAATTATGCCCTCAGCAAAGAGGAAAATAAAGAGTACAAAGGGGCACTGTAAAGGATTTATAATTCTCTGTTATGATTTGGAATGAGAGTCTTCGGCCTCTGAAATGATTTGAGATAAATTACTAAACAATCATTAAAAAATCCTCAGCGGATATAATAAACACAAAACTGTATCTAACATTGTGGCCAAGAAACAGTCATATCTGAAACAATCGCATTATCTTCTTGACAAATAAACTGTTTTAGTGGATGAAGTGAACATAGATTGCCTGTGGAGATGGTGTAATAACAAGACAAAAATTTGTATAGACATATTAAGAGTCTGTTCCTATGAAAAGAAAAAAAGTAAAAAGGAAGGGAAAGGGAACATGATAACAGACTTCCAATGTACCACAGACTGTTATACATGAATAATTGCTTTCCATGGCTTCTTGGAAAACAGCATGAAGAAGTCAGGTGAATTTGAAATAAGGACAATGGAAACCAGTGATTACTACATGTTAGTAATACAGTTGACTGGAAAGGGCTGATGATAGGCAGTGTGGAATTTTCTGATATTATTTTTAAAAAGATAAGAAAATGTCTGGTCCTGTCATCCAAGCATTCTTAACTTTATCAGTGCAAGGGGTGAACTCAAACATCCTTTCTAGACCCACAGCTCTATAATTTAGTGCTCTTTCAATAGTCTGCTTTCTATGTGAATATAGTTTCTATGTGAACATAGGTTTGGTGAATAAGGCATGAAATGAAAAAGGAAAACTTTGACAACCCTACCCTTTTTTTCTGTCCCATGGAAAAAAAGTCATTACTCAAGGAAGATGAACCTCAAAAGACAATTTAATTATATTTGATGAAAAGGAAAAGATATTGATGAAGAAATCAAAGTAGAAATCTTAGAAACAGTTAGTTCCTGCATGTTGTTTGATTACCTTTGAAAGAGACTTTATTTTTTAAAAGAACATATTAAAGTGAAAAGTTTCCAAGTTAAGAAGGAAAGCAGTAAACCGGACTAACTTCACACTAGCTTTGGCTCTGTTCTTAAAGTAATGCACTGCACGACAGATAGATAGCAGACTGCTCAATTCATGTTTTTAAGTGAGCAAATGATTTAGTTGAGCATCAGAATATTTAGTTTAATTTTTCTAAATGTCTACATAGAAAATCAAGAAAATGTCTTAAACTTGAATCTAGAACTTGCTGATGGCAGTCACTCACAGGCTGAGTGCCTATGGCCTATAGAGATTACTGTAACATCTGCTATTTAAATACTAGCTCAAATTGTGCAGAACTGTAAATAAAACATGACTGCTTCATAAGAGGCCATAAATCGCTCTTGTACTGGTAAACTTTCTGCATCCTCTTATTGCCAGACAATGGAATTGTCATGTACTGATCTAGAAAGAACTAGTTTTCTCTCTCTTGGAAAATTTTTGGAGTTTCTTACTGATTGATTCAAAGTTTTCAAGGAGAAAAAAAAAAAAAGGAGAAAAAAAAAAGGAAAAAAAAAAGGAGAAAAGTAGATAAAAGGAGA
>JAOQGH010000001.1:156413109-156436993 GCA_025769975.1 Gallinago jamesoni
AGTATTCACCTCATCGTGGCCCACCTGAAATATCAGGAGTGGGTAATAGTCTGAGGGCTGAACCAGGGTGTGAATTTGACACTGTCCCCACTAGAATTCTTGTGGAAAAACTGGCTGCTCATGGCCTGGATGAGTATACGATCTGCTGGATCAAACACTGGTTGGCTGCAAGGTCCCAAAGAGTGGTGCTCAATGGATTTAAATCCAGCTGGCAGCCAGTCACAAGTGGTGTGCCTCAGGGCTCAGTGTTGGGACAATTTCTGTTTAATATCTTTATTGATTATCTAGATAAGGACATAGGGTATATCATCAGCAAGTTTGCAGATGACCCCAAGTTAAGCGGGAGTGTTGATTCACGTGAGGAGAGGGAAGCTCTACAGAGAGACTTAGATAGATTGGATCATTGAGGCAACATGAACGGTATGTGCTTCAACAAGGCCAAGTGCCAGGTCCTGCACTTGGGTCACAATAACCCCATGCATCGCTACAGGCCTGGGGAAGTGTGGCTGGAAAGCTGGCTAGCTGAAAAGGACCTGGGTGTCCTAATTGACAAGTGGCTAAATATGAGGCAGCAGTGTGGCCAGGTGGCCAAGAAAGCAAATGTCATCCTGGCTTGTATTAGAAATAGTGTGACCAGCAGAAGTAGGGAGGTGATTTTCCCCCTGTATTCAGCACTGGTGAGGCCATACCTTGAGAATTGTGTCCAGTTTTGGGCAATACCAGAGAGATATTGAGGTGATGGAGTGCAGAGGAGGGCAACAAAGCTGATAAAGGGCCTGGAGAATAAATCTTATGAAGAGCAACTGAAGGAGCTGGGACTGTTTAGTTTGAGGAAGAGGAGGCTGAGGGGAGACCTCATCACTCTCTACAACTACTTGAAAGAACATTGTAGAGAGGTTGGCACTGGTCTCTTCTCACAAGCAATTAGTGATAGTACAAGAGGGAATGGCTTTAAGCTGCAACAAGGTAGGTTTGGACTGGATGTTACAAAGAAATTCTTCACGGAAAGAGTGATCAGACGCTGGAATAGGCTGCCCAGGGAGATGGTTGAGGCACCATCATGTATTTAAAAGTCATTTCGATGTGGTGTTGGAGGATATGGTGTAGGGGAGAACTTTGTAAAGCAGAGTAGATGGTTGCACTCGATGATCCCAAGGGTATTTTCCAACCTGAATGGTTCTATGATTCTGTGATTCCCTTCTACGTGTGGTTCTAAAATATATTGATTGAATTATTGTTTGGCCTTTCTTCAAATTAACTCAGAAGGGAAACTTTATGGAAAATGAAAGAATAAAAAAAGTCATGTTATGGACAATTTTGTGGAAAAAGTGAGATATTAACTTTTACCTTTGAGATTTTCTGCAGAAAATATACTGTACTTACTACAACAAAAACTGCTAGAAGACGATATTGAGAATTTTCTCCTGGTTTTTTGAAGTTTTTTTCCAAATATATCTTCATCGACAGCAATGAACATTGTAAATGGATTGTTTAGAACCCACTCATTGACATACAAAGGTATTTAAGGCTTCTTTATGTAAAATAAATCAATAAATAAAATCATGTGCCTGTTTCCTCCCTCAAAATTAAGTTTGAAGAAACTGTTGTCAAAACATTTCCGTTAATGATGTGTTATAAATTAGAGTCGTTTTTTAATAAATGTACTGAACTTTCTAAAATAAAACAACAATATTACGCATGATAGTAGGACGCAGTCTGGGAAAACTCCATATTCATCTCATTCAGACATGTTTGTTCATGTGTACATAAGAGATTGCAAATTTTAACTTACTTTGCTTCTGCGTGTGAAAGGAAAGCAAAGAGGCAAAAGTTTTGAGGTGGATCTGACTAAAGATTTTCTAGTCAGTCTAGTTCCCAGCTGCTGTTCCTAAAGAGATTCATAAATCTAGAGAAGTACCTGCAAGAACCTAGAGAAGTACCCACAAGAATTAAAATACCTAAGGACATTGCAAGTGACCCTGTACATCCAGTGGCAATTAAGTGGGAATTAAGCTCTAGCAGTAGAGCAGAGGTCCCAAAGGTCCTCTTTTGTACCTGCCAGACTCCTTTTAGCTTTCAAATATCATAGAGCTTCTCAAGTGGAACTAGAGATGAAAATGGAAATGTACATCTCAAGTGTGGGGTCCTGAATCAAGCTTCTGAAGTTAGGTTTCTGAATCTCATCACTGTTGTCTGAACTCTTTCAAACACCTTTTTTATATCTACTACGAAATACTAATTTAAAAAACAGTACTAATCTAAAAAGTCTATATAATTCAAATAAACAGTGAATGCCATCAGCAAACCACATGAAAAGTAATGTGTGGGTACCAGAATCTGAACTTACCAACATGAAAAAATTGGTTTTGGGGGGCGGAAAATCAGCTTCCATCAAGTTGGTGTATTTATAGAGCAATCATCTGACAAGATGTCAACACATGAGAGGAATTCCTGGAAATTAACACAATTGCAGTGTGGAAAAAGTTTAAATGAACTTTCAAATTGCATAAACAGCAAACTCTAGACTTCACCATTTTTTACTGTAAATAAAAAACATTGAAAATATAGCTGTCTGTACTGATCTTTGCTTTATTGTGTAACTGAATATTATACCTAAAATAAGTAAATATTGAAGTGGAAATGCCCAGTAAGATTTCATATTGAAACAGAAGAACCAACCCATTAGTAATACATGTGCATGCTGGAAGAGATTCATTTTCACTTCAGTGTCCACCTGAATGAAGTCAGAGATTCTTACAGATGATCAAGGTTTGCTGCAAGAAGCACAAATGCATTTGACTTGTCAGACATGGAGAGAGTGAATTCTAATTTTGGATGAGCCACTTATCTCTTCTGTGCCTATACAGTAGTTCGTCCACAAATCTACTACAAAAAACATTGTCTATACAGACAAAACCTGATTTTCCTCATCTGTTGTGGTTCAAACAGCCCTGCTGTGTCAGCTTCTTCTCTACCCTTCTCTTCTCTGATGTTTTGGAACATTTCAGTGTATCAGTCATTGGACTGATAAAAATTGGCTGCAGTTAGCAACTTTTTATTCCCCTGGTTCTGTGTTACTTTTTTAACTCAGTTTGGGCCTTTTCATATTTTTCTTGAAAAATTTAAAATCTGCAATCCCTACATGAGATGCAAAGACAGTTTTTTAAACTTTCTTTTGCAAATGCTGAACCAAAAAGGTTTATTCTAAGGACCACTATCCATCTTGTAAGTAGAACTGGTAAACTTACAAAACACTTTAAAATCCTTTAAACATGTTAAAGACAACAGGAAAAAGTGTGTAGTGATGCCTATGTCAATTTCTGCTGTCTAGACTGTGCTCTCTAGACTCTCTAGTTGATTTTAGGCTCTTCTTTAATCTACTCAGTGAGAATATGCATTCTAAGACTTCTGGTCTGTATAAAGCATATAGGGAACATTAGTTATGCTCAATATATTCTATATACTCAATAATATATATTATGTCATGGTCTTTCCCTGATAGGTATGCTTCTAAGAAGAATTTCACATCGGACTAAATAAGATGGTGGTGTCTGTAAATAAAAACTGAATTATATGCATAATAAAGCACGGACAGCCTAGCACTATTAAATTCATTAGACTTTCAGGTAATAATTATATAATGTTAAAGGAATCAGTAGGAGTTTCTACAAGCTACTGAAGGACAGAAAACACTATCCGACTGTGAAAAACTTTGAGGGTCTTGAAGTTCTTCTGTGCAAAATTCAAAAGTCTTTGGTTTAATTTCAAAAGAAAAAAAAAATGTTGGGAATTCTTATCCAGTCCTGAGCAGTGTCTCCAAAGAAAGTTAAAGTTTATGCATGATTGTGAGATGTTGCTGTTCCTATTCAGAGATCTAAAATAACTTATCAAAATACCATATGCAAAATAGATCTTTTCACGTGTAATCATATTTTTCAGTGTACAAAACTTTGTTGAAGATGTAGATTTCAGCCTTGGCAGAAAAAGTTCAAATGTGAATAATAAAAGATAATGCATTCAAAAAACACAAGAAATAGATCTCTACTCTTCAACAGCCTCATATATATTTATTGTTTTTTTAATTATGATTTTTTGTCTTCTTATTCAGCATATTATTATGTGGTTATGTTAATCTTTATTTGAGAAGGCTGAAGCTTGCTTATGATAATGTTGTTGCAAATTTCACAATAATCTGTCTTTGAAAATGTAAATATTAATTCTACATTAATGCACAATATAATTGGCAGATATCACATAAAATCAATAGTCTAAATATTAACAAGAAGTTATCGTGAACATTCTAATATTGAACTGAGATCTGCAAAAAAAAGTAATACAATTATTTCATGCTTAATATACATTGGTCACTGCTATAGTATAAATGTATGCCATCAGTTAGGGTTTAAAGTAATTTGTGGTTTAAAATATCTAGAAAGTTAGTATTTCAGTTTAAAGACCCGAGTAATTTGCTAGGGAGACTATATGTTAAACAACTTTTATGTTATCACTTGAATTATGCTATGAAACTGCAATGAGTCCTTTTGGTCATAACACGTTAAAACTTTCCATTTCACATCCTTAAATCACATTCTAAACATTGTTTCTTTATCTTCTTTTAGTAATTAAAAAAACCAACCAATCAACCAAACAATTTTTTTCAGAGGGTACAATACATTAAAAATAGTTTTTCACAGCTTACTATCCTTGTACAATCTCTGGAAGAAATCTGGTGTAAATGTTGCTGGTTTTATTGTTGTTGTTCTAAATCAGTTACAATAACTCCATTGCTGTAGAACATATATTATATTCATTACCCTGTTAATACCTTCCTAAGTGCTCATTTCTGTGCCTTGGTGACAGTAAAACTCCCTAAAAGAATCAGTTCTGACCATGTTTTATTAAGCTTTTTTCCTTATAATGCAGGACTGCTTGATTAATTTTTGCTAGTATACACTGTGCAATTTTACTGAGATCTTCTGCTTTTTATTACACATTATTACACAATTTTAAGAAAATAATTTCAAGAGAATCTTAGAATGGTTTGGGTTGGAAGGTACCTTTAAAGGTCAGCTGTTCCAACTCCCCTCCAATGCACAGGGACATCCTCAACTACATCAGTGTACTCAAAGATCCATCCAAGTGGACCTTGAATTTTTTCAGGGATGGGGCATTTACCACCTCTCTGGCCAACTTCTTCCTGTTTCACCACCCTGAAAGTAAAAAATTTCTTCATTTTATCTAGTCTAAATCTACGCTCTTCTTATTTTAAGACTTTGTCATATCACAGTATTCCCTGCTAAAAACTTTGGCTTCATCTTTCTTGTAGGCCCCATTTAATTACTGAAAGGCTGCAATCACAAGGCTCCGGGGAGACCTTTTCTTCAGGCTGAACAACCTCAAGTCTCTCAGCCTGTCCTCATAGGAGTGGATGCTCCATTCTTCTGATCATTTTTGTGGCCCTCCTCTTGACCTGCTCCAACAGGCCCATGTCTTTCCTGCGCTGAGGGGTCCAGTGCTGGCTGAGGTCTCTGGGTGAGGTCTGGGTCTGGGTGAGACCTCACCTCTGGGTGAGGTCTCATGAGAGCAGAATAGATGGGATGAATCACCTCCCTTGACCTGCTGGCCATGCATCTTTTGATGCAGCACAGGGTATGGTTGGCCTTCTGGGCTACGAGCATACATAATCTGGTTTATGTCCAGCTTTTCATCCACCAGTACTCCCAAGTCCTTCTCAGGGTTGCTTTCAATCCTTTCATCCTTCAGCTGTGTTTATATCGAGGGTTGCCCTAACCCATATGCAGGAACCTGAATTTGGCCTTGTTGAACCTCATGAGGTTCACACAAGCCCACTTCTTGAGCTTTTCTAGGTTCCTCTGGATGGCATCCCATTCTTCAGTCATGTCAACAGCACCACTTAGCTTGGTTTCACCTGCAAACATGGGGAGGGTACACTCCATCTGACTATCTATGCCAGATATGAAGACACTGAACAGTACTAGCCCCAGTATGGATCCCTGAAGACATCACTTGTCACTGCTTCACTGTTCTCCATCTGGACATTAAGCCATTGACCACTACCCTCTGGATGTGATCACCGAATGATCACCCATCAAATCCGTATCTGTTCAATTTAGAGGAGGATATTGTGGGGGACTGTGTCAAAAGCTTTACAGAAGTGCAGATGGACAACGTTCATAGTTCTTCCCTTGTCCAGTGACAAAGTCACTCCATCATAGAAGGACACTAAATTGGTCAGGCAGGACTTGCTCTTGGTGAAGGCATGCTGGCTGTCTCAAGTCACCTTGCTGTCCTCCATGTGCCTTAGCATAGCTTCTAGGAGGATCTGTTCTGTGATCTTCCCAGCCACAGAAGTGAGGCTGATGTAGTGTCCTAGCTGTGCTGAGCTACTTGCCTGTGAAGCAGGGATCTGCAGATGCTGGAACTGCAAGTGGGTTTTGATTACCTAGGAGAACACTAAGAAAATCTAAGGTCTGGTCAGAAATATGACTATTGACACATCTGGGACTCCAGGAAAAAAAAGGTAATGCTTGTGATCTGGATGAAGACCAGAAATCAAATTTTGTCTAGTTCCCCTCTATCAATCACATGTCAAGGTGGAAGACTGTCTTCTAATACATGATACCACAGCCTCAAATCCAATGGTTTATTTGATATACCCAGATTTGTATTCCACATATGCTGGAAGGACTACTTTATGCCCATTTTCAGAAGAGAAAAAAGGTGCTTAGTTGAACTGTTGATCCTCACTGCGAATAGGCTATACTTCCTCTTGTTTTGCATGAAAGACTCCTCAATTCTTCCTGCTCTTTAAATCTAAGGTATTGTCACAATCTAATAAGTGTAATAAAAGAAAGATTTCAGACCAGATATCTATTAAACTTTCTTTGGAACCACCTTTTAGGTTAATGATTGCTGACACTGAAATTGCTAAATCTATTACCAATCTAAGTCTTTAAGTACAAGGCATGTTGATGAATCAATCTAATCTTGTGAGGAGTGCAGCAGGAAGATAGAGCTCATGAAATCTCTTTCAGACATCCTTGATCAGAGCATTTTTGCCTAGATTTATCTGGCATGCAAAGAATCAATCATGTCCAATACAGCTAGGGTTAGGGTTGTTTTTTTAGAAATGGATTTCCAAATGATTTCTATTTGGTCAATTTTTTAATGTTGTCTGTTTACAGCTAATCTTTCATAAGCAGTTAGGTTTTTGTACCTGATAATATTCAATTATTTAAGTCACTGATAAACTAATAGTTAGGTTTACCTATTTTCATACTTTATTTGAGCATATGGTTTTTGTTTTTTTTCCTCTAAGTAATTGTCAGTTTTAATTCTGTTTCAGTTCACAACACTGAAGTACGATCAAAGCAAAGCTTTTTGCTTAAAGTGTATTTAAATACAATTTATATACATGCAATGACATGCCTAGAAACCGACCACAGCAATAAGAGCCACAGACAAAATTACCTGCAGGGTAGAGTTAAAAAGCGCATATCTACATATTATTTTTTTCCCCTAAACAAAAATAAAAAAAATATTTTGTCATGATTGATATTAGTACTACTTTTTTTTGTCACACTATCAAGTGACATTTTTTCAATAACTAAAATTTTAAAACATAAATAAATATGCAGAGATTCATATAATCTAGGGAAAGGGGTGAGGAACTGGATACTTCTCAACCTCATAACAGATCTTACTTTTCAGATCTCATAAATAGTATTTTTGATTGTAGGTATAATTGGTAGTCTGAAAACACCGCATATGCTATTTATATTATTAAAGATTTAAATAATTTCAGTTAGAGTTTAAACAAGTTTTGCTTTTCATGCTCTTCCTCAATATCTGTCTTTTCTGTTCATTTAAAGTTAAAGGGGTTATCAAAGCTTACTGAGAGTGACAGTGACATCTAAGAAGAAAGGAAGAGAAGAAATAGAAAGGTTCCATCAAAGCAGGTACATTGAGAAATAGTTCTGACAAGAACCAGACAGAAACTGACAGCAGCTGGATTATGCAATCAATTTATGTAACTATGTAAAGGGATTTTCAGGAGTAGGTGAAGGTGGGTTTGAAATTTTTTGGATTCTATAACATCTGTAGATACAATTTCACTGTTAGGCATAGTGACACCTTTTATTTTTCAACACATGAAACTGAAGATACGTGTGCAAACTACAAACAATTTCTCAGGAAAATGAATTTGTTCTTTGCTACCCAATATACATTAAAGAGTTAGTGGAATCAGTGAATATGAGGACTGATATTTCTCATGGATAACCTATGCACTGCATGCCTTCAAGTCAAAAATTCATGTGGGGAAAATGCTTTCACTCCAGGATATTTTTTTTCTTGCTATTGCTATCCTTCCAAAGTGATGATAGTAAACCCATTCAAATAGTGACCTGGCAGCAGTCTGACATTTTAAAAGATCAAAAACTACCATGTTACATGACTAGGGAGCCCCCAGACTGCAATAATACCAAAAAGAAAAATAATAAAGAAGCAAGCATATGGCATGTAGTTCCATTTCTTGCTATTGATTCTGAAACTGCTGAAGTGGAACCTCTTTATCAGCAGCTACATAATCAGCAAGTCAAAGCAGTGTGTCTCTGTCTGAAAATACAGTAAAACCACTGTGTCAATTTAATCAAAAGGTATCAGTTAGAGAAACCTGGAGAATTACATGACATTACATACTGATGGGTGTAAGATTGTTGATTCTGATAGCTGGCAAGCTGGTAAACTGCAAACTGCCAAGAAATGCTTGGAAACACACTGATCTTGAATTATTAGACCAACAGATTTTTGCCCGTAGTAGTACATGGAAGTAAAGATCTGACTTACTGAAATTGAAGACAAAAATAGATATTTGTAAATATCTGGTCAATATGTGGTAAATATATAATCAAAATAGTAATTAAGTAATAGTAACAGTAATTAAGGCCTTATCCTACAGAACGTGAAATGTTCTTAAAGCTTACTAATTTGGTATTGACAGCTCTTGTTATAAAGTAACAGGATATATATAACTTATATATATGTATATATATATAATAACAGCTCTATGTTATATAGACAGCTCTGTTATACAGTAACAGGACTCTAGGTTCTATTAAACTACAGTTTTAAAATATATCAGAGATTCTGGGCCCCGGCGAAAAAACTAACACAACTGATCTGTGACTGATTTATCTATACATTTGACGAATATCAGAGAAAAGGTTTTAGATATCATAGAATGATAGAATCATAGAACAGTTTACGTTGGAAAAGACCTTGAAGATCACTGAGTCCAACTGTTAACTTAGCACTGCCAAGTCTACCACTAAACTATGTCGTTAAGCACCACATCTATATGTCTTTCAAAGAACTCCAGGGATGGTGACTCCACCATGTCCCTGAGCAGCCTGTTCCAATGTTTGATAACCCTTTCAGTGAAGAAATTTTTCAAAATACCCAAACTAAACCTCCCCTGGACAACTTGAGGCTATTTCTGTCCTATCATCTGTTACTTGGGAGACGAGAACAGCACCCACCTCCCTATAACTTTCTTTCAGGTAGTTGTAGAGAGAGATAAGGTCTCCCCATAGCCTCCTTTTCCCCAGACTAAACAATCCCAGTTCCCTCAGCCACTCCTCATCAGATTTGTGCTCAGGACCCCACACCAACTTTGCTGCCCTTCTCAGAACATGCTCCAGGACCTCAATGCTTTTTTTTGTAGTGAGAGGCCCTAAACTGCACAGAGTATTTGAGGTGCTCTGTACAGAGGGGCACTTCCCTCATCCTGCAAGCCACACTATTTCTAATACAAACCATGATCCTGTTGGCCTTCCTAGCCACCTGGGCACACTGCTGGCTCATGTTCAGGTGGCTGTCAACCAACACCCCCAGGTCCTTTTCTGCCAGGCAGCTTTCTAGACACTCTTCCCCAAGCCTGTAGCATTGCATGGGGTTATTGTGACCCACATGCAGGACCCGGCACTTGGCCTTATTGAGCCTCAGCACCTTGATCCAGCTTGAGCTGATGAACACTCCAGCATAACTTGGTGCTGTCTTCAAACTTACTGAGTGTGCACTCAATACCCTTGTCCAGATCATTGATAAAGATATTAAACAGAACTGGCCTTGTGGAACACCACTTGCGACTGGCCACAAACTGGAGTTAACTCCATTCACCACAACATTTTGGGCCTGGCCATCCACAAGCAGACAATTTCTCCAGGAGAATGCTGTGCGAAGTCGTGTCAAAGGCTTTCCTAAAGTCTAAGTAGACAAGGTCCACATCTCTTCCCTCATCCACTAAGTAGGTCACATTGTCATAGAAGGAGATCAGGTTAGTCAAGCAGGACCTGCCTTTCATAAACCCGTGCTGACTGACATTATACTTACTTGGTCATTACAGTCTCCATCTGCAGTAGCAGGTGAAGCAGATTGGTAGAAGCAGAGATAGAGTGAAATATTTTGTCCTGAGAAGTCTACACTAGATAGTTTTCAAAATTTATTTATTTATGTATGTATTCATTTATTTAAATCAGAAGTAATTTCAGATAAATGCTCATTTGTGGCTAGAAAATCTTCTCGATATCTTCCAGTTTAGTTACATCCAGATGAAATCACAGAATATAAAATGGAGAGAGTTGGAAAGCACTTTAAAGATCATCTAGTTCCACCCCACCCAGGCCATGGGAAGGGACACCGCCCACTAGACCAGGTTGCTCAAAGCCCTATTGAACCTGACCTTGAACACTGCTAGGGATGGGGCACCCACAACTTCTCTGGGCAACCTGTTCCACCTGCTTATAGTCAAGAATTTCTTCCTAATATCTAATCTAAATCTACCCTCTTTCAATTAAAAACTGTTACCTGTTTTCCTATTGCTACACTCCCTGATAAAGAGTTCCTCCCCATCTCTCTTGTAGGCCCATTTAAGCACTGAAATGCTTCAATTAGGTCTCCCTGAAGCCTCCTCTTCTTCAGGCTGAACAACTCCAACTCTCTCAGCCTGTCTTCATAGGAGAGGTGCTCCAGCCCTCTGATCATCTTCATGGTCCTTCTTCGGACCTGCTCCAAGAGGCCCATGTTCTTCTTCTGTTAGGGCTCTCAGAGCTGCAAGTGGGTCTCATAAGAGCAGAGTAGAAGGGGAGAATCATCTCCCAAGACCTGCTGGCCATGCTTCTTTTGATGCAACCCAGGTTACAGTTGGGTTTTGGGGCTGTAAGTCAAGATTCTCATCGACTAACACCCCCAAGTCCTTCTCCTTGGGGCACTCATTCTCCACCCAGCTTGTAGTTGTGCTTGGGATTGCCCTGACCCAGGTGCAGGACCTTGCACTTGGCCTGGTTGAACTTCATGAGGTTTGCACAGGCCCCCTTCTCAAGCCTGTCTAGGTCCTTTCCTCCGGCATGTTGACCACTCCACACAGCTTGTTGTTGTTGGCAGACTTGCTGAGGCTGCACTCAATCTCAACATCCATGTCACCAACAAAGAGGTTAAACAGTATTGGTCCCTGAGGAACACCACACATCACTGCTTGCCACTTGGGTATCAATCCATTGACTGCAACCCTTCAAGTGCTACCATAAAGCCAGTTGCTTACCCACCAAGTGGTCCATCCATCAAATTCATGTTTTTTATACTGTTCAGTGTTCTTACATTCAGAATGCTATCATTAATTTGAAACTGTAGATTAGCTGTCTCTATAAGAAAAGTCCTATCTTTAATCCTATATTTGACACTATGAGCTTAGGTAAAAGTCTCAGCTTTACTGTGAACTTTCTTTCCAAATACAAAGCTATATATCAACCTAAATGTTCGCCTTTTCTTAATCATGAGCTATATGAGGCAAGGAAAATTCTGGATCAGTACTAAGACAGTATGAGGAGATTTTTTTATTTATAAGGCATTCTAAATATCAATAAAAATAGGCCATTGTTTTACTTATGCCCTTCATAACTGTAAGCTTGAGACCAATAACTCTCTTAGAGTGACAAAACTCCCAAAGATATGTTGTATAGTGCCTGCCCTTGACAAAAATTCTGTATCTTCTGAATCACAGCACCATTTGCAAAGAGTTTTGCACGGAATATACTGACTGAATAAAATGATTACAGCAGCAGGTTATAAATAGATGCATTTATACATAGCTCTAAACTAAAAGAGCAGCAGCTTGCTTGAGACATTTTTAGTAAGAATATTTTTCCCCTGCCTTTAATTTATTCCTTTCTCCATTGTGCTTCAGAGAATCCTGGGCTCGAAGCTTTAAAACTTATGATTCCTCAACATGAAAACAGACAGTTCTTAATCACATTTAAGGTGTTGTGGTTTTCAGAGAGAGGAGCAGCAGCTGTATGCTTGTCCTGTTCCTTAGCAACAGAGCAAGGGGAGCTCAGGAGACTCCACTGGTGGGAGCTTGAGCTACTCACGTGTTGCTCTCTACACCTGCCACAACCTACAGGAGGACCAAAATCAAAATCAGCTTTCCAAGGAAAGGTTCTGTATATATGATTTAGTACTACTCCATACCAAATGTGTGATAACTCAACACTGAATTTGCTTGGTTAAGCATTCAATTGTCAGGAGGGGGCAGAAAAAAAGTGACAATGTGCTCTCAGCTATGCCAGTTAAATTTTCTTACAAGTTTTGAAGTGTTTCTTTAAAATAATTGCTCACAGTGAAGATACTGAGTAAAATCTCCCTAGTTTCAAGGACAGAAAATTATCATGTCTATTTTCCATACAGCTCAATTTGTGGAGCCTTAGCAATTTCCGTTTTCTTTTGAATGTGTAAATAACTTGTCCAACCTTCATGGTACTTCATAGCCACTGGAAAGGCCAACTTAAATGTAATATAATAATTAAACAGAAGTAAAAAAAAAAAAAGTAATAAATAAATAAATACCCCAAACACACCCCTCCCCAAGGTTTGAAGACACTTTAGATTAATCCCACATAACTTTGTGCACACAGCTGTAGCATTTTAGAATGGCATTGTCCTATTCTCTGTCTACTGTAAATAGAAAAGATAATTCTGATTTCTGACTGCATTGCCTCCACCCTGGCAGCAGTGTGGCCCCCATGGCATCAGTGGCCTGCCAGGGGCTTGGACAAGGTCTTTCTCATTAAAATGTTAATTGGACTGACTGAAGTTTTGATTCCACATACATGGTCTGTTCTCCCTTTTGGTCATAACAGCATTTTGACTGTGACAGTAGGTTGAGTCATCCTCTCAGAAGATCTTTCTATTCTTTTATCTCCTTAGAGGGAAACCTAACACAATTAATTTTTCAACTGAGTTTCCCTACTCTTTCCCCAAGTATCTGAGATTAATTTAGGACACATCTCAAGAACTTTTGAACATGGAGATGCCAAAACTGTATTGTTGGTTCCAGGTGAAGGCTCAAATGAGACACATACCCCTCCCTTCCCCCCCAGAAAACCCAAACACATCCCAAAATGCACCACTGTTTTATAAGAGAGAGCAATAAATCTGTAATCTGCCTCCTACCCCCGTTTTTTCAAGATGACAAGAGAAGTGGAGGATTCTAGCCTGCTTGAATACTTCTCATTTTAACAAACAGGTGCTGGAGATCCTGTGTCCCATTCCCATCCCAGCTGTCCCCTCGTCTCCACTGTCACTGATGCCCTCAACCAGGTCAGGGGCATAGGAAGAGATTTAACTTTGATCAAACGTGTGTATCATACTGGTGAGTGTGTGAAAGAGAAAGGTTGGAGAGAGAAAGTCCCATCCCACGGAGGAAAGTGTAAGAGCGGGTTCCAGAAGAAAATGGGCAGGCAGAGGATGCCCTATATTCCTTACTAAACTGGCAGATTGTGACCACATGTTCTCCAAAAAGACAGTCCGTTTTGTTTTAGGAAAACAGAGCCTTAAGCTGTTATCAAAGCACAAACCAGCATTATCATACATTACATTCTTCCACCTCATGACATACCAAACCAACAACCTAAAACTGAATGCTCATGTTCATATACAAATAAATAATTCTGTCTGTATTTTAGAGTTGAATAATTTAATTTTTTACATACTTATGGAGACTGGTGCTATCCTGAAATAGTATATAGATGGCCTACTGTCATTTTTCATGTGTATGCTTACACTGTGATACGAGAGGCAATACGCATACTCTGTTTTGGTTTTTTTTTAATACAAGCAAAATATTCATGGTGACAACACAGAGAAGAAGTACTGAGGTCTGAAATGGGGAAAATGGATTCTTAGTCCTCTCAAGAAATAGAATTTTCAGTGGCTTTTGTCAAGAAAATTCATTATCTTAACTCTTTCAATGCTTCATATAAGTCATTATTGTACAAATATTTACAGGTTTCTCAAACCCCTTATGTATTTTATTTTAGTTCACTCTCATTTTAACCATCCATAACAGCATTTTTTTCCTCCTCCCCATCTCTAGATCTGTTGTGCTGACGTTTTGTAATTTGATAGGCCATGAAGTAAATTTTCTCAGGCCTCTTCCTCTTTGTTTCTGCTGATCTAAGAGTAAATAGATTTTGGACACATCTAATTCATGTATCAGGACTTTCTTTATTCTAGCACTTATGTAAAATTCTTACAGAATTTTGTCCAGTTTCAGGCCTTTCAGTGTCTATTTATGAAACTGAAATAATAACTATTCCCTTACTCCACAGAAAAATGTTTGGTTCTTCTCAGTGAAAGCTGCAGTCTTGTGAGATTAATTAAAATGAATGAGTAGAAGGAACACAAAGCAGGCTTATGTTTGTTCACTTATTAGGGCTGAGACAATATAGTAGGGATTGGAACAGAACAGAATATTTTTTGCAAAATCTAGAGTTTTTGACTGTTTGGAAATAAGTCCAGGCAACTAAGTCACTTAAATGTTAAGATATTCTTAACAGGCTGAAATTATACCAGTTAAATGTAAACATACCAAATTTTGCAAAAATTTCCATACCAAGGCTATTCAAACTGCTGACCCACATTTGGCATGTCTGCAGAATGTAATTTTCAAAGGTCAAAGCTCTGCCAAAACAAATCACCACATACTATGTTTCCAGGGAGAGAATTTTTAATTCTCTACCATATTCAGGATTTTTAAATAGGGTTTTGGGTTTTTACAGGGGTTTTTGTTTGTTTGTTTGTTTGTTTTAAAAAAAAAACAAACTCATGATCTTGAGTTCCGTATGTTTCTTTATTTCACTCTGATTAAGACATAGAATACCCTTATGATGTCTTAAAAATGTTTATTTTTACCACAACCGTTTTTACTGACTTCTTGTCCAAAATTAAAGCAAACTTTGGCTTCTCTGTAAGTGAACAGTTATGCTGAAATTTTAATTAAAACAGAAATAATTCTGGTGTATGATAGATACTATACTAGAGTGAAGTAAAGACAGCCTTTTTATAAACAAATTAAGTTTCTGTAGAATGCTTTAAGTACAGAGACTAGAAAGCAGAAAAAGTTTTTCTTACTATTAACTTACAATAGTTTATGTTAGTTATAATGTACATTAATAAGTAGTAGCAATAAGAAGAGTTAGAAGTTCAGGGGGATATCCTTCTGCAGATTGGTTATCTGCCCAGAGGCAGAAGGAACAAATAAGAAAAAAATGCTTTACATAGAATTTTATTATTTGATTTTAGAGCTTTGATTAGACCACAGTAGAAGTAAGCAGATTTTACCTAAGTACATTAATTCTGTAGTTTTAGTTGAATAGTTAATAATTCTTGTCTTAATCTACTGCCTAATGATGCTGTGAAGTCTTAAAGAGCTGGCACATTTCACCACAAAGGTGTTTGCATTTAAGTTGCATGCAAAATGACTCCTCTGTTCCATTCCCTCCATATGAGACTACTGTGTGTTTAATTAATTCAGGTTCATAAGGCATTTTCTTGTCCTTGGATGAATTGCATAATAGAAATGCAAAGCAGTAGTGTTAGATTTAACAATAACAAAAAAACCCCAAGTAATACATTGTATTTTATTCAAAATAATTGAGAAGATAAAATTTATGTAACTTATTTATTATGAATAGAATAAGAAAAGTTTATATTGTAGTTTCACATCCATTTCTCAATAAAATGTACTTTTAAAATCAATTTACTTACTATGTTTTCTGCAGAGCTTTTGAGGTTTTGAAGTACAAAATTTCACTATGCCACACAGTTTGATGCTGAATCATTCAGTTAGCAAAAATTCCACTGATACTAGGTATTACTCAAAAATTAATGAAATTCTTTCAGGCTTAACCATCTAATGAGCTGAATGTGAAATGTACTGCGTTTAATATGGAAGTAATAGCAGCTCCAGACAATTTGTTTAATTTAGAAAAATGGGGGGGGGTTATGGATTTAATACAAAAAATAGCACATTCATTAGGATTATTATATGTCTAGATAAATATTTGGTTATGAATATTCAAGCTTTGCAGAATGTTCCTAACTCCATTAAAAAATAAATTAAAAAATAATTTTAAAAAAAAAGAAATAAAAGAATAAGTTCTCTATAGTCATTTATTGCTACAATCCTGCATGGCATTGAGCATCATTAACTGTCACTGATATCAGTGAGAAATGAGACTGCTTAGTTCCTCCCAGAAATTCTCAAATTTTGATACAATTTCAAGTAGCTAATCAGGAAAAAGCAGTGAGAGTCTGTCTTTTACCACATGAGTCTTGGTCAATGAGAAGTGCAAAGATTTTTGTGGTAATGTAATTTTCTGTATATTGTCTTTTGAAGATTGTTCTGCGTACCCATGAATCTTTGGCAGACTTGTCGTTTTCTTGTGTGGGCTTCCCTTCACAAAGTTCTTCTGCTTTGCATATACCATGACTCCAGGTCATCACAATGCCTTAAAAACAGCTTTCCTGAGCAGCATACCATAGTTTGTACAGCTTGTTTATGACCATCTCTCCGATGATGTCTGTACTTCTGGCCAATATTTTCTTAAACACCTGACATGTCTTCTTGACACCATGCCCAAGGGGATACATCATCTGTGTCACGTTTCATATGACTATTGTAATTTTAATTACAGGGGCTCTTTGGTGAATGAATGGTTAATACCTGACTTCTTAATACTTGCTTGAAAGGTATTATAATTCTGCTAAGATTTCATAGATTACGAATGAGATGTCATTGTAAAATCAGAACACTTTCCAGGTGAAGAAATATTTTTTGTGCTGCCTCCTACATACTGACCCTTCTGCACTTTCTTATGCTTTTCTAATGTTTAAGAGGAAGAAATCTTGCTGCAGAATACTTAACAAGATACTGTAGGACATTCACGTTTTGTATAAACGGACACAATTATCTATTTAATCTGTTCTCTGATGTATTAACCCAATTCACATGGCGAAATAATTGACAAAGACATTCCACCTTTGAATTGTCTTGAACATACTTAATTTTACTATAATAAATTTCTGCTAAGAGTATCCTTACTAATATTAAGAATGAGTGGGTGTTTTCAGGAATGTGAACCAAATCTCCCTCAATGCTTAGAGAGTAGTAGGAGAAAATATCTTCAGCCTACAACTGCTTAAGATTAAATGTTGGAGTTCTCCTGCATTCCAAAACAAAACCATTTCTAAATGTGGTTTTTGACAAATGATCCTACAGATTTCCCACCCACAGATGCTTAACACACAGAGGCAGCTACTGGGTAACATCCAAAAGGAAAACTTGGAAGGATGCTGTGAAATAAAGTTGAAATTAAAAGCATTACCTGGATTTGAGTGTGAAAATGGCTCCATTTGATAAAATGATTAAGATGGTACTTGATATAAAATCTGCACAGAGGCCATGCATGATACCTTCTCTGACCCATTGTCTCTGAATTCTTACATTTGAACAAGACTCTGTGAACAAATCCAGCAGGAATTGTGTCCTCTGTTTTGGAAACTGCCCTGGCTTTTTTAATTTCTTCCTCACTTTCCATTCACAAGTTGGCTTAGAAAAGGTAGAAGACATTGCTAATGAAAAGTACTGTGCAATTGAAACAGGAAACTAAAACTATTCCATCACAGAAATATATGTATAGAAAAAAAGCTAGAGTTTTTACATTAAATACACTTGTTTCAAATTAAGCTTTTGAAAATAATCACAAATCTGGAGTTTATTTTCATAATTTTGTGTTCTCTTTTCCTTGCACTTTCTTGTCTTTTTATCAGTCTTTTTCGTTCTTTTGCACTATTTTTTTTTAAGTGATCTTTGATGAAAAAGAGTTACCAGTATAAAAGTGTTGAGGGGGATCATGAGGCTAAGACGTTAATGGGTTATGATCTCGATGAACTTATGCTGGGATAGAAACAGCCTTCAAGAGAAATAACAGTAAGTCTTTCTGGGACTCCGTCTTATCCCTGTCAGCATAGTCCCCATTTTGCCCACCAAAAGATGTATGAAGTAAAAAATAAGTTTCACCACATGTCTTCTACTCATTCACCACCAAAAGTAATAAAGAGAGCAGGAAAGCTTGAAAAACTGAAATGCAGCAGAGTTAGTGTTAATACAGTCCTTCTAACATAGTCATAAATTGATATTGTCGACCAATCAGGATGATTCTTGTTTTGATATTGGGAGAAAAACCTTTAGTAAAGGATAAGCTAATTTTGAAGAGTTCTGCTTTTCAAAAATCAGTTTGGTTCTTATGCAGAAACAAATGAAGCAAGGTAGAACAAATGGAAAATTATAAATGGAGAACTATAGTTACTGTAAGCACCTTAAGTTAATCAATTTAACAAAAACTTAGAATAAGCAGTTAATTTTCTAGAGAACCAAAAGTGACAGCAGATTTTAAACAAATATGCTAAATACTTGTGTTTTACTACTTGATAATGTTGTGACAGCACAGGTTTGACTGAAGACTTATGAGTTAGATTTCATGTTGATAAGTTCTAATTTCGTTATTTATATGGAAAAATAATAATACTTCACAAAATTACAAGTAACATGAAATAACAAATATAAATGCTGTGAAAGAAACAGTTGCTTTCTATGTAACCTAAAATGTTAAGTTCTTCTTTCAGTAGTTTATCCACATTTAATAGGTGTTTTCCTCGAAATACACCACAAAACAGTGCACTAGGCATATTTAAAGACTATTCTCATGAAATTAGAAAATTGACATAATGAAGTTTGAACATCCACTATCACCAAGAAAGCAATGACCCTTTGTGTAAAACATAAGAAGGTGAAAATATCGGATGCATAATTTTTAAAGCACTTCTAAAAAAGAATCTTTCTTTTGGACTTTCTCTGAGGAGTTAGTTGTTTAGAATGTTTTGCTTCAGTTGTCCTAACCAAATAAAGGATTCCTAATTTTTCACCCCACTTAACAGATGAATCGCACACACCTGACTGCTTAGACATGAAGACAGTAGAGCAATTTACTGAAAAATGGAGTATTTCTGAAATACTTCACAGAGTCAAATAGCTAGTGTGTGTGTGTGTAGGTGGTGTCCTGAATACTACCTAGACACTTTAGAAATACATCTAGCATATCAAAAATTCTCTTGACTATGTGTCAGACATGGAAAATTATTCTCAAAGTAATTTTCTCTAGATGTAACTGCTCTGCCAAGCACACCTGAAAGTCTTCTTAACATCTGACAGGAACAAATAACATCAGAAAATATCTGAAAAATATCATCACAGCTTTTCTATTCTCATTGTCTACTGAAATTCAAAGTCTAAAGTGCATATCTGACTTCTAAGGATAAATTTTGAGGGTCACATTTACAATGAATTGGAACTTAGTGAGTAAATGCCCCACAGAAATAAAGGCTGTGATCACATGGTGTTTCTATTTTTGCTCTGTACTTTCCACTGCAGTTCAGCTTGAGTAGACATTTTTGTCAAAGCAAAATCTTGACAGTTGTGTGCTGCATGCAACAGCAATGACAACATGTCAACTCCCTCTAGTCTTGAACTACTGAGCTATAAAAATCTAAACTATTCTGTACCACCCTAATCAATTGTACTTGTTTTCAACATTATAATTATATTCTTTTATTTTCTTTCTTCTCTGTTCATGAGGAAAATAGTATGCTAGGAGATGGATATAATTCCATACACAGCAGTGTGTAGAGCTAAGAAACCTCAAAAAATAAAAACAACCCAAAGAAAAATTGTCACAGGAGCATCAGGACCTTGCTTTAGTCAAAAGTTGAGTGTCATGATCCCTGTCTGCCAGGTCAGAGCAAACACAACAAAAAACCTGCAAAAATATGTGAGTCATGACAGGTGTTTATGACAGGTAACACCCTGTCATTAAATAGAGACTGAAACAAAATAGTGGCCCCCTGTGTTAGTAAGGAAGGGACTTCTTGGTCTGATGTACTTCCAGGTAAACTGGAAGGGGCAGCTGGAACTGCCAGCAAGTCACACCAGACCACATGGTAGGAAGAGGAGAGTGGCCTCTGCATTGAATGGCATTTGTGACTTCTTGCAGTAGGCAGGACTTTACCAGAAGCTGGGGCAGGGGAGCACCTATCACTCTTTCTCTTGAGTAAAACCTGTGGCTGTACTACTTATGTTTCTATATGTGCCTGTGGAGTACAGAACTTTTCTTGACAGAGCCTGTGCTTTTATTCTACCACTTCATAAACTGAGCTCAGAAGTGTTATTTCATCTGCTGTTTCTTTCCTCCTGCAATCAGTGACACCAATATTATGGGAAAGACCCTATTATTTAAACCTTATGAGCAGAATCACTGGGTCAGTCATAATCTATTACAGAAAAGTATGTGTCGATGTTTGGGAAATTGCCTAAAGTACTGTAGAGACAAAATTCTTGTATGTGTATGTACACCTGTTATAAAGGAAAGAAGGAGAAATTTCTCTGATTTAGAAATCTTATCCATGGAAACTCTGCTAATTCCAATATTAGGGTGATTTTTTGAAAAATATTTTATACACTATTTCAAAATGTAAGTGACCAAAATTTTTATTTAACTTTGCCCTCCCCTTCCCCACCCCCAAAGAATCCTTTTTGTCATTTTGTTTCATTAAGTTGATGGACAAAGATGGGTATTTTCAGGGAGTGATATTTCTCATCGTAAAGTAGAGATCTTTATCTGGCCACATTATTCAAACTACAAAGTATCTATTGCCATCTATTGTATATGAGGGGCAATCTTTAATAACTTTTTTAAGTCAAGATTTATACCTGTAGACACATAGAAAATGTTCCCTTTGCCTATATTGGCATAACTTCAGAATCCTTGATGCTGCTTCAAGGATGCAACCAGAATCCTCTGGCTGCTGCTTCAGAGAATCATTGGTCCCCTCTGTATTCTGTCTCTTATCTTCCATATCTGAGTGGAAGTCATATCTACACTATCCACTAGATGCCTACATTTAGGCAGTTGAAATCTACCTGTAAGAAGCAAAACTCTTTCCTAGGGTGGGATTGAGTTTGTAGCGGTCTACAGTGTAACTATTTATGTGGACTAGGAGTCTGAGAACTCATCATACTCAGTAAAACTGAATATAATCTAGAGAGTTATTTAATTCACAAATGACTCAATTTGCTGCACTAATTACCTCTGTGTTGACTGAAATGTGACCCTAGATGACTATGTTATTGCAGACACATGTACCTAGCACCTAAATTTAAGATGACCTGAATCTTAATCTTAAACTTTGTCAACATACATCCATTCTTCTCACTTAATTTCTCAAAAATTCACTTATTGGGGTACCTCAGAGAGGGACTGAGTTTAACCATCATTTTGTTGTGTTCTGTTTTTTGATGTGAGACATTCCGAAACCTAACTGCAGTCCCTGGAAATCTCTACATAACTGTTG
This sequence comes from Gallinago jamesoni, assembly GCA_025769975.1. NCBI lineage: Eukaryota > Metazoa > Chordata > Aves > Charadriiformes > Scolopacidae > Gallinago > Gallinago jamesoni. Next base: position 156,434,932 of record JAOQGH010000001.1, read on the forward strand.
CCCTCTTCCACTTCAGTTTTGTGTTCAGATTCAGTTCTTGGAGATATAAGGCTTTCTGAAAGTGTTTATTTTCTTGAACTATAGAAGGCAACTGTAACAACTGTATTTCTGTTTTAGGCACTATTTTGGTATCTAAGCTTAAGAGGGGAGAATTTGAGCTTCAGTTTTCAAAACAGCATAAGCCTTCTTGAACTGCTGAACAATTACTTGTGTTGTATTTAGTTTTGTGAAGGTGTGTTGCAACAGGAAAGCATAATGTCATGTAATGTGTTATTGGAGTTTAAGTAAATTCTAAAGTTCTCCATCTAATGTCTGTATTCATATCTTATATCTGAGTGCTTTTGTTAACTTTTAACAATTTGTTTAACTTAGTTATTCTATCCATCTAATCCAGACAGTATACTGAGAATCATCCTGATCACAGGTGGACAAACAGCATACATCTGTGTGGGCCATCTATTCTGCACAATTTCTCCCCCTGCCATGACTGTAATCTCACAGTGGTACCTTGTCTCATTATCTTCAATCACATCTGTTGACACTTACATTCCAAAAATAAAAAATACTTCAACACTTGAGGAAAAGGAGGCTTAGATTATGGATATTACAGCAGGTGTTGGGAAGCCCACTGAGAAAAAACAGTGTCAAACCTATACAACATGAATACACAGCTTGCTGTTGCTTTGAGTAAAGGCAATTTTATGGCAAAGCAAGGACACAGGGGAACACATTCAAGAACAAATAAGTAAAAGGGAAACAAAATACACAGTAACACAAGCAACCCAAAAAATAGGAAAATGGCCAAATGTGCATTTTTACCATCTGGCCAAGAGCAAGGTGCCTGATGCCTTTACACATGGGATATTGGCAAGATGAAGAACGCACATGGTGTTTCATGCAGCAAGTAGAAAATATAGTTTCATTGTTTAGGGCTTTAACATCAGGGTAAAAAGAAAAAGAGAAATTATTTTTATTGCTTCCTGCAATCAGGAAGATAGAGGCTAACTGATTTAGTAGTGAAATTTTCTGAGCTTCTTGAAATGCACAAATATATTGGTGTTTTTATTTTTCTTTATAGTCAGAAGGCTGATGAAAAGTACATTGCAAATATAGAAATGACCCACAACTTCTTCTAGTATATGACAGCCTAAATTATGTGATCAGTTGGTTGCGATTAAGGGGACAAGTCAACTGATTAGATCAAGTGTTTTATACACATATAAATCTAATTTATTTTGCATGCCAGTAGAATTTAAATGTTAAAAAAAAAATATAAAATATGGTGTGGTCATAATATTGTAGCAAGTTATGGTAACGTTATGCTTATCCAGAAGTAATGTTGTAAAGAAAAGTCACACAAGAAAAAAAGAGTTGTGATTGAAAAACTAGGCTCTGATTGATCAACATATCAGATTTTAAATCTCTGATAGATTTTATGTGTATCTTTGGAGAAAAAAAATTGTTTCTAGGATATCTGTTTTTAGGATCCTCATTTTGCCAGTGTCCAGAATAACAAGACCCCTGCCCAGAGCAGAAACATAGAATAGGTGGGACTGAGCACATTTTAACTTTAAATCTCTATAATCTGGGTCACTGAATGTAGCCTTTTACAATGAGATGGATAGACTTTATTGACCATATCCCCCTTCACTGTGGTGTTCATTCAATTATATGGAATAACAAGTGTCATCTGAGAGGTGTTATATGGAATAACAAGTGACACCCTGGCCTTAACCTGCTGTTCCAGAAGGATACAGATCTCTGTAGATTCTATATGATACGTGCCAACTCTGTGGAGATGATTTACATAATCTCAATTCACTCAATCTCAATCTCAAATTCCACTTTCAGGTTTTAGCAGTATTGCAGGTCCTATGTGTACAATGGCAATTACACTATTGCAATTTAAAAAGCAATCCACGGAATACACTGTTGCAGCCTACAAGTGATCCCAAAAAGTAACACCACCAACCACAAGCACGCTGGATATGAATACCTTAAAAGAGTGCACCAATCACAATCTTAGTAGCATGCCATATACCATACGTATGTTTCTTAATCA
>JAOQGH010000001.1:156446015-156474291 GCA_025769975.1 Gallinago jamesoni
TGGCTGGCCCTGATCCCTCGGCTGCTCTGCACTTGCCTTGAGAGCTCACTCAGGATGATCCTCTCCATGATCTTTCCTACTACATCCTGTGGATGCCTACTGCATCCACACATCACAGCATCAGAAACCTGATCCAGGTAAGATGAGTTTGTTACTTGAACAGCTTTCCTGAGATAAAAACAAGGGGGGAAATTCTAAGGACCACCAGAAAGACAGCACTGTGTTAATATCTAAATGGGACTGATGAGATTGTATTTGAGAAATGGTGGTTTTACCTGTGTAAGTGTAGATACAAAACTATGAAAACACTCAGATCTGCTTCTTTCAACTCTGTGCCTGACTTCTGACTTAGATCACCAGATTTCACTTTTTCACTCCCCATAGATTTACTTTATTAGTTATTATTCCTCATCCTTTCCTTTTATGAACAAAACGAACAGTGGAAGCACAGAAATGTGTATGTAAAAACAGAATATCAGAATCTCTGTACTATTACAATAAAATTTATGCAATGTTGATATCTGAGTGAATCTTCATTTTAACTGAAAAGCTTGATCTAATGTTTACATTGAGTATGTTGTGATAGATTACAAAAATGATGACGGAACTCAAGAGAGGCAAATTGACAAAACACTTTAGCAAATGATTAATTTCATTTTCTTTGTACTGTCCCCTACACTTCCCAGCTAGATTGAGATCTTAACATTTTGAAATGCACAAGATAGTCAGAATATGTCCATAAAAGTGGCAAGCAATTAAATTGTACTTTTTTACTTATAGAGTGGTTTCATAGTAACTCTTAAGCAACTCCCTCCTTGAAAAATTACTATTTAGAGCTCTCTTCTTATAAAATTACTCCAGAGCTACTGCCAGTGCTATCTGCTGTGGCCAGATCAGAGGATGAAATACACTAACGTCAGTGTTTCTTTTATCATTTCTCAAGAGACCAAGATTCTGTTCTCACTCAGACTTCACAGTCCAGATCCCTCTAGACTTTGTCTAATATCTGAGGCTTTCATGTCAGTAGCATAGTTTTACACACCACTGGGCTAACATACATCTTGTAATGAATTGACTATTTTTCTGAGCTTGGTTAAAAAATAGGAACCTCCCAAACCTTTAGTTAGCAATTGCTTCTTCAGAACAACATGCTGTACTTACTTTGAGAAACAGAGAGACAGTTTTCTGACTGATTTAAAAAGATATGAGAGAAAAATCTGAAGGCCTGTCACATCTGCACATTTTCTTCCTTAATTGTTCATGTACAGTTTAGCATTTACATGAATCTTCCAGTGCCTCAGTGAGCAGAGCTAAAGTAAACTGTTTAATTTGCTTCCTTTTTAAGTAGAATAGCACACTTGAGATTTTTGTGAAGAAAATACTTCCTCCTTCAGTCTATGTTAGACTTCTTATCTTGGTAAACTAAGTGTATTTCTTATTTCATATAATAAAATTGCTGCCTGTGTGATTGCCCCTTTATGCGAAATTGAATTTCGAATTTGCTATTGTAGGAATCTCACTGATAAGGTAGTGCTGTGCTTAAAAATTCAGTGCTAGGTTTATGCTATACAGCTGCCTTTTCATGGTAGTTACATAAAATTAGGATTCCAAAATCAAATCAGTAGAAAAAGATCTTTTCCTGTCACAGTCTCTTTTGGGCCATGTCTCACGTACTCCAACACTGTATCACTCTCTGACCTCACAGAAAATGTTAAGGAGTTTCTCATGGATAGGCAATTGTGAAGTAGAAATGGAATTTTCCTCAATGACTGTATAGGAGGCAGCACAGGTAGTTAAAAGATGCCTTTAGAAAATGCTTTCTATATCAAAACAGAGGATGCCAATCTTTTGTTGCAAATATTCTCTAAAAATGAATAATATACTTCACAGGATTGCAGCTATAAGATTACATTAAATTCTCCAGTTCATGCAAAACCCAAAATAATATCTTAAATCTAACTTGTTCCTTGAGATTCATTCATCTTAATTTATTTTTTTCTTTTAAGCAATAGATGATGTTTCTTTTTTTCTTTGTCAAGTTTATTTCAACCCATTCATAAACCTTGTACAGCAACACTGTACAGTAGGTATACAGCATGTGCTGATACCAATCCCCATTTGGGTCTTTACAATAATCAAGTATTTGCTACGTTGTGTCACTGGTATGTCCCTTATGGTGGGTTTCAAATGGATATGTCAAGGTAGGGTTGCGTAAAGATACAGATTTTACTGAGGTATTGTATCACCTGGACACTACCCTCCATTTAAAGAATCTCCATGGACACAATTAAGTCAACCTTACAAGACGCAAAAGGCGCAAAAGGCAGAAATATTTGATACATAGCCACCATGAGTATCGGTATGTCTTAACTATCGAACTCAAAAGTTTTAACATGTCTGTCCATTGATAGGGCTGATGCTCTTAACACAAAGCTACTAGGAAAGTATTCCTTATGCTTTGTCATAGTCAAAAAGAATAACCTATATTGTCTTATCCAGAATACTTGAGATAAATAATAACAAGAGAAACTGAGTTTGAATAGAACTGTGACATTCTAATTATAGATAATCATAAAACAAGGAGCAAGGCAGCTAGCTACATAATGAACTTTCACTTGCTCTAATATCACTTTTCACTTTTTTTCCCCCACTTCTTTTTTTTTTTTTTCCCTGAGCGCAAGAACATGCTTTCATATAAATCCACAACACTCTAGGCATTCTGAGAGAGAAGGAATTAAGTGCATCTCCTTGCTTTACAGACCATACTTAGACTATGCATTTGAAGTTGTGTAATGAAGGTAGTTAATAAGGTTAATAAGAAAAGAGAGAATGACAGCCTTTTCCAGTGAATCATCCAGAGACAGAGGCTAATAAGTACTCTAAATTTCTCTCTGCAATAGCTTGCTTTTCTCCATTAAATAGGTAGGAAAGGAGTGCCCTCTAGAAGGCACCCAGTGCCAATGCTTCTGACTAGAGTTAGTCATTGTGACTGTGACCCAAACATTCATTTTAAAAATCACTCTTCCTCATGAGATAAAAATCATTCTAATGGAAAACACAATCATACACTCCATAAAAATATTCTGACTGGAATAGGGCTAAGTTTCGTCCTGATCCTTCTTTCATCTAATGTCCATGACTGAAAATAAATGATGCAAAAGAGCTTTAGTCTGCTATTAAAAAAAGGAAGTACCTTTTTATCTTGCTTGTGTTGAAGGTTTTAGTCTAAAGCTTTTTGAAGGAATAATGCATGTGGAAGTTATCTAATCATTTCAGCATTCATGACAGAAAATTGTCACATAAACACCATTTCCAGTGCACACTTTCTTTGAAACCACTTAGCTATCACCATATAACTATTATTCAGTACTCCAAAAATAACATGTGCACATTTCTAGGACTTCATAGTTGGGACAAATATAAAATGTTTATTGGCTTAGGAAATCCCAAATTAACCTCAGATTCTTTTCTCACTTCTCTCATTTTGAAATGAACTCGAATGTTAGTCTCAATTGCTGTAGTAAGCAAGCAGTAGTACAGTCTGAAGAAATGGCACCAATATTAACAAGGCAATTAATGGTTCACATCAATGAGTTTCATGGTTATATTGTTTGATGATCTACTGAATGAATTCACAGAATCACATGGGGTTGGAAGGGACCTCTGGAGATCACCTAGTCCAACCCCCCTGCCAAAGCAGGTCCACCTAGAGCAGGTTGCACAGGAACTTGCCCAGGCGGGTTTTGAATGTCTCCAGAGAAGGAGACTCCACCACCTCTCTTGGCAGCTTGTTCCAGTGTTCCGCCACCCTCAAAGTAGAGAAGTTCCTCCTCATATTTAGGTGGAACTTCTTATATAAAAGTTAGTGACCATTTCCTCTTGTTCTATTCCTGGGCACCACTGAAAAAAGACTGGCATCCTCTTGACACCCACCCTTTAAGTATTCATAAGCATTGATCATATCTCCCCTCAGCCTTCTCTTTTCCAGACTAAAAAGCTGCAAGTCCCTCAGCCTCTCCTTGTAAGGGAGATGATCCAGGCCCCTAATCATCTTTGTAGCCCTCTGCTGTACCCACTCCAGCAGTTGCCTGTCCTTTTTGAAGGGGCTTCCTTTGTCTAGACTTTCTCTGATTCTTCCAAATTCTGTGGCTCCTGAGGGCTGGCCTGAGCAGTAAAGACTGAAGCAAAGAAAGCATTCAGCAACTCTACCTTCTCTGCATCCTCCGACACCATGGCATCCGTCTCATTCAACAGCAGGCCCACATTTTCTCTAGTTGTCCTTTTGACTCCAATATACTTGAAAAAAAACTTCTTGTTTTCTTTGACATCCCTTGCTAATTTTAATTCCAAGGAGGCCTTGGCTTTCCTCATTTCATCCCTGCATACTCTAACAGCATTTTTATAATCTTCCCAAGTGGTCAGTCCCTTCTTCCACTTGAGTTTTTTCAGAAGCTCCCTGCTCAACCACACAGGTCTCCTGCTTCCCTTGCCTGTTTTCTTGCTCTTAAGGGATACACCTCCTGAGTTGGAGGAAGTGATGTTTGAGTATCAACCAGCTCTCCTAAGCCCCCCTTTCAGAGCCTTATCCCATGGGATTTCTCCTAGCAATTTCCTGAAAAGATAGAAGTTACCCCTCTTGAAGTCTAAGGTATCAGTCCTACTTATTGGTTTATGCATACTGCCCACAATCCTGAACTGTATCTTTACAAGATCACTGCAACCAAGGTTGCCCCCAACCTTTAAGTCCTTCACTAGCCCCTCTTTGTTTGTCAGCACTAGGTCCAGTAGTGACCTCTCCTCATTGGTTCCCCAACCAGCTGAGTTAAGAAGTTATCCTCAATACACTGGAGGAACCTCCTGGACTGTAGATGCTTGGCTGTGTAGCCTTTCCAGCAGATATCACGGTGGTTGAAGTCCCCCAAAAGAACCAAAGCCTGTGATTGCGAGGCTACTCTGAGCTGGTTGTAAAAGGCTTCATCAACTTCCCCATCCTGATCAGCTGGCCTGTAATAAACACCCACTACAGTGTCCCTCATATTGCCCTGCCCCTTAATTCTCACCCACAAACTTTCAACTGTCTCTTCATCTGACCCCAGGGAGGTCTTTAGGGACATCTCTTCACATCCGTCTCTTAACATAGAGGGTGACATCTCCACCTCTCCTTCCTCACCTGTCTCCTCTGAAGGGCTTGTAGCCCTCAATAATCACACTCCAATTGTAGGATTCATCCCACCAAGTTTCAGTGATGGCCACTACATCATATCTTTCCAGCACCATAATAGCCTCCAACTCCTCCTGCTTGCTGCCCATGCTGTGTGCATTTGTGTAGAGGCACTTCAGCTGGGCTGTTGGCTGTGCTGCCTTTTTAAGGAAACACCCCTTGAGGTGCCTCACAGGGGTTTCACTGTTTACTTCAACTTCCTCGGAAGCTGCTGGCTCTTCTCCATAAGGCTTTGAGTGCAATGCAGTATCATTAGCCTGGCTCACAGAGGCAGGCTGAAGGTCCTTACTAGCACCCTGTCTCCCTAACCCTGGTGTGTTATCCCTCAGTTTGCTACAGTCACATCTGATATTATTAATCCCCTCCCCCCTCACATCTAGTTTAAAGCCCTGTCAATCAACGTACTAATCCAGGAAGTCTTCTGGTAACATCCTTAACCTGGGCTTCAGGAAGAACACAGAGTTCCCTCTGAGGAGGGTTCACTTGGCATATTAGCCCCTCTGTCCCCCTTAGGAAGGAGTCACTAATGACTATAACCCTTCATTTTGTCCTTGTGATGATGGTCCAGGATGTACTCTTTTTTGGTTGAGGAGGCATCTGTAATGAAGACTGCCCATGACCTAAATCCTCACTTGATTGGCCTTCCTCAACCAGTACCTCATACCTGTTCTTTGGAGGTACAGGGCAGGGCAAGGGGGGAGTTCTGCTGCCCTGACCATGAACCTCCTTCCATTCATTCTTTTCATTTAGGTTTCTACCTTTAGCCTGACTGGCCTTCCTCAACCAGTACCTCATACCTGTTCTTTGGAGGTACAGGGCAGGGCAAGGGGGGAGTTCTGCTGCCCTGACCATGAACCTCCTTCCATTCACTCTTTTCATTTAGGTTTCTACCTTTAGCCTGACTGGGGCTGGACAAAGGAGCTCCTAGTCTCTGGCTGCTTCCATCCCTAGTACACCTCAACCTTTCAACTTCCCCTCTAAGCTCTGCCACCAGGCAGAGCAGATCATTCACCTGCTCACATCTCACACAAGAGGTTTCATAGCTGCCACTCGTTACCAGTAAAAGGTCCTGGCACTCCCTGCACCCTGTGGCTTGGACAGCTGCATGTTTCCGTGGGAGCTCCATCATGTTCCCACAGGAGCTCCATCATGTTACCACATCCATTTTGGTTGAGGATGAGAGCTTGGCCTTCCTCTGGGTGGAGACCATGGCAAATCTCTTTCAAGGGGGTGATGCCACCAGCAGGACTCACCTGTCAAGCTGACAGAGCTCCAGTTCCTCCCTTCATGCCTTGTGGTGGAGCTCCCAGGGGGCACTCTGAATTATGCACTCTCACTGATAGCTTGCAAAGTCACTTTGCTACTGAAAAGCCCCTTTTTAAGGGGTGAAAAGGGTGGGAGTGGTCTCAGCATGTTTATGCCTCATTTAGATCTGCCGCCGGGGGGGGGTGCTGGCTCCGCCCATGCCACCTCAAGCAGCCCACCCACCAGCTACCAGCACAGAGTAGTCCTTTGCCCCGCTTCAAAGCCTTCAAAAAGAGCTCCTTGCCAATCCTTTTTGCCGCAATTCCTCCCCCCAGTGCGGGCTTACCTGCTCCAGAGGATGGTCTCCTCGGCGAAATTCCTCAGCAAATTCCAAGTATAAAACATCAAGGACCAATAATGAAATTGTCTCCTTTTTAAACTACTGTCTTTTGATAAAATAAATAAGTAAGATCTATTGAACAAATAATTTAATCCTTGCCAAATATTTTCCTCCTTTCATTTGCCTTAGTGAAAAAAAAAAAAAAAAGAAATATAAGAGACAAACAATTTACAATTAGTGACATAGTATATCAATAAGTAGAAGCTTAGCATTCATGTCCTTCCCTCCATTATGCCATTAATTTTAATGACATTAAAATGGTGAAAGTGAAGGCATAGAAGGAAGGAATGTGAGGTGGTGAAGGAACTGGTGGTCTACTCATTGGCATCTACCGTGATCTAGGGTCCTAGCTGCCACAGAGTACTGTTTAGGGTTATTGAATATGTTCATCCCTTCCAGAAGTTTTGCTAAAATCATACAATGAAATCATAGTTTTGCTGACTTTGTATAAATCCATTGATAGTACAGAAAGCTAGACAAATAAGTTCCAGAGGTAGGATGAATCTGATTTAGAGTGGGCTTCTTTACTGGATATGTATGTATATTACTCTATGTTCTCTTTGTTGAGAAACATCACCTATTAATAAAAATCTTTCATGTTTTCCTCTTTTACTTTTTTTCAACCTAAGATACTAAAACATTTTTTTTTCTATTTTGTAGGAAAACTGAGAAGTTTCAGACAGAATTTGTGTTTCACTTATGATGATGTACAGAGTTAACTATCATAATGAATACAGACTCCTTCCTGGCTTCAAAACTTACAAGTTCCTGTGAGTGCTTGCATTTCTGTAATAAAAAGTTAGCTCCACTGAGGACAGGAAGTATAGAAGAGAAGAGCATAAAGATAAAAGGGAAGTGGCACACAATTTTCATTTAGTAGGGTACTGCTTAGTCTTTTAAGCTTTCTTTGCTACCAAACAGCAAAAAACCCTAAAGCATGGTAAAAAAAAAAAAAAAAAACAGTTGTTTTCTTCTAGAAATAAAGCACAGATGAGGATAAACTTTGCTGCCACCACAGTTCGTTTTCTGGAATTTTTGTTAAAGACAAGAAGTCATTAACCACATTAATATTCAATGCTGCTCAATTATAGGGATTATAGGGCAGATGTTTATATGCATGCGTCATTGCATTGTGAACAATGTGACAAATGCAATTGCCTTTCATGATGTGGAAATGCTTGCTATGCAGAAATCTAAATATATAGCTTTTCCCAAAATTTTACAAGAACAGTTTGCTTCAGAGGTGGCAATATTTTTTAACTTAACTTCCCTACATCATATCACTGCTCCATTTTCTACACACAGCTACATCCATTTTGCTAAATACAGCCTAGGACTCTGTTATTTCCTATTAAGAATTAATTGGCTTGAAAAGCAAATGCCTAGATCTTAAAATCAATCTTACATCTTTGCTTACTCAAAAATGAAAAAGTTTTGCTTTGTGCTATATTTTTCCTTTATTAGAACAAGTTAATATTTTCTTAGTGAGTGTAAATAAGTAACTACAATTAGTCTCACTGTAAAGTAAATGTATAAAACATGTCAGATGAACACTTATAGCCCAAAAGTGTCTTTTTCCCCCTTTGACTAGAAAGCATTCAAGAACAACTATACGTGAGGTAGATGTGTAGAAGTGTGTACCTGTGGAAGTGGAAACTCTTGCTTTTAAATCTTTCCCTATTACTAGACACCTGGAAAAAACAAGATAAAAAAAAAAAAGCGAATATATGAAATATATAATGGGATATATAGAAAGCCTACTGTCCCTCCTCATTAAACTGAGGTGAAGAATGAGCTCAAAGACACTGGTGAAATTAGTGTTCAGGTATGCTTAGAGAACACACAGAAGTAAAGATTTATATCCTCACAAATGAGATTTACCTTTACAATAAAATCTTCAGCCTATAATACTCAATAAAAATGGAAACTCCCTTGCAAGGTAGGAGTTAGGTACTACTCTGCTAAATCAACACAGCGTGAACTGTACTTCGTGTATAACAATGCTGCTTATTTTCCTGCAGAATCTCAAAAACACTCACAAAACCATCTCTGCAGGGAACTATATTTCATTTTTCTGCAAGCTGACAAGGTGTATCCAGACAAGATAGTGTCTTATAAGTAATGTAGGAAATTGACCAATACATTAATACAAAAGGAATAACATGATGATTTGCACATGCTCAGCTAAGGTATACAAACACCTACTACATGAACAATACCTAGTATCAGTACTTGACATGAGGCTTGGTGTATTTATGAATCAGTGGAGTACAAGTATACATCTCATAAGGTTGATAGTTACATTTCTATGGTACAAAAGCTCTTGAATTCTTGAACAATATTTCCCTGTGGTAAAAATGCAACTACTTAAAATGGCTATTAGGGTAATTATCTATAACACAGGGCAGAACACTAAAGAAATAGATTTCAATGAAGTTAAAATATGTACACAGATCTCAAAAATAGGAAATGCTTTTGGGGTTTTATAGCAGGAATGATACTAAGGAAATACAGATACTTTCAGAAATGTTCTACTTTCTGAGCTTGTTCTGAGAAAACTGGAAGTTACTAGCTGCTGACCCCTGTAGGAAATGTGATCATTACTTCTAATCAGTTTTAAATTCAATTATGTAATGCCTGATGTGAAAGAAAATTTATAAAGGAAGGTTTAAAAGTTCTTTGTGTATCTTCTTCATTTTCCATGCAAAACAAATAAATTGATGGGATATATTCTCAAATGAGAATATATTTTTATCTTTTATGTAATGCAGCCTCCTGACATTTCACATTAAATGCCTGTACATGCAATAGGCCTGGTAAAAAAACAAAACAAAACCCAAACCAAAACAACAACAACCCCCCCCAAAAAAATCAACAAAAAAGTTTTAAATGCTGAACCTGAATAACCATTTGTATAGAATTTTCAATTGATATAGTGAAAAAAGCCAATCAATTCAATGATATGAAAAGACAGTTTCAAAGTCTGACATCTCATGTTGAAATATTTTAAAATCAAAATTGTAAGAGGATGGTGCAGATCCTTGATATAAGACAGGAAATCATAGCATATATTTTTTATGAAAGAGTCAACACTTTTCCACAGCACATATTTAACAAGCTTGATTTTAAAGCAAAGATAGCCAACAAATAAATGGGGTTATAAAATCAGTTCAAAGAACAGAACAATGAATCTTTGATCTAGAGAAGGGGTTAGTCATGTAGAAATCCTTTCCCCGATATTCTCCATGAGTACTCAATCATTTCTTAGACATAGACAACATACTGACAGAAAATAACATGGGAATTCTTCATCACTTACCTCCCTATCCAGAATCCACAAAATGTGTTTTATAAATTTATAGCTGTCTAGTTATATATTTGGCTACTTTTTCCACTTTTTCCTACTCTGAATGGTGATTTGCTTTAAGGATTGGTCAGTGTTAGCAATTTGCATCCTAAATAACTTGAAATTTGGTAACCTGAATCCTTTTAAAAATCCAAACTATAATCTACTATGATGTGTATAAAATAACACAGTTTTTATAGTGGGCAAGATTCTAAATCTCATCTGAGTTTTTTTTACACTTCGTAACTCCACTAATTTTAATAGAAATATTAATCTAGTGTTATTTGGAAAAAATCCAACATTTTCTGCATCAGAGTATTATGTCATATTAAGTAAGCCTACTTATATGACTAACAGCAGAGAAAATGTGAAATGGTGTAATCACAGAGTAAAATTAAAGAAGATTTTAATTATGAATGAGTGGCAGTTCAAGATCTAAAAAATAAATAAAAGGAATGTGAGGATCTTTGAAAATGATAGTCAGGTATTGTGCTGGATATTTAGCATGATATTAAAAGATGTGGCTGCAAATGGTGATAGGTGGAATTCACTATTATGTGACAAAGTTTTCATGCTACACTTCTTTTACTAATCACTATCTCCTGATATAATCGCAAAAAGTGTAAAATTATGACCATGACATAAGTGATCCTTTCAGTTCTGCCTGCTGTTGTCATTTTATTGAGCGAATGCAGTTATGTTATAATTTGCAGTTAAACTATAGGGCCTTCATAGTAACATTGTAGCAATGGTATAGTAATTTCAACATACAGCTCTATGCCAGATCAATGTTTACACTGGACTGGTCTTGATCAAATAAATAGTAATGTTAAACAACTCTTCAAATTCTATCAGACGCCAGACCTTCAGTGGAAACCTTGAATATAGTCAGAGTCTAAGTATTCAGTAATTTGAAGCAGGCCCATTATGAATGCACAACTGGCAGAGTTTAAAATAGTGGTGTCATTTTGTTTTTAATGCAGCTATATTTATTAAATATATGAAGTTGAGGTACTCTACCTAATTCTTAAACTGTAGAACTGGATTGAACAGAGGTATACCTACATAAGGCATTGAAATATAATTATAATATATCAATTTTAGCAATTGTAATAGCAACAATTGTAGCATATGCTGCCACATATAGAAAGAAATTAAATAAAAAAAATAATATGCAGGTTCATACAAATATTTTTTGACAATAGGTTCTCATTAATATTGGAAATACTTTACTCATTTGCATGTTCCAATTGTCTGAATTTCAGGACTGCTGGATTTTCTTTGTTACTTTTCATTTTTTGCTTATCATATCCTTATGAAATTTGTAATATGATATGACTTTCAATTTCTGATGCAAATACAAACAGTTTTATCTTTTGTAATGAAAACACTTTTCCTTGTCTAGTTGGATGTTGAGACCTGTGTGGTTTGGCAGAGGCACCCAGTTTGAATAGGTCTTATCACATTTGACCAATTAGTTTTTTTGTTAACAACAAAAGGACAGAGAATCAGTCTGGTGAAAACAAAGAAATCAGCAAATTTTAAAATGGAGTATACTTAAAGAAGTAACTTTCACATAATTACAATAAAAATGAAAATAGCTTGTGTAAAAGTTCTCAATTCTTTTCTAATCTCTACTTCCATTCTAAACTACTGAAAAATTTATGCAGAACCCTCTCCTTACCTAGCTTTCCAGACCTATTGTCTTATAGCACCTTGTCCTGCATTCCGGCATTTCAAAGATGAATCTCATAGAAGAATGTCCGTTTTCTAATGAAGATATCTTTCTGTCATGTAGACTGGCACCTGCATATTAAAGACAAGATTCCATTGTATAAAAATGGCAGTCAATCTTTTAAAGTTTTTTTTTATAGATCTTCTTCTACTATATGCACACTAGATACACAACTGGACAGTAGTGTCAAATACTTTGAAAAGGCATCATCAGTAGCTGTATATTTCTGGTGTTGATAAGTGCTATTCTGATCATGAGGAATTCTGTGTGCTTATGTCCCTTCTTTTGTTGTAAGGTAAAAGAAAGAAGGGGCATAATTTATCAGTTAACAAAGTTGCCTATTAACAGTTAAATAAGTCCCTGCTTTAAAATTGTTAGGAAAAACATTCATAATTCTCTAACTCTATCTGGGGATTTGATTTACATATCACAGCTTATTTGTAGTTCAAGAAATACATTATCTGTTTTGAGGAAACTTTAACGAAGGACTTTGTAATTCCGAGGAAGTCGCTCAGTGACAAAATCACAAATATGGGATTAAGCCACACAGTGATGTTGCAATACTTAAAAAATAATTGAGATGTCTGAATTCTAAACCTAACCTTTCCTTAAAGTTAACTGCATCTTGCTTAAGAACCTATTTACACAACTGGATTTCACAAATTTTTTGTATTAATACAAAGCTTCTCAAGGGAGCTTTAGCTATGGCTTATTTTTTTTCCTTATTAAGTTGAAAGAACTTTTTCTTCTCAGGAATCCTGGTCTCTAACACAATAAATGACCTATTGCTGTAACATACAGCATGGGTCAGACTGGTAAAAATTTGTTTAAAATATTAATTTGGAAATAGGTCTTAAACACATATTATTCATGAAGAATTAAAAATATTAAAAATCGTTTTAAAGAATAAAACAGTTAGTATAACACATTATCCTTTATGTTCACAATATTAACATCTACTTCATAGAGCTGTTGCATAGATCATTACATAGCTCAGAAATCGTCTTACTTGCAGTGATAGATACATAACAAAGCTGAACTTGCAGGAGATGGCAAGTTGAATTAACTAGTTATAGTTCTGTTTAGATATGTGTGATAGATCCAGACTATATGTTTAAACTCAGAATATGAAGATTTTACCTTTTACCACAGGATTCTCGACCCTGTCCTTGCTGGCAGAGGTAGTTCTGAAAAAAAAAGAAAACCAGAGTGAAAATAGCACAGGAAAATCTCCACTGTGACATTTTAGTGACTATACACTTTGTTAGAAACAGTGAACTCGCTAATGCAACAGAAAGGTTTTTGTTATGATGTGATTTACTGCAATGGAGAAACAGCTGAGCTACTTCTGGGAAAAAAGAAAAAAAGTAATAGGTAACAGGAAAACTATAGCCAAGTTAGTATTGCTCTTTTCTTTGTTTACAGTGGTTTTGATACAGCTTATTATTCTAGTTATTCTAGGCACCTATGGTGATCTGTCCTATTGTACCTGATAAAATTTATTCAGCACTCCACAAATATCATCACATTGTACTGCATCATGGCAGGTGACATGTTCCAAGAGAAGAATAATGCATTAAAATTTGAAGTATATTTTCTATATATAACATTGCCACAATGATCAGAAATGTTTCTGTCACTAATGGCTTGAACAAAGTTAGAAATTTTTTTGGCTCTGTGATGTGATTAAGGCTTCAGGAATGAGTTCTTGTCAGTCTTTTGTGCTTTGCAGTTCACACCTCTACTAGGGCAGCAGGCTTAACTGCTGACAAGATCTTGGCCTGAAGTGAAGTGTATCAACAGGACATGGGAAACTTAAGAACAGGACATAAGTAATTGCTGAACAGGGCATGAGAAATTCCTGGATGTGACAGGTAACAAGGAGAACAAAGGAAGGTAGCTCCATGAACAACTGCTGCATCTCACAGTTTGTTAAGGTCAAGCTATGCGAGAGACGAACAACCTTCACAGATAATTGGAGGGGAGGAGTCTTGCAAGGCCAGCAGCACTCAGGTGAACTACCAGTAAAGCCTCAAAGGCTGAGATTCCCCAAGCAACCACCCTGGTAACAGCAAATTTGGGTGTGGCTGTAGCAAAACTGGTACAAATGAGTAAAAAAGTCATTAGAGGCATTCTGTTTATTGGGAAAGATATTAGGACAGAAAAAGTGGGGTATGAAGGCAATGAAAAGGATCATCAGGAAATGAGAAAAAGGATGATAAAGTATTTAAATTACGCAACTGGGACTGAATTGGGTGTATCTACTCTGTGCTTGATGAACACACTTGGAGCAGAACTTTAAATCACACCTGTTGTTCTCACCATACAATAAGACTCAAATCTCCCTCTGTGGTAAGAAGGACTGAGATGGAGGTGCAGGTTGTTTGCCTTCTCTAGTGAGGGAACACCCAACAGAGAGAGCAAGATTCCTGCTATTGTTACACTGACACTAGTCTCGGTTCCTGGTCTAGTGGCACTGGCTGGAGGTTCAGAGGTAACCAGTTAGAATTTTTTATGACCAGTATCACTGGTTGTAGCTCAGGACTTGTTCTCTTTGCAGCTACAGAGGTATTATGAAGTTTTCACTCCCAAGGATATTTTCTAGTATCCAATTTCCATGACATAGAAGCTGTTGGAAGGAAAACAGTAATATATGATGTGGGAAATAACCAATTGAAGGAAGAAAATTAAGAGAAGGTTATTTTACTGGGTTTTCACAGATGTAGCTCCTCATGTAGGAGGGTCTGGGGAGTACATAGAATTTGAAAACTGCATTGAATCACATATCTGAGGTCAATTAAGAGCAGAAATATCTTTTGGGCACAGCTTATTGCAGGGCAAATTGTTAACATAAATTGGATATACTCTAGTTCCTCATTCTCCAGTTGTAAGAAAAAATAAAAAAAATTGAAACCATATATGAAGAAATACGATGTTAAGGTCAATAAATCAGAAGCAGATAACTACTGTAAAGTCAGGAAGTTCAGTAAAAGTTATAGCAGATTATATTGATCACATAACTAGCTTCTTCACTAGTTTTCTCATCACGATGTATCTCATCACTTTCCCATATTAAAGGTCACATAAATCTTGAAATGCTTCCAAATCTAGTGAGTTTTACTCTATGTGTTAATGTGAATCTTTGTTTTCTATATTTTTGTAGCATCTACAATTTATACTTTGAATTAGACAGTGGAAGGCAGGCACACCAGCCACACAAGCTTATACTTAAGGCATTCATAAGCAACTACCTTCTGATAAACTGTAAGCATAAGTTATTCTGTCAGATAAAACCTGTCCAGACCTTATCTAGGCTAGCAATATTTTGCCACAATAAGTATGTATAATTTGACTTGGACATCAGCAGTTGGTGCTTATGTCCCACATCTACACCATGTGCTGTTCAGGGGGGTTATTTCAGAGTCATTTTAGTCTGGTGCTTTGGTCTGAATTTCATCTCTGTGAATGTTGTTCAAAGCTATTCAGTTCCTTTTCCACTGGGAACTGGACTGAACTTGGTGAATACCTACACTGGGGTTTCTGGTTAAGTTTTCTCCAAATGGAGTCTAGTTCAGTTCACACACATAGAATGTGCTCTGTTAGTTGGACGGATAAGATATAACTGAGGATGGCAGGAGGATGCATATCAAAACCACACTACTGCTCCAAACCAAAATGATACAGAACCACAGATCATATAACAAATGATCCAACATTCCAACATGCTTTTTCTGGGCATATATGACGTCTCAAAATGTCAAAAGTATAAGAGTAGATGCAGAAAGTGTTGTCAGTATTTATGAACATTTTATCAATAAAATTATCTCAAGTTTCTAGGTTGTGGGTTTGTGTGGGTTTTTGATTTGGTATTGGTTTTGTTTTGCTTTCAGTTTTGTTTTACTTTGTCCCTAATGATTTACAAGATTTTGTGTTCTTCATTATAATCTTACTTGGTCAGTATTGCCTCAACACACAGGTAATGTACATGATTTTTCTTACAAAGTTTTTTCATAATTAGAGAAATGAGGTTGATTTTAAGTTAGGAAATTACCAGATACTGCCGGGCAAAGGAAATACACAACTCCCTCCTCCCATAGAAATACAGTTTTACCATTTAAATGCAGCAAGAAACAAGAAATGTTGTGATTACAACATTTAATATCAAACATGATACTGGCAGGCAGCTAGTGTTTCTTCTGTGTTGCTGTCATTCTCTTTGAATGGTGTTGATAATTCAACAAGTCCTATTAGGTCAATTTGCTGTATTCTATGCTAATTTGTAGATTATTTTTTTTTTTATATAGGCTACTTAGTGCTTATTTATCTAACCAATACACCAAGCCTATAAACTATGGGTTAAATCTCTTGACAGTAGTTCAAATCTGCAGTAATACCATTTATTCAAACGATATTAAAATTAGAGTATAATTGAAAGCTGACTAAAAATTCCTTTTCCTCTTCCTGGATTAGAAACATGAAGAATACTCGGTGAGCACCTCCAGGTTTATGACTAAGATTTCCTCTATGCTATTGTACAAGTGATCTAACAAAGAGATTCGAGTCATGCCTCTTCTACAGTCTTTCTAGTCTTATGATCTTAGATGCTTGATTCTATAATTAGAGGATTTCAAAGGAGAATGTGAAAAGTATTTCCTGCTGTAGTACCTTGATTGTTCTGTAACCATACAATTCAAGGGTACTTTGTGGAAATATACATGGGTTAATGTGGTCCTTGGTTGAATGTATCTCTGAACAAATTCCAAGATCTTAATCAATGAAAGCATTGCATTTACATCAATGAAAGCCATTTCTGTTCTTACAGGACATAATAGGGCATTAGTTCTTCAAACTGATTGCTCTTGGTTTTAAAAAGTAACCCCAGCATAGTAAGATTTACCTGAAATAAAGGCTGATACAAAGGAAATTGAAAGTGTTTGATTAATTTGTATTCATTTCTTAAAATACAATATTTTTAGCAAATTTTTCCCTAAGCCTTTCTAAGTTTTAATAACAAACCATTAAAAAATAATCATACACAGATAAAATTTCATAGTCTTTAGAGAACAAGTGCACATTCAGGAAGTTTTTGGTAATTAAAAGTTGTTTTCCCATACTAAATATTTTATACTTTTGTTTTCTACATCTTTCTGTATCCAAGAAACCATTTAAAATTTGACAAGTCATATATTTTTCTTAATTTTAATAATTGTTTTTACACAACTCCTGCAACAGAGTCACCTTTTATACAACCATCTGTCGTAGAAATTGTTGCACCAAAGTACTGATGGATCTTTTTTCTTCCAGTATCCTTTACAATTTTCTGTCATTTGCCATCAAGTCCTTTCCCCAGATTTAGTCAACTGTTTAATACATCTGACTAGATCTAGTCTTCATTCTCTGATTCTTTCCTGTATACTCCTCTTTCTCTTACTTACTGTCTTATCTGTGTATTTTTCTTGGGTATGGTCATTAACTGCTAAGTCACTGGTTCTGTTTCTTCTTTTGTTGCCACATTCTTAAGAATCATTGTAGCTTCCATACTTAATGGTTCAAACATATTACTCTGAAGTGTTTTTATTGTCATAATTAATTGACATTTTAAAGCTACTTTAAATGTTTTATTTCATTGTATTTTTGAAGGTATTTGTAGGTATTATTTTTTAACAATCAAAAATCTCAGCTGTTTTGGACAGTGGCTTTTCAACCTGTATTCTATTTCAGAGGTAACATGAGTGAAGAAGTTGTCTTTCTTTTTGATGCAGAGCAAGAAGATAACCATGGTTCCAACACATAAGTTAGCCTGGTTTTTGACAGCTCTTTACTTCCATATTCTAAGTCATCTCCCTTGTGTCTCCCTACCAACAGCATGAGAAGTACTCGCTATGCTGAAAACGCCATATGTATGCTTTTAGTGATAAAAAGTATTTATTTAGAAGAAATAATGATAAAATAAGGTGAAATTCAGTTACACTATGTAATGAGTTTCCTTTGAAACAGAATGACACAACGGTCCCTGCCATACTTACCTTTCTCGCCTTTGGCAAAATTTGCAAAAAATGTGCAGAAAACTCCTTTTGTTTATAGGTAAATTTATAAAACTATGATCAGTTGTAGTGATTTCTTCTGTTAGCAAAAATAGTTGATAGCTTTCCCTTGAGGTACAATTTCTTCCTCCCCCCCCGGAACTCAATTTATTACCTCATCTGTTGAGCTGTGTCCAGGGGCTTCTTTTCTAATTTTCTTGTATTATTCATGCATGAGCCCAAGCTGAATTTTAATACTTACATAAAACACAATACAAAGCAAGAATCAGTGATGAAGGACAAAGAACAATCTGATGCAGGAAACTAATTATTACAGAATAAATTCTTTTGGTGTGAAAACTGCCTGGATACTTGATTGTAATACTCATATACAAATATTTCTACTGAAATCACTAGAGCAAATTCTGAAGAGAGTGGTTTTGCACAAGGCAAAATTTGCCTAAATTTTGAGTCAGAATTTTAGTGTCTGAGTTAGGACAGTTAGCCACACTGTCTCTTTCCTGACACTATCTAACCTTAAGGCATCTAAAATTCTGCCTTTCTGCTGAGGCTTAAAGTTCTGTACATATTTAATGCTTCTGATCATGTTCAGAAATATCTAGTTTTGGAGGATGGAGGGAAAGTGGTAACACACATGTCCTTCCTAAACTGCAAGACAAACTTAGGTAGACAGATACCTTGCTAAATTCTCAAAGGGGTCCAGTCATGCTCAGAGTGAGGCTAACAAAATCTGGACAAAATTAGACCATTTCTAATGTCAAATCCTAGTTGTCTTTAGCCCATTGTTTTAATGACTAGGATATCCTGACTTCTTCACAGAAGTGTAAGATTTTTCTGTGATTCAGTGAAAAACCAACAATAAAAAGTTGAAGTGTTTTCCTTGCAAAATGGATTTTTTTTCTTTTCCCTGAGCCAGCCCTAAATCAGCATCTGACAGCAGAGAAACATGAATTTTTTCCAGAAACAAACCAGTTAATTACATTGTAAGCCCTCTGTGAAAATAAAAGGTTTTGAATGAAATGAGGAACTTGAGTTTTGAAAAACCTCTGTTTGAACCTTCTCTCCTTTGCATTAATGAATAAATAGAGACTATTCCCATTCATATTTCTTTTTTTTCTTTCACAAAAACAGCTTTGCAATTTGTATTCAGGCTGAAATGTAACCACAATTAATTAGCTTGAAAGAAAACTTAACTCCAGCTTGTAAAATAGTATAAAATTGTTCAGAAGTTTCTACACAAACTTATCAAGTCACCGCCGATGTATTATAAATAAACTCGGCTTATAAAACAATAGTCAACCAAAGGATTTTTTTTCTGCATTAGCAATAGAAAAACATTCATGTTTCTTGCAGATGTGATGACAGCTATGTACTGGCACAAAGTTCTCTGTTTTGATAATATAATGTAAGTGGACTAGACCTGATGCTTCTAGAACCCAATGTCTTCCAATAGTATTGAATTAGATCTTTCTTCCATATTTGAAAGACTAGGCTAGCAAAGAAGTATTGTGTCTTTAATTTGTGGCTGAACATATTTATCTTGACATAAAGTGTGATGGACTTCTGAGGGCCATTGGTAAAGAACACAGTCTGTACTGGTCTGATGTGGCTTCTCCTTTTTCTATGAACTCCAAGAATGCATGAATGAAGAACATAGCTACAATAAGGAGAATAGTTTTCTAACATTCTCTTGCCTGTTGAAATATATATCATAATTTTTGTTTCTTTTGTTTCACTTCTTCAATTTTTACAGTTTGATAAGATTTATTATTCAAAATTTAAATTAGATTTTTTTCCTGAACATCAATTAGAAAAAAAAAAAAAAAAGTTGTTAAGAAAACAGGTATTAGTGACAGGATGTGAAAGGATGCTGTAGAAGCATTTGAGTTACATATCCCCATAAGGCTACTGAGTTGGTTTTGTGTTTTGTTTTGTTCTATTTTGGTTTGGTTTATTGTTGTGCTAATGTGAAAGAAAACAAGTAATGTTCTGCGGGAATGGAAATGTCTGCCTCTAGAATGCCACTTAAGAAGAGAACTAAGAATAGTTTTGAAAATTGGCCTAAATAAAAATATTTTAATTCTGTTTAATGTCTAATGTTTGCCAAAAACAAACAAGCAAACAAAAACAAAACCAGTGGAAACAATGAAAAACAATGGTTAGGTAATGTCACTAGGTGCAACTTAGAGGCTGTCTCCTTTCAAGGAGTAACGGCTATGAATCAAATTCTTGGGTGAAAATACAGATTTAAGGTAGGTTGAAATCCAAATTATATTTCTGGAACAGAAAAATATGCTTCAAGTAATGGTGCCTTCTCCTACCAACATCTATTGTTCTCAAGCTGTATGAGAAAATGCATAAGAACATATTGACATTTCCTTCTTACTGGTTTCCAGTACCTAAGGATTTTGTGAGTCATGAATAATAACTGATATCAAAGCTTGTTGATCTATTCTTTGTACAGAATTTCATTTTTTAATATATACAATTGCATTTTTTTTCTGGGAAATGCAGATTAATTTTCAGTATTTTTTCAAAGCCTGGAATCTGAGTCCCTGAGATGAGACACTTTGATTGTCCCATAAATTACAATGCTGGATTTTAGTGTCTCTTGCCTCTGATTCTTCATACACACAGGCATGTTGTTTCCTCTTTTTCAAGAAAATTCATGCTAGCTTATTTTTCCTCTACAAAAGACAATAGATAAGTCAATGCATCAGAAAAAATAATTATATGAATGACCACAGAAATTATTTAAAACAATAAGTTATATTTCATTAAAAGTATTCTGACATGTAATAGAAATTCAGACTATATCAATGGTAATATCAGTAGTATGTGGACAAAGTAGTGTTAAGCCTGAATTAGTCCTCAGAGTACACACAAAAGGTTCAGCATATCCTATTATATGTTCTTTAGTCCAGATTTTAAAAATACCAGCCAACAGGCACTACTAATGCCTTCAAAGCTCTAATCTCAAAATAATGTTAATCAACACTGTGTTCTGTCCGGTGCCATTATGTATTATCCACTTCTTACAAATCAAAAATCTCTTCCATATAAACATTGAGACTAGTGCATGTTCCACATGATTCTCGTATTCTCTCTTAATTGACATTGATGTAAGCGCTAGTATAGACAACAAGAAAATGTGGTAATTTCTAGTTCATCCAGACACAGATTTTTAAAACAGTTTTTAAATACAAAAGTATCATAAGAGTATTGCTACTATTTTTTCTTCTCTTCAGTGACAAGAATAACATAAATACTACAAATTAATTTTACCACAATAAAGCTGTAAAATGAGTTTTTGTTGTGGTGATGCATCTTTTAAAATATATTTATAAAAAGCTAAATTATATGATTAAAAACTATGACATTTTGAAATATCACTTTATGTCTTAGAAATGCTGTTTTTACAGAGTAATAAAGCCAAACTTTTATTTCACTCCAGTTTTTAATTCAATGATATTATGAAATTTGAGTTCGATCCAATACAGACAGATGATTTTGGAATCACTGTTTATTCATTTTCAGTATTGATTGTTCATAACCATATCATATTTAGAACACTTTTAATAAGAAACTCAGTTTTTCTGAGTTTTGATTTTTGAGGGAAAAAAAAACAACAACTCTGCCCAGATTTTATCACTTTTTATTCTTTAATATGTTACACTTTTTATTGCTCAATATGCCATATAATACCCTTACTATTCCCAAATTACAGCCAAAATGGAAAAACCTAAAACTGGATTTTACTTTTCTCCTTTCTTGTAAGTCAGACAAAAATATGGCCACTGGTTCATTTCAGTCTCAGAATCTTTTGCCAATTGATAATTGAACCACATTTCTAAATATTCAACAGTCATATGCATTTAATCCCGAGTTGCAATAATCTATGTGTAAGCAAATGTTTATAACTTTTATTGGGATGTTTCAAAGACCATATAGTCTGTGAGTTATGGGACAGGATTTTTAACATCACTTGTTTTCTGGTTTTGTTTTTCAAGAGATTCATAGGAAAGCAATATCATTAGTTAATATACATATTTTACATGGTAGTATGTTTATTAACATGTGTAAATGTACTACACTTTAATATTTGCTCCCTGGGATCAGAAAATATGTTTATTTCATGCACAAGTAGTTAATATGGCAGAACATTCTCTAGCAGAAAAAGTGAGTATGGGAAAATAACATAATGTTAATTCTACCACTGTTGTTTCAGGGCTGAACCAAAAATTAAAACAAATACTAGCACAGTGGCTTTTGAATAAATTCTTTTGGAACAATTTTAATTTGTTTTCAACATTCAGAATTTTTGCAGGATTAATTAAAATTTCATCAGAAAAAAAAAATTGCAGTAGTGGATTTGGAATTTACTGCTCCTACTACCCCCAGCATAAATGAGACATATAGGGGAGTTAAAGGCACAATGTGGCGAATAGTATATTAAAACTATTGATTAAATTTACCACAATTTCTAAATGTCTTAGTGTGGTGAAACTTTGTAATACTATTCCTGCTGGATGATTTGAAATACTGTGAGTCACAAGTAATCCTTTCTGGCTTTCTGAAATGATATTCTTGTGGCAGACAGTGCAAATAACTTAGTGTATTTTGTCAAGGTCAGTGAAAAAAGTAACTGCCAGTGTTAGTGCAGATTTCTTTCTGAGATGCCTATTGGCACTGGTGATTGCTGGGAGGGATTCATGCCCGCCTGTACTTCATTTTAGCTGCTAATACTGATTTGACAGTTCTTAACCTGTGGGTAATCTGTGGTCCATCATCTTCCTACTTTTCTTAGTGAATTTCTACTCTCTTTTCCTCTTATATTTCCTCACATATTTTGTTTCAATGGAAACAGAATATTGCTTTAAGTATGTCAGATATCTTTTCATGTATTTTATATTTATTCTGTTTGAAATACTTCTAGCTTGCCAACAAGATAAAACTGAGTTGTTTTTTTTTTTAAATGTGATTTTGTTGAAAAATGCTGATAAGGCAAAATTAAAACTTTGCAGGTTGATGTTAATTTTCAAACTCTTTGCGCATAAAGAATTAAAACAAAAAAATACATGTGGGAATAGAATAATTAAATATTTTTTCAGATGAAAAAGTAGGTTTGATTTAAAACTTTGAGAAAATTATAAGGAAGCCCAAAACACTGGAAATATCCTTTTTGAAATTTGGCATGTAGATATTGATTCACTAGGCAGCAGGAGCCTCAGGTTAGGGGCGTTGATAGTTTCATCCCACCAGCTTTGTATATTTGCATTTAAGCCATGCACACCTACATTTGAGTAACACACTCTCGGTCAAGGTTAAATGAAAAATAGAGAATGTAGGGTCTGAGACTGCTAATTTCTTTTAAATCCTTAGATTATTATCGGTGTCGGTCACTGACTCATTGACTAGATCCCTATTTGCTGCAGACTTAAAGAGCTAAAGAGTTTAGACACCTATATCACACATAGTTTCCTACTCTGTAATGCAATGCCTAACTATGGTGTCAAATTATAGAACAATTTGGATTGGAAGGGACCCTAAAAGATCATCTAGTCCAACCACCTCCCACGGGCAAGGACAACTTTCACTACCTCAAATTTCTCAAAGCCCTGTTCAGCCTGACTTTGAACCCTACCAATGATGCGGCATCCACAAGTTCTCTGGGAATCCGGTTCCAGTCTCTCACCACTCTGACTGTAAACAATTTATTCTGTATGCAGAATCTAAACTTACTCTCTTTCAGTTTAAAACCTTGTCCTGTTTCCTAGAGTCCCCTTGGTAAAAAGTCTGTCCCCATCTTTCTTTCCATCTTTCTTATAAGTCCTTTTTAAGTATTGAAAGGCTGCTAGAAGATCTCCTCAGAGCCTTCCCTTCTCCAGGCTGAACAACCTCAACTGTCTCATCCTGTCTTCATAGGAGAGGTGTTCCAGTCCTCTGATCTTTTTTATTGCCATTGTCTGGTCCCACTCTGACAGGTCCATGTTTTTTTCTGTGCTGGGGGCACCGGAGCTGGATTCAGTACTCCAGGTGGGGTCTCATCAGAGTGGAGCAGAGTGGGAGAATCTCCTCCTTTGACCTACTGAGCACACTTATGCAGGCTAGGATACGGTTGGCTTTCTGGGCTGCAAGAACACACTGATAGTTCATGTAAAATTTTTCCACTGGTATCCTCAAGTCCTTCTTGGCAGGGCTGCTCCCAATCCTTTCATTCTTCAGCCTGTATTAATACTGGGAGTTGCTCTGACCTAGGTACAGGACCTGGCATTTGGCCTTGTCGATCTTCACGAGGTTCACACAGGTCCATTTCTCAAATCTGTCAAGATCGTTCTGGATGGCACCCCTTCCCGCAGGTGAATCAGCTGTACCAGTCTGCTTGGTGTCATCTGCAAACTTGCATTCAATCCCACTGTCTATGTCACTGATAAAGCCATATGGACACCACTTGTTACTGATCTTCATTTGGACACTGAACTATAGCCTGCAACTTTTTTGATGCAGCCAACCAGACATTTTCTTATCCGTCAAACAGTCCATCCATCAAAGCCATATCTCACCAATTTAGCAGCAAAAATATTGTGTGAGATTGTATCAAAGGCCTTACAGAAATCCAGGTAGATGATATCTACAGCTCTTCTCTTGTCCACTGATGCAGTCACTACATCATAGAACACTAGGGTACTCAGGAAAATCTAGAACTCAGTCTTACTCCTAAAGTAACAATAATTTGAATTCCACCCAGTGACTGAGTGCTCAATACAGGTATAAGACAAGGATGAGCACTTGAGAACAATCTGAGATACAGACCCAACAGTGAGACAGTGTCTGTATTTGTATTTTCATCCTTGGATGGTATTCTGGCAAAAGTACTAGTAAGAGCAATTAACACCACCTGAATAAAAGTTCAGAGGGGAAAAAAAAGGGCTTGCTTTCCTCTTCTGTCTCACTTGTTCTTGCACCCCATCCTTATTTTTTCTCCATAAAAACTTGACATTTCAATTTAATGTCCATCTATACTTGAAACTTTAGGGGGAAAAAAAGGTTTAAATATAAAGTTTCTTCCTATAATTTCTTTATTTCTTCTTAGAATAAATCACTAGGATGATATATAATTTACCTCAGGTATATTGCTATCTGAAACAAGATAACAGACTAATAAGATAACAGACTATTCTCCGTCCCCTCTAATTCCCAGCATGTGTGACCAATAACAGGAATTCAGAAAAGAGCAGGGTCCTTTTTGTACAAGTTGAGAAAATCTGTTACTTCACTCTGTGCAGCAAAGAAATCAAAGAAATAGTTGGAGAAGAGGTAGCCAAAATGAATAATTACAATTTGATGTTGTTTGTTGTGGTTTGGTTTTGTTTTGTTTTAAATAGTTTATATTAAATGCCAAGAGAAAACCATTTCAAATGAAATTCTGTAACGTAGATTTTCCACATAATGACTTACTATTTTTTTTTATTTAGTTTGTTTTTATGAGTTTGATAACTTTTCCAGATATAGAGGTAGAAGAACTTTGTTTCCAGAATAAAACTGTTACATTTTTATTTTCCCTGTGCATAGAGTTATATGATTTTAAAACATATAAAGACACAATCTCTGTGTAAATGTGAAAGGGAATGTAGGAGTTACACATCTATACTACTTCCAGACAGTGTGAATGGACAAAAAGAAAACCTGCTTTTTTTCCCCTTTTCCTCTGATAAAATATTACATGAACTGAGAAGTAATTGAACTATAATTAATTAAAACTCATTTCATATAAGTGATATAATTTATCACAGACATTGATGTTGTGCTATATATATATATTACCAAAAAAGGCATTGAGAAACTTTATTCCCCATGTACATAGCTTTTATACTCATATACTTATTTAACAGTTCTCTGAACTGGTTATTGGTCAATTAGCGGACAATAATAAATTAAATAAGTTAAATGCTATTTTGCTTGCATGAAGAAATCTCTAATAATGATTAATGTAGCTTTAATCAAGTACAAGTTGAGACTCAGATATGCAACAACAGAAACTAAATGACTCGAATGTTCCTCCAAAAATGCAGACAGGAATTTTTTGTTTCTAAAATGAAAACAATATCATGTTTTATTAGAAGTCAAAATTGTAAAAGAATAGCTTACAGTTCTAAATATATTTTGAGCTTAATATGTGACAGATAGCATTTGTACTGAATGGACAGAATGAAAAGAAGGGGGGGTTGTCCAGAAAGAGAATAAATTATCATTATGTAGAAAAAGCAGAATAAACGAGAATAGGTTAGATAAAGAATCATAGAATAGTTTGGGTTGGAAGGTACCTTTAACGATCATCGAGTCCAACCTCCCCTACAATGAGCGTATTTTGTTTCTGTGTTCGTATGTGTGTTGATTGTAACAGGCGCTGGGAGAGTTCCATGTGGTTAAGGTTGCGGAAGTCTGTCAAGTACAACTTCGTCTTCTCAAACAGTATGAATCCTCTAAAACCTTCCCCCTGAATAGAATATTCCATGCCTGTAAATTGCATAGTTACTTAAAGAAATATTTTAAAAATTTCAAAGTTTTTTTGGTAGGTTTGAGCGTGAAACAGGGAAGCAGTAGCTCACATAAGTTCAGAAGAGATAAGCAATCATTAGTTTTATATTTATACTGATTTTCTTTAAAAATGTGATAAGAAGTTTTGTTAAAATAAGGAAGAAAACATCACTTGCTTGTTTCTCCTGGCATATCTGGGAATGACTATCTTAAATCTTTCCCAGGACTTTCATTCCAGGTATCATTTGTTGTGTGCAGCTCTTTCACTGTGGTCAAAACTACAAACTTGTATTTGAAAAGGTTTTCCTGACAAATGTTCTGTGATAAACTGTGTTAATTTGTATTTTCCAATAAAAAGACCCTTCACTGACAAAATTCTAGTATGCATTTGTTTGTGTGTTTTATCACAATTCACTGTTGAGAATGTGAAATTACAGTGAGAGTTTTGCTGAGTTCCCTGTTGAGTTTCAGTAGTGCATATTCTAGACTATGGTAGATACTATAAAGAATATCTGACCTTTATGAGGCTATCTTGTATTTTTGGTTGGTTTTTAATAAAAGCTCAAGACTATACTACTTTGTGAAGATGATTTTACATATCTTATGAACTCTGCAATTATCTTCTGGACATTCTGTGCACTGTGCACTGTACTTAATGCTTGAAATGTTTTTCGAATGTATGTGATAGCTCAGCCTTGGCTAACAGCCAAATGCCCACCCAGCTGCTCACTTACTCCCTCCTTTCTCTTAGTGGGATGGAGGAAGAAAATAGGATGAGAAAACTCATGGGTCAAGATAAAAATGGGGAGGTTGCTTATCATTTAAGTTACAGGCAGAATAAATGGAACATAGGGAAAATTAATTGAATTTATTGCCAATTAAAATAGATTCAAGCAGTGAAAAACATGGATGGACAAACATTGAATTAAAATAATTTCCCCTTCCACAGTTTCAACTTCAATCCTTCACTCTGGAATTTTTTACCCCTCCCTGAGCAGCACAGGAGGTCAAAGAGGATTACATTCTTTACATAGTGTTTCTTCTCTGCTGCTCCATTCTCTGTTTTCCTCTGCTCTGGCGTAGGTTCTCTATGAGCTGCAGTTGCAGTAAATATCTATCTGTGTGCCTCCTCTGCAGGTTGCAGTGTGTAATCTGCTCCAGTGCGACTGAACCCCTTCTCCTTGGTGTTCCCTCTGCTTTTTCTCACTCTCTTCCATTATCTTTTCCTCTCTCTTTTTTCCATTCTTCTTTAAATGCTTTTTCACAGAAGTGCCGAACACTTGACTGATGATGGACTCATCTGTGCCCTTCAGTGGATTGGTTGTGGAGCCTGCTGGAACCAGCTGTGTCCAGCACAGGTCATACCTTCACCTCTTCCCAGAGAGGCCACCCCTTCAGCACCCTAACACCACTATCAAGAGTTTGCCACCTACATTAATACAATGCGTCATACCCGTCTTTGACTTTTCTGACTTACTTTTCATTCTTTTGCTATTTGTCAGATGTATTTTCTAAAGCTCATCTAAAGTTTGCAATAATTTATCTTGTTCTTCATTTAAATGTAAACCTTTATATTGACAAAACAACACATAAATAAATAAAAAAAAAAAAGAACAAAACAGCTAAAATTATTTTCAAGTTCTGTGGAAAAAAGTGAAAAAATAAAGACTATTGCATTCATTTAGTGTAATATAATTTTCCACGAAGTTTATAGTGTTGCATAAATGAAATATTAGGACCAAAAAAC
>JAOQGH010000001.1:156474391-156493024 GCA_025769975.1 Gallinago jamesoni
CACACCCCCACCCCCCACCCCCAAACAACCAACCACAAACAAACAAATGGAAACAAAGGAAAGAGTATGGACATAATAAATATATATATGTATATGCTACTAATTAAAGGTATTCCAGACTGTTCTGGACAGTATGCTTATGTTAGCATTCAGGCCAGTAAACACAGTGTCCCATATCCATGTTATTGAATACTCAGAGCCTCAGAATGTAGTGATATAGCGATTATTGTAGCCATTGCTAGTTCCTGCCTTGTGTTCAAAAGCCATGTAAGTATCAGCTGGCACAAGGTAAAATGTGTTAGAGACATTTTAATGATTTCATGGTACAGCAATTAATTTCCACTGCTGAGAGGTTGCTCTATGTCAAATTTATAGTCCTTCCAGAGTTGTGTAATATGTTATGTAGCTCTTTTACATACCAAACATTACGGGAAATACTGTGTATTTTCCTTTTGTTCTTAGACAGTTCTCATGTTTATGTTCTTTTATGTTCTTCATAAGTATTTATTTTCCAAAATCTTGTTCCTGTGTTTTTCTTTTTTATAGCCTCAAGAAATTTTCTGTTTTGGCTGCATAATGATGCAACTTTAGTAAAAATGAAGACAGTTTTTTTTTTCCCATAGAGTGAGAACTAGTTTCTTCTGTTAGCTGGAGCCACACTGCATTTGGACTCTTGAACATTACCATACATGCTTTAAATAATGGAACTTTTCATATATACCAAATTAAATTTGAGTAAAAGCATGGACAGAAGTGGTGATGTTTCTCCTTTAGCAAACACAGCTTGAAATTCATTGTCATGTGCTTTCTGACACATAGTTTAAATGGATAGAAAGTATGCAATATTTTTAAGTAAGAAACAATTGCATTTTTAGGAATTTAAAATATTTTAAAATTCAGCATTTCATAGATGTTGCTATTTTTATATGACATTAGTCTATGGTAAGTAGAGCAGAGTGTTAATATTCTTATGATTATTCTGTTTGGTTTTGTTCTCTACTAAAAGATATTTATTAAATATATCACTCTAAAAATAAATATCACTTCCTGTTTTTTCCTTAAAATAATCTTTTGGAATTAAAATAGCACTCTGGTTTTGGAAATCACTGGAGTGAATGATAAATAACTGTTTCTAATGCAGATAAAAACTCATTATATCATTGGCATCTTACTGTTCTAGGAAATAGTGAGGGACAATAATTTAAAAATGAAGACAGTAAGGATGATATCTATGAGGAAAAAACAGTGTTAGTTGAATTACACTACGCTGTTATTTTTAATATCAATTTAAAATGATGAACTTAAAAGCTTTTGAGAATAATAATGATTACCTTGCACTTGCAGAATGACATTGTTACAAATGAACACACTACTAATCATGAAGTACTGCCTGAGACTTAATATCTGAGAATAAAAAAAAAAAGTGAAAGTGGTTTGTTGGGGTTTTTTTTTATTTATTTGGGGTGTGGTTAGTTTGATTTGTTTGTGGTTTGGGTTTTGTTGTTGTTTTGTGGTGGGTTTTTTTGGTATGTGTGTGTGTGCACTCAAAACATTCCAAGTTCTTTGGATAGGTACTGAAACTAGCAATACAAAATGTCCAAGTCTTCCTTTATAGGCACAAACCAATAAATTTATTCTATTAGCTTGACTTTTCACTCATATCATACTACAAAAAGCCAAATGCTCTGTTCGCATCCTGTGAACCATGTAAACAGATGCAGAACTTACTTTTGATATGTTTAAATTTGCAATAATATGAAAAGTCATGAACATTGTCAATCAAATGGCATGAAGTGAACTAGTCACTCCCCAGACAAAATACCCACATTCCTGGTGCATCCAGTGACAACTCCAAGAAGGAATACAGACAAAAATAAGTTTCTCTGTCTGGCTGAGACTTCCAAATGTGTCCGGAAAAGTTATTTACTCTCTCACATTCCCTTCTGTCCCAGATGTACACATATACAGCATGAATCCTTATTGTCACGCTGCAAAGGTCTTTCCAATAGATATTTTGACTACTGTGCACAGACAGTAGAGAGGGAAATACGTACACAAAACCCTGGGGGAAGTAACTAATTCCTAGTGTGGATGTAATCAGTATGCATTGGGAAGAATTAAATGTAATAACTGTTCATGTGAGGTACCTACTCTGTACTAGTTGGGCTAAAGAACATGAGCCACCTCTTCTAAGTGGTCACAATAACCGTATGAACATAGTCATTGCTTGTAATATCTAATATTAGACAAATGCTTTAATGTAATTTTTTCTATTTTCCATACTGTGCCAGGTATTTATGACTGATATTTATGCTACATTAACTTGTGGTTTACTTTGAAGTCGTGCTTCATAAAGAGTTGGGTCAGATTCTAAGAAAGTGTTATATATTTCAGAGAGAGAGAGGTGAAGGACAAGAAACCAGTACAACTTCTTACAACTGCAGGTAGCAGTGCAAATCTTCCACCGCGTTATGCTATATCTACTGTTGGGAAAATAATCCTATAAATAGCTTAGTAGGCCATGTGCAAATATTTGTCATTACCTATTTGAATCCAAATAATATGCTTAACATATAAATGGAAATGGTTAAATATAAGTAAAAATGTTTGTACTACTAGTAATAAAAATATTTAGTGATGTTTAGAATCAAGATCTTAAAATGGACTAGGTGGTGGTCTAATACACACTCAAGGTCACCCCTTTTAATGCCAGATATGTACGCTCATTTGTGACTCGTATTTCTAAGAAATTGAAACTTTGTAGGTCTGATCATAGTGGTTTGACTATAAAGCAGCATGAGTCTACTACGTTGCACAAGTTTCAGAATCATGATCCAGATGATATTTGAATGGTAAAGTTTTATGTTTAAAATTTTACAGCTACATTTACTCAAACTGCTTCCTTATGGTTAGAAGTCTGCTATTGATCACTAAAAAGCCTCAAAAGATGTTATATATGTTATACTCCTATTGGTGGAACTGTAGGACTTCATGACCTTGTCTTTGCTCTAGCATGCCCTCTCTACAATGTCAATTTTTAAAGTGTTACTAAATTTCATGCACATCTAGAAAAAGTAGTAGAAAATTAGCAGGATTTCTAATACCATAGAAATGATCTATTTTGGATTTTGGGTCATTGCTAAGACTAAGTACAGCCAGATGAGAACATTAAAGACTGCCCTTTTATCGCTTGTCCATTTAACATTGTGGTGAATTTGCAGGCTGCAAATGTGAGGGTAGATAGGATTTTTTAGACTGGTAGAAACCTTTCTTATTTCTTGTGAAACTCTGGTTGAGATTTGTCTTACCTAGTTTAAGTGCTGAAAGGTTAAACATCTACATCTTAATTAGTCATACTACATTTCTTTTATATTCAATGGAGAGAAACAGGCAACCCCACAGTGAAACTTCTGAGACCCAATTTAGACACCTTTCTCAGAATAAGATGAATCTCACTGCAGAACTAGTTCTTTGACAAAATGGTTTGTTCAGACTGAGAAACAGAACTCCTGATTAAATTATTGTTTTATCTCACGTGGATGACAATGTATAACAATGTGTGCTAAACACAGCAAATATATTTGGTCACAAAAGAAGAACAGAGAGTTCTGAAATTGATGAGAAAAGGAAAGTGAAAGTGAAAGGGAAAGGGAAAGTGGGAGGTAAAAGAAAAAGGAAAGGAAAAAAAAAAAAGAAACCCAGCTGTCTTCCTCTCTACTGGTCCATGCAGTTGTGAGAATGGCTAGAGGATAAAAAAGAGGATTATCTCTCCCTAACTCCTTTCTGTTTTGCATCCGGTTTCAAATACTGATCTGCACACTTACAGAAAAAGAGAGAAACAATAGGTGTAGAGAATAGTGCTTATTTACTAGACATAGTAAGTTTGTCTTCTTCACAAAAAAATAGTATAGTAGTTATTTCTTAAGTGACTTGATTCCACTCAGTATTGCAAGCTAGCTCTGAATCTCCTCTTCTACATAAATATTGAGAAAAATGTATGAGGATGATAAGAGATAATCAGCTAAGATACAAGCAGAAAATATTTTTCACTTCATCAAAAAAATCCATCACAAACAGAAAAGGCTGCAACACAAATTTTGCTAGTGTTTTTCTTAGTGTTTGTTAGACAAGAGTTCCTTAGCTTACATAAAAGCATACAAATGTGTGCCCACACATGCATCTGTGCACACACAAATTTTTTCTATTCACTTAAGTTTGCTCTAATACTAATCTGTAAGAAAGCAGGAGACGGTTGAAGGCAATTAGTTCCATTTGCAACAAACATTTTTTTGCTATTTACCTTTTTTCTATAAAAAGGAAAGAACTGGCGAATCTTTTTATGAAATAATTGAGTCAACAATACAAATGCCTTAGGTTTTTCTGGCTAACAAGGCATATTTATACCATTAAACATAATGAGTGATATCAAGCAGACTCAAGACTGCTAGTCGCCTACACTGCTTGATTGTTGATTCACTCCTTCACTCTGTTTTGGATAGTACTACCTAGATCTCTTAAAGATAAAGGGACAGGGTATTTAGGAGGCCCTGTGCAGCCATTATCTCATCCAGCTAGTGACAACTGGTCTTGGGGGATAGATCTATCCCTACACATTCTAATAGTCTAACTGTAGTTCAGAAGGCACTACTACCACTTTTTTTTTTTCTGCTTGATGCTGAAAGGCCTTGAAATCTAACTGAATGGCGTGGCCTTCCAACTATGGTCTTTATAGAGACTTTACAGAGACTCTGATGCTCTTTCACTTAAATAAATTATTAACTGGGTCTGAAATTGAACAAGAATCTGCTCCTTTAGCTAAGTGGTTAGGGCAATTTCAAGGCATCTTCCACATGCCTGCTGACAGCAGTCATCCATTAACAATTGGCATTTTGGAGTCAGTCTGCCCCCATCCCTCTCTCACTAGAGAATTCATTTGATGAAGAAAATAGTCTTCAATAAAAGTTTTATATAGAATATATATTTCCATTAATAGTTTCTTCTTTGGTAAATCAGTGTAATATTATAAAACAAAATTCTTTCAAAAATTCTCAAGAAACTCAAATGTTAAAAATAAGGTCTGAATAACCACTATATTCTTGAAATTCATTATGTATTTATGAAAGGTCAGCCTCAGAAACATATATTCACTTTTTTCATGATAGGCATTAATCTTTAAGTAGAAAAGTTGTAGTGTCGTTTTCAATGGTATTAACTTATCTCCGTGAGTATAAAGAGGGAGGTTTTTGTAGTCCAGTCTGATAGCAAGTTATGCAACTACTTTTCATAAGGAGGAAATAACAAAACTAATTGCAATCTGTAGACAATTTCCTATGTGATTTTTTCTATTCATCAACCAAAAGAATGCTGCTTTGTTTCTGCGAGGAAGTGGTTAGGAAGATGCCAGCTTCATCAGATTGGGAACAGGCACTGCAATGATGACAGTGGTATCAGGACATGTGAGAAATGTTCCTTGTCCAATAACAACAGCTCAGGCAGTGATCAATAAGAAGCACATTTTATTTAAACTCTTGCAAGAATGGGTGACCCAGTGAAAGTGGGCACACTGGGTTTTGGCATGATTTGTTTTCATTCCCTTCACCTGGCTGAAATTTCCCTCCCCTGTTTCCCCATTGGCTTGGTACTCCAGAGGTTACAGCCTATCAGAGAACCGTAAAGCTACTTCTGTTTGTTCCTCCCTTTTTTACTTCTCTCCATCACTCCACCTATATCAATTACTTCACTTATTTATTTATTCCCTTGGTCTTTATTATGGATGCCTCCTGGGTTTTCTATTCCAGATAGATTATTCTTAGGATGATTTTTTTCCTTGAAAGATGGGTAGCTCCATAACTCTTTTCTGGAAATTTCATTAGGTACTATTGAATCAAGTTTTATATCACTTTTCATATATGATAGAAAATACAAATTAGGTTGTTAAAAGGTAGTACAAGCTTCTTGCTTCCAAATACCAGGACTGGAATATGAAGGAGAACTATCTTGCTGAAGTTAATTTTTCAATGGCACATAAAATTTTCCTATTTCATTTTATTCACATTTAATCAGTTTGTTAAATCTTGCAGAGCAAATTAAATATTAATTACAATAAATGGAAACCTTTGGTAATTTTCCATTAAACTCATTAAGTTTTAGTCAACACATTACACAAGCATATGCAATAAAGCAATATTCTTAATTTTATTGTATGATAAAGCACAATATCTAGGACAAACCTCTCAGTTCAGCTTATTTTTCTCCTTGTTTTCCTTTTGAACAACTGACCTTAAACAGCCTTTTATAATCATGACAATAAAATTCACTAAAAATTATTTTCAAGTAATTTTGCAGTAACATACCAGTGATACCATTCTAACATAACTGTTAGCACTTAAGCTTTTACTTCACTCCTCTAGGTCCAGTGAATAACATCTTTTGTTTTATAATCCTAAAATAATTTATCTAATTCTATTCATAAAATAATTGTGCTTATTTTAGGAGCATTTTTAGTCATATTCCAGTTGTTTCCAGCTCCATGCTTTTCTTCATCCTATGAAGAAAACCCCTGACAACCCCTCAATATTATGTAAGAGCAACACAAGCCAAAAGAGGGTCAGAGCCAAAAAGAAAAGGCCATGTCCTCATCCAAATCCTGATTTATGTCACACATTCCAAAATGTCATGAGCAAGTTAGATGACTATAGTGAAATCTGCAAGGGACAAACCTTTCTAGCCTTTATGAATCCAATTCATGTTTATTAATGTTACTGCAAATCTTAAAGTATTTGCAATGCTTTGCTCATAAAATTGTATTTTTATTTACTTTCAAAAGAACCTTTGCACATCATTCATTCTAATACCCTGTTCAAAGCAAGGGGAATATAAAAGTTACATTAGGTTGCTCAGATCTCTGTGCAGTCAAATACTCTAGGCACAGACTCCTAAGTGTTGGGTAGAAAAGAATTAATGCTTCCCTTGGTCCACTGGATATGTTCCTGCTATCTAGCTCACTACGCAGTTAACCTTTATTTCCAGGAAGAATGCTGAATGATGGTCATCTTGTACACTGGGACACCTAGGACCTATTTTTGCATAGCTGCTCCCCAACTATTGGTCCCAAGACTTTTTATACATAAGGTTTTAAATGCACGTGCAGGACTTCATATTTTGTCTTGGCTGAACTTGAGCAGGTTCTTGTAGGTCCAGCACTCCAGTTTGCTGAGATCTCACTGAATGGCATCCTTATTCTCCAGAATATCAGCAACACTCCCCCACCTCAGTGCAGTATCCCCTATAAACTTGTTAAGGATGCAGTTCCTCCCATTGATGAGCTTGTCAATGAGGACATTATTCAGTGTTTGCCCCGTTATTAAATTCTGAGAATAATTCTGGCACATAGGTAATTCCAACTTTGCATTTCCAGATACACTAGTTTATGTAGTTCTGTAACTGAACACAGACTTATAGATACCAAAATATCTACTCTTCTTATTTCTCCACTGTCTTTTTCCTTTCTTCCTCAGCCTTCAGCTGATCCAATGCTGATCTCCTACAGTTCCTGTTTGTTGTTTGTCTCCCCATTTGACTCTTTCCTGCTGAGGGATGGTCTGTCATCTATAGGTCCTGTTTGCTTTATAGGTTGTACATGTTCATGTGCAGACACTTCAGAAGGGCCCCCAATTATTCCACTTTCTCAAGGGGAATGAGAAAGTTTCCCCACTGCCCATTTTCTTTTCTGCTCCTTACCAAAATTAGCTTCTAGGGCTTAGCCCTGAAGAAATCAGATTAAAAGGTACAATGAGAAGACTATGTGATGCATCTGTTTTTTCAAACCTTGGAACAGATGGAAAAAGTACTCATGCTAAGCAAATGAGTATAGAGTTTTTTTCAGGATTATTTTTTTCTTTTTTTTGTACATTCTTAGCCTGTAATGATAAAACACATCAAACATTTGCTAATATCATTTCCAGATTTTAAAACACATAGGATTTCTGGATAGGGTAAGAAAATATATCTAATTGTTATTGACTTATTATTAGAAGTAATCTACAAGTCTTGACCTACACTTAAAATCTAATTCTCTCCTTAGAATTTTTAATGTTTCCTTCCTTCAGTCTTTGAGATGCAAAGAATTACTTTCTTCAGAGATGACAGTTCCAAAGTTTAATTAGGAGCATCAAGGGAGTTTTAATTCCATTCTTGGTTGAAGATCAGCTAATTGCCATCCATCTCTTTAGAAGAGTATGAAACCTTTTCCTGCAAATAGAAATAAGCAATCCTTCCTTCTAAATGTATAAAATATCCTTTAAATTCAGATGCTTAAGAATTTAATTTTAGAGTGCAGTAAGCCTAAAGTACTTAAACAGGTAGTAAATAGGGAAAGACACACTCTTAGGAACAATTACTACAGTCCCAAATTCTGAATATCCAAGGAGATTATGTTAACTTAAAGTGCTTAAAACTAGGTCTAATGAAGTTAGAACTCAATATTACACCATCATCAAATTGTAAGTTTGTTTTTATAATAGAGTTTAACAAAAAATTAAGCTAAAAGCATCAGTACATCATGAGGAAAAAACCTCGCATATATAGTTAAAGAGCCGACTCATCTTATTACATTAAAAATAATTTAGAAATACAAGTTTTCACGTAATAGATAAAATCTATCTTGACAAGTTTTCTACGCAGAATGAAGACTATTTCTACTGTTGTGGTGTAATGGGGTGTTACAGTGTAAGTAAATTGCATTTTACTCTTATTTTAGGACATCTAAAACTGTCTTCAATAACGCTAAATGATACCACTAAAAGTGCTAATATTTACAGAACAGTATAAAGAAATAAGGGTCGCAAAGAGCAGTGTAACATGGGAATTATTTGCAGTAAGTAATTTCACTATCA
The DNA here is from genome assembly GCA_025769975.1 of Gallinago jamesoni. Lineage (NCBI taxonomy): Eukaryota > Metazoa > Chordata > Aves > Charadriiformes > Scolopacidae > Gallinago > Gallinago jamesoni. Next base: position 156,483,286 of record JAOQGH010000001.1, read on the forward strand.
TTAGTTAGATATTTCTTCAGTTCACTGCTATATTATTCCAGTTTTATGCCAGTAAGCCCATACTAAATTACTAGTATAAATCTAGAGTAGCTGTAAGTTTTGAATCAAGGTTAGAATTCATATATTTATGTAGGCTTTCTCATTTCCATGCAAGTGTTTCTGCTCTCTTTCAAGTTTATCAGAGTAGAAAGAATACAAACTACACTCTATGCTGAGTTTCTATCTGATAGACCATATTTTTCAATCATATTACACTTTATACAATATTCATTTTATTTCAACCCATAATATTAATTAATTATATTTTTTGTATATTCAGTTATAATCTTCAGTGTAGCAAGTTTTAATTAAAAAAACATAAATTATAGTAGTCAGGTGAACTTATAATGTTCTAATTTTATATTGTTGAAGTGGTGGAACTTATTGATTTTTTGATATCAACAAAAATATAAATTCGATTATTTATTTTTATAAATGGTAAGACTAGTTTGTTGACTTATTAGCAAATGTCTCCAGTAAAGTTATCACAGAATCTCTGAGGCACTGGGATTCTATTTGGTTTTGTGAACTAAGAAAACATTTCAGAGGAAGAGATATTATTGAACTTGTCTATGATGTTTGCAAGGAAGAGACCACATATTTCACAGCATATTTGATCTTCATTATTTTCATATAGGACATCACAAGCCTTCTGCAACAAAAAAAATTCTCATTTAGCTTTCAGTAAAAACATTGTGCAGGAATTTTTCTCTGCTAGTCAGCACTTACCAAATAAGCAAATTGACTGAAAAACTACTACTAATAAGCTTAAAATTATGTAATCTTTCTAAGCCTTGGAGCTCTTTTAAAATTAAATTATCCTCACAATAACACAATTGCTTAGTTTATTTCAGTATAATTTTTGCAGTAAAGGCCAAAAGAAGTGTCTAACTTTAAATTGTGTATGTAGCCAACAATAAATCCTATCTGGAAAAAAAAAAAAAGTAAAAAGTAGACTTTTTATAATATGATTTGTTAAAAGGAAATATTTGAAACCTTGACTTTATTTGCTACATTTTCATTATCATTAAGGTCATCCAGAGAACAAGTATTTTTCAAGGTGAAAATAAAAACAAAGCAGTCCAGGAGCTAGGTTTGTGTGACAGACAAAATGCTTGACTGATTGGGGTCTTTCTGGTTCATAGCAGCTCCTTACAGCAAGGTTTCCCTTGTTTTACCCCATCTCTATCCAATAGTGCTTCTACTTTTGAAATTCATAACAAGAAAAGCAAAACAAACAAACAAACAAAAGGTATATTCACATGCAAAACATCTGTCTGTCAAAAAGCAGAGAGGTTTTGGATCATAGTGATTGTTTTGTTCTTTACTGCCTTTAGTACTTATCACACAGACTTAAGTTTAGTGCAAGGGTATGTAGAAAGAGGGAGGAATTCCCTTGCAATTATCTGATTATGACCTTATCAAAGAGGATGATAAGGAAGAAGAGGAAGCCAAGCATAGAAACACACAAACCTGGCCAGAAAACAGAGACAATAATGGGAAAAGACGCTGGTCAGTTATGCCTATTGATAGAGTATGAGAACATTTAGTTCTGTAAGATCACCTGACTGAAGACCTTTGTCAAAATGAGATGATAGGGTGAAACAGGAAGGCTGTGAGAAAATCATACAGAGACATGGACCTACCAGAAGAGGAACAAGGGAGATAATGAGAAGAAATAAACCTTATCAGTCACACTAAATGACTGGCTCTCAAGAAACTGAACCAACCTGGAATTTGCAACTGATAAAGATGCAAACTTGAGGGTCCACAATGTTGGAGGGGGTCCATTAGACTTTGTCAACTGATGAAGAGGTGAGTGGAAATAGGGACAAAGAGGAACAGAGAGGGGGTTATGCAGAAAAGAGTATAAAAGAGGTCAGTCATATGTAAAATGGGTCTGGTCACTTTGCTTGTCTGGCTGAGCCCATCACGTGATGACCACAGTCTGCCCCATCTTCTTACATCTACTTATTAAATCTTTTCTTAAGTCTCCCTGTGTAATCTCACTCTCTATCCTGTGTGTATTCTTGCTGCAAGGAGTTAGACTGGGGATGTGTCCTGGGTCTGGTGGGGATAGGGTTTATTCTTCCCAGGACCTAGCAGGGACACAGGTATTCCATCCCATGTGAGCCATGCCCAGGGGGGTGGCCGGAGCTAGCCAGGGCAGGGGAGGGACAGGAAGTGGGGGAGGAAGAGGAAGTTGCTCCCGGGGAGAAGGAGCAGGGGGAGCAGGGCGGTTGGGGGAGTCCCGGGCGCGGTTGGCAAGTGGTGGTATCATAGTCGTGGTTATATATTCCTCTGTCAGTGTTATTGTTGTTGTTGTTTCTTGCTTCCTTTGCTGTTCTGTTAAATTGCCTTTGTCTCAACCCACAACTTTTGCCTTTTTCTTGCAATTTTCCCCTCCTGGCCGTGGCAGCAGTGGGGGCTCTGGCCTGCACAAGCGGCTGCCATGTAGTCCTTTGTGCCATCTGAGGCCAAACCACGACAGGCTGTGGCTGTCCCTTGCCTGTAGTGTCAGCTACTGAAGCCATTGGGTGTCATCAAGCTCCAGCCATTGCTGCAGGAAGGGTATATGTCCCCAAAATCAGATAACTGGGGGACCAGGATGAGTAGGGGCTCAGATTTGGCAGCTGGACCATGGGTCACAGCCTTGTGCTGGCTGCTTGGGATGACTTCTGTATCTTCCCCAAATTGGGTGTGGGGTGTGTGTGTGTGTGTATCCACTTGCAAACGTCAAGCTGGATCACCTGTCAGTATGGGTTTCTCAGGCCTGGGAAAGGATATTTGGTGGGTGGAGGGTCTGTGCTTGTATTTGGGGGCAGCCATGAGTGTGGGGTGCCTATGAGATGAGTGTGCGTATATATGTGTGTATGTGTGCCCAAGCGTGTGTCTTCGGAAAACACCTTCAGAAAACTGGAAAGCAGTGGCTGCATCCCTCGGCCTGGGCAAAGACCCCAGATCTCCCAGCATTTAGCTGGGCTCCAGGCCCTTGGCTGGAGCTGCTGGGAGAAATCCCTTAACACCACCTGTCTGAATCATGATTAAACGTGGAAAGCAAGTTGTGCAGGTCATGACTGTAAAAATGGGCTGCAGCTTTAAAAAACAGAAACCTGATGCAGACTGTACTGGAGATCTCTGGTTTCCCTGCAGTACCTTTAATAAAGCCATTTTCCGAATATACTATCTAATGTTAAAATTGTATATAAGAAGATATATCAAGAGTTTTCAAGGATCTGTAAGTAGTGATTACCCCTACACTACATTTTTATATGCAATAATGATCTTTTCCAAAGAAAGGAAATGTTGGCATGACGGCTGAAGTGCCACAGCTGTCTTATTCATTGTAATGAACTACTTTAAATGAAGAGACTCATGTGTATAAATAAAGAAATGTGTTTCAAGTGGCTCAGTAATTTCTAGGTTTTCATTCTAGAATTAAATATTTCCTTCCTTTTTTTGTCCTTTGAGAATACTTGTTTTCTCCTGGTAGATCATACTCCTGAGAATATGATATCCCTTAAAATGCAGTAATGATACTGTTGTCATAAAATCAATTTGAAGAAATATCAAGGAGTAATATGAAAGAACAAAAAAGCATAATAATATTTATTATGTTCTAACTGAAGGTAAAAGCTGACAGTTCAGTGATGACCATTCTAAATTTGAGAGCTTCTCTGATATTGCTACAACTACTTTAATAAAGCTGTGAGAAAAAAATAAAATATGAGAACAAGGGTGTAACAGGGACATATGCATTTTGCTTTTCATCTATTTCAATTTTTATTATTTTGTTTTAATTTTGCTAATACTGTATGCTGTTTTTGATCAAATGATAAAATCTGATATATTCCAGTATCTTGACTGTGTAGTTTCTATACTACGTTAAAGCCAAATAAATATATAGAGAAGCCACCTCCCCATTCAAAGCCTGCACATTCTGCTAAAGACAATGCCTCATCTTTTTCCCTTTGGAAGAAACTGAATACTAAAATATCCCAATGAGATGACAATTTACAGTGGTGCTGAGAACTGAAGAATGATTAACATAGCAAATCTACCTCTTGTCCACAATGTTTCAAGAAAAAAAAACATGCCAATCAACGCAACTGATGTGTGTCTAAAACACCACATAAGTGCAAAGCAGTAGCTGCAATTTTCAGTTTGGTATGGCAGGAATGTGTATCTTAAAATCTGTTTCACCTTTGCCAGATGCAGGTGAATCTCTGGACAAAAACAGGTCAAGGCTCTTAGTGCACAGAGCAAGCTACGCCCAGTGATCATCCAACCTGTAGACATCAGTTTGTAAGAATGTATAAAGTTGCTTCCTTTGCAGAAATATCTAGTTTGCATGCTCTGTGAACCATTGTAACAGGTGTTAGAGAGTTTAGCAATGAACTGATAAATAGTATCAGTGCACAAATTGACTGTTCAATACTATCAGAAGCCATGGAATAGTAAAAAAAAAAAACACAACAACCAACCAACCCAAAACCTGAAAAAGTGCATTCACTCAAGTTCTTTGGAATGAGGAAGGAGCCTAAGGAATGAGATATGGACTTTCACTTGTTTATTGTTGACTCTGTGTCTCTGTTTACTTAATCTGTTAAAATTTGTATTTAGTATGTAATTGCATAGTCCAACAGTAGTATTTGTTGCTTTTATATCTCTATGAAGAAGACTGGGAAGTGAGAAAAAGGTGGAATCAGAGGGGTAAAGGAAGTTAAAACGGGGCTTCTCCAGTCCCTTTTGGTTTATAAATGATATAGAAATATGAAAAGATTTGACAAAAATGTTCAGTCTTACGTTGCAGTTACACTTACAAAATCTCTGTGATAAAAATCTTTTTTATGAGGAGTAGCTGAGGGAGCTGGTGTCATTCATCCTACAGAAAAGGAGGCTGAGGGTTGACCTTATTTCTCTCTACAGCTACCTGAAAGGAGGTTGTGGAGAGGTGGGGGTTGGTCTCTTCTACCGAGTCCCAGGAGATCAGACAAGGGGAAATGGCATCAAGTTGCACTAAGGGAGGTTCAGACTGGATATTAGGAAAAATCTTTACACTGAAAGGGTTATTAAGCATTGGAATGGGCTGCCCAGGGAAGTGTTTGAGGCATCATCTCTGGAGGTATTGAAAAGTTAGTTTGACGTAGTGCTTGGTGACATGGTTTACTGAAATGTTTTCTTTTTGGTTTTGTGTTTGTTTGGTTGGTTTTTTGTCAGAGTTAGGTTGATGGTTAGACTAGATGATCTTAAGGGTCCCTTCCAGCCTAGACAATTGTATGATTCTGTGATTCTATGAAAGATCATAAAAATAAAAATAATAAAAAATAAGCCAGAGCAAACATGAGATACTACTTGAAGAGAAATGAAGTTGATTTTTCTTTCTTATTGTTAATGAACAGACGTTTGACTCACTAAAAAGACCAGCCTAGTTGTTACTGATTTGTATGCTGTTGGTAGCCTCAGGAAAGTACCAGGGTAAATTGAACCCAGTGAGTGAACTGCCTTTTACATCCTGCCTGCAATCACTCTGATTTTAGTAGTCAGATAAGTTGTCAGGGTGAAGTGGTGAAGTGGAGAAAACTAGTACTCCTGGGTGATATATACCATGTGAATAAAAGACTTCAGTCCCTAGAGTCCCCAAAATGTCACAGAATTTAAATAAAACAAAACCTAACTGACTTTCATTTCATGTTAACATAATTGATTGGTAACAGTGGACAACTCCTCTTTCTTTTTTTTTTTTTTTTTTTTATTGTAGTGGAAGGCAATAGCTTCTATGTAATGTTATATATATAAATATTTCTTATATTTCTATGTTTTTACACAGACACAAAATAAATGGATATGGCTGACAATTTTTAATAGCCCTTATGGGAAATAGTAATTCTGTCAGTAAATCACACTTATTCCATTAAAAGTGTCCTAGGAAAGTTTAGCTGCAATTATTTTCAGTGTTATTAGAATAAAATTAACTTTGTTCATGTTTGTAGACTGCCTACAATGATGTTTTTCATGAAATTAATCTGATAGTACCTTTAGTAACTTGGATAAACTTGATGACTTGATCAGTTAATGTCTTTCCAAAGCTTTAATGAGTTTTCTAAGCAATTCTATAGCAATAATATATTTTATATTCTTTCCAGTGCATTTATTAGTTCTTTGGGCTGCCTTTATCTGCTAAAAATCTTTTGGGACCTATTCATGAAATGTCTAGTTCTAAAGAGGACTGTGAAAAGTATCGATGGAGCACAGATATTATTACATAATTAAATTGCTATTCTGCTGTTGTATTAGATGAGATTTAGTTTGTCCACGATTTATGAAATTGTTCTGAAGTTAATAACACTAAAAGACAAGAAGAAAGAAACAAGGAAAGGCTTAATAACTATGACTCAAATAGTAAAGAGCGTCAGTAATAGCATGCAAACATAAGAAATGTAATAAAAAAGAGAGTATAACATAGACTTAAATTTTAAAAGGGGCATGATTCATTCTGTGGATGAGATTGTAGTTCTCCTTTCCTCATTTTAATTATAAAAACTGTAAACATGTTTTTCTACGTCTCAGGAAATATACATGGTAACAAAGGATTTTGTACTCTGAACTATATTATCTGTAGTATCATCAAAAATATTTGTGTTTTACTGTCAGAATATAAATCCAATTACTGCATTCTTATTCTCCTTCATATAGTATACATAAGGTTTTGTGCTATACATAGACACTTGTCACAAAAACAGTAAAAGTTTAAAATAAAATTTAAGATGGTGTGTTTAATATCTTTTTAATATTTATTATGAAAATGTCTTTAATTAAAAGCTAAGACTGACAATTTTTCTCCTTTCTGAAACACCCCTTGTTTTATAGGATAGTGTTGAGTTATTATACATTAGCATTTTCTTTTATTTACTGTTAAATCTGTATGCCCTTGACTGCACAGAATACCAGTACTGTTTAAAGGTAGAATTAGTAATTTACTCCAGAGATTTTGTATTGTATTCTGCTGTATTAATTAAGAAAGACTATGAATTTATATCTGATGTGACAATAATTATAAATATAATAATAGGTAAATAATAAGAATTTTAAGAAAGAATGTGTGAAAGAGGGAAACAGATCTATGCAATTTGTTTCCTAGACTAATTTGATATTAACCGCTACTTGAAACTAGAGTGTTTTCCACTTTCAGGAATGTAAATTTCTTTCTAAAGAAAAATTATCAAAAATAAAGATAGAAAACCACAGAATAAGAGAATCACAGAATAGTTGGCTTTGGAAGGGACCTCTGGTGGTCATCAGGTCCAACCCCCGTGTTCATGTACAGCCACCTATAGCAGGTTGCCCAAGACCATATCCAGACAGCTTTTGCATATCTCAAAGGAGGGAGACTCCACAGCCTCCTTGGGTAACCTGTGCTAGTGCTTGGTCACCCTCACAGCAAAAAGGTTTTCCTTATGTTCTAAGGGAGCTTCCTGGGTTTCAGTTTGTGCCCGTTGTCTCTGGTCCGGCTACTAGGCGCCACTGAAAAAAATCTGGCTTCATCCTTTTTGCCCCCTCCCTTCAGGTATTTATACACATTAGTAAGATCCCTCTGAGACTTCTTTTCTCCAGGGTAAACTGTTCCAGGTCTCTCAGCCTTTCCTCATACGTGATCTTCTCCTGACCCTTTGTTGTATTTGTGGCCCTTCACTGGACTCTCTCCAGTATGTCCATGTCTTGCTTGTGCTGGGGACCCCAGAAAAGGACACAGTACTCCAGGTATGACCTCATCAGTGCTGAGTAGAGGGGAGGAACCATTTCTCTCAACCTGCTGGCAACACTCCTCCTAACACAACCCAGAATACTGTTAGCCTTCTTTGTTGCAAGGGTACATTGTTGTCTCCTGCGATCACCAGGAGTTCCAGATCCTTTTCTGTAAAGATACTTTCTAGCAGATTGGCCCCCATCATACACTGCTGCCTGGCATTATTCCTCTCCAGGTGCAGGACTTTAAACTTCCTTTTTCATGGGGCTCCTTTCAGTCCTTTTCTCCAGCCTGTGGAGGTCCCTCTGGATGGCAACACCATCCTCTGGCTTATCAGTCACTCCTCCAGGTCTGGCATCATCTGCAACCTTGCTCAGAATACACTCAGCCCCATGATCCAGATTACCAATGAAGATATTAAATAAGACTGCCCCATAACTGACACCTGGGGCATACTGCTAGCCTCCAACTAGACCTCTTGTCCAGGATGGATAGATGAGACTTAATCTATCAATGCATCCAGCTCATACTTCATCGCTTCTCTATGAAGATCTTATGGGAGAGAGTGTTGAAAGCCTTAGTCTAGGTAGACAATAGCCACTATCCTCTCTCCTCACCTACCATGCCAGTCATTTCATCAGAAAATTATCAAGTTTGTCAAACATGGCTTCTCCTTGGTGAATTCATGGTGACTATTCCTGATTACTTTCTTGTTCTTTAAGTAATACTGATAAAAATATCACAAAACACTGGTAGCGTAGAAATGTCATAGAAATATTTTGTATGGTATTCTGACACAACGATCAATCTGTCTATGTATTTATCTATCTGCACATCTAACACCATACTCTTATCTATATTATAAATAAATTATAACTATACGGGATTTTTCTCTTTCTAGGATCTGGCCTCTCTCAATTAGATCAACTTGGAAATTTTCAGCAACTGAGGATGTAACCAATTTTTCAAAGGAATAACAAACATATTTTCAATATTTAATTTCATTTTTACATCCCTTTCACATATATCCCTTGTAGAAAAGCCTTTTTATTATGTAATTAGATTGTTGGTTGCCTGTTTTCAAAATAGTTGGTTTTTTTTTTAAACCATTTACTGTAACTCAAGATATTACATTAAAATATGTACTTGTGTGCAGCTCAGAAGTAGTAACATGTCCCCTTGTGTGGAATAAAGATTCCATCTAGTTGATGCACCTGTGTTTTGAGCAATTCCAAGCAATATTTATTCTCTTAAGATGCTGCTCTACAGAGTGATGCCGCAGTCTTTTTTACTGTACAATATCTTTTTTGACGACAGCCTTTCCTTTTTGGCATTTTTTGCAAATTATCTCTGTTTCCTGAAAATACAGATATCCATAGGTGAGATATTGGTAAGACATAGAATTGCTTCTGTTATTTGGAATTTGCAAACTTGTCTTGACAATTTTCAGGTTTCTTTTTAATTCGTCACGTTCATCTGATGATTGCTAACCCAGTACACTCAGAAATCACGTAGTTTTACCTTTGCTTGTTTTACCTTAAATCTGTCTTGGTGCTTTTGTCTTGCAGCCTGGCAAATCTAATCTGCTTTTTGTTTTTCATTCAAAACCTTTAGAAGTCTCTTTTCTTATTTTAATCAAATCTTTTCTACAGCCTGATTTTGGGAAAGTGAGCACATGCTCTCCAGAATTTCATGTTTGACTCAGTTTCTTCAGATTCTGCTAAAAATTATTCTATCTTTCAAATTCTTGATATTTTAAAGTGATGTTTTTGAGATTTTGTATTCCTACTATCATCTTCAAATTTCAGACTTCACTACGACTGGTATATAAACAGCTTGTCCTTCAATTTGCTTTAGGTTTTTAAGCAATTCTAATCAATCATAGAATCATAGAATCATAGAATCATAGAATCATCTGGGCCGGAAGGGACCTCCAAAGGCCATCTAGTCCGA
>JAOQGH010000001.1:156524388-156543098 GCA_025769975.1 Gallinago jamesoni
GGTGTCCCTGCCCAGGGCAGGGGGGTTGGAACTAGATGATCTTTAAGGTCCCTTCCAACCCAAACCATTCTATGATTGTATGATTCTATATTTCTATGATACTATGAATTATAGCTAGCAGAAAGTTTGAATGGTTTTCTGGCGAAAATTTTGGGACTTTGAAAATTGGCTGAAGTAGAAGCAAGCCAAAAACATCAGTCACTGATGAAACAAAATGAGAAAAATGAATTAGACTTTTTTTTCCCATACCACTGAACCACTTTTTTAGAGATCAAAATGTTTTTATTTTTCGCATTGCAATGCTTGATTTTTTTTTATCTTACATCATATAAAATATGTATAGTTGGTCATTGAAGAAACTGAAACATTTGATCTTAGTGAAGTAGAATATTTTTATAAAGATGCACTGAAAGTGTCTGTTAAAAACCTTTGACAATGCAGTTAGTATTTCTGATGAAAAACTCTTCCAGTCAAAAATATTTTACTAGGTCTAAAAGGAATATCACATAATGTATACAGAAAATTCATTTCAGAATAGATTTTTTAAAAAGCACAGTTCAAGTAATACACAAGTCACTAGAACACATTTTAATGCCTAATGACACTATGTTTCATGCCATTGAGAAGTTATATAGATATAACTCTTGCAGTCTGAATTAGTGTTTTAAGTAAATCTATTTAATTTCCCATCATATTGGCAAACATAAATCAGACTAGGAAGCAATGTTTGCCACAAATAAACATGCAAGTCTTGATGGTACTCTGATATTTAGACACCTGTTAAAGTCAGCCAGTGGGGCTGGAAAAAATGGGGTATCTTTAGTCCCGTTCTATAATCATTAATTGAATTGTTCTTTATTCACTATTTGACCAGTTAAAATGCACTTGCCCTAGGCAGTGATTTAGAGAGGGGAGGGGAGGGGCAAGGACAAGGGGAAGGGAAAGGGGAAGGGGAAAGGGAAGGGGGAGGCATGTCTCCAGGGATCTAGCCCTTCCATAGCAGCCTCATCTTTTATTATTGTTGTTGTCATTTGTTTTGTATTGTGTGTGGAGAATGAGTTTGCAAACTTGTAAAATACATCATCATAAGATTCTTCTTCAGTTCTTCCTCTCTAGAAAAAATATTTCTAAGACAGAAATTGTTGAAATACTGTATGTCTCTGTGGGCATCTTTCTTTCACAGCAAGTTCCATGAAAAGGGAGTTACGAACAAATTTCATTAATAGATATCTATGTCAATCCTGTATGAGGTTTCCCTCCCTGTATGAAACAGCTCGACTTGATTTTATTTTTTTTGCCTGAATGGTCGGAAGTCTCAGAATTGTTTTAGGAAGAAATATTTAGGTCTGAAGGAGATATAGAGAAAACTTAAACGTAACTTAGCTAATAGAGTTCAGTATTTCATTTACAAATTATAGGTAGCAGAGGGTGCAATGGTGTGTGACACTGAGAACTTCAAACTCACTACAGTGAAAAAAATAAAATGCATGCTTTCCATATTTTTCTTCGTTAGTTCATAGAATAAAATTAAATGAGAAACAGATGTTTTTTTTAACTAAGTCGTTTTAAAGCTATTTTAGCAGACACTGAGAATCCACACAGACTAAGTATGAGGAAAGAAAACATGCATATGAGTTGGAGAGTTAATTGATTTTGCCCATAAGTTAATTAAATTTTGAGCTTTCATTTTAGACTTGGATCATATGGCAAGCTGCATGGAAAATTCCATAAGCTTACTCAAATAGTGTGAACAATACCCTCAAAGTTTAATATCACTACTGTCTCTCCTTATTATGTGTTAATATATTTCAGTCTTCTGTGACCTTATTAATCAGAATGGATGAAATTTTAAACCAATAAACTGTTAATCACAACAAAACACTGTGATTCTGTTCTTTCTTTCTCTTAGTGCTACTTTGTTCATAAGTCATATAAATATGTTACCTCTGTGTATATTGAGTTGACAGTTACTGATTCATAGCCCTTCCGATGAAGCTAGAAGTACAGTAATCTGTCATTGTGTGAAGATGATATCTCGATGTATAGAGTGAGTAAAGTTACCTTTAGTGCCAAGGTAATGTATCAAAATCACGTACCTGCTTGGCTGAGTTCTGTCAAATATTCTTGAGCTGATGTATTCCTTTGAGACTCCAGATGGAATAAAATGGGAAAAAAAATAATTAAATGTGCTGGGACTATAGTTTGGGACATTATGTATTTATTAAAGAAATCGGGTTTTGAACAACTGTATTACACTGGGAAATTATCATTACTTGTAAACAGAATATGCGTTGGTACAGCTTAACAGGTATACATAGATATTTAACACGATCACAAATTAAAGATTTGGTACTAAATCTAAATATTTTTAAACAAAATAATTTCCACAGTATATGAAAATGTTTTTCATTAACACAATAAAGACTCATGACATTGTAGTTGCTTGAATGAAGTGTCGCTATAATTAATTTCAAACACATATTAGTCCAGGATTATTATCAGGTTGGTCTGCTAATGTACAATCTCTCATGAAAGCTTTGGAGTGGAAGTCATGCTGTGGAAGTTCCTGTTTAAAATTCCTTAAATCACAAAGTGATTAAAATTATGTTTCAATATCTGTACTGAGATTACCACTTTCTATTTTCATAAAATCAAGATGGAAAGAAAAACAAACAAACAAAAAAAGTGCTATTTTCACATGGATAATTGGATATTGGAACAAACAGGTATCACCAAAGTCCTGCAGGCCTGAGTTTGTTTTTGTGTATGCAGCTTTTTCACTGTTTTCACTCATACACTTGACTTTGGTTTTATTAGTACCACAAGCACCGTAACAGAAAAACAGATGGACAAATAGATTCTCTGTGCTATACCCTGTATGTCCTTTACTTCGTGAGTTAATCCTTAGGTCAGTCCGTAACTTATTCAACTGAACAGTTGTCTGGAAGTTCTGAGGCTTAAGTAGTAAAGGGCATCTCTGTTTTATAAAGGGACTTTTCTCCTGCCCAGACACTGCTGTCTGCTTTGCGCTCCCTGAATAGGATTGTGTGAACAACTGCTTTTTTCAGTTACTGGTCAACTGGGAAGATAATAATACAAAAATGGAGATGATGATGATGATGATAATAATAATAATAATAATAATGTAAATAGTGTTTACATGAACTTTCCTTCTTCTCTCCTCTCAAAACCCAAAAATTAGTCCCAGAAGAGAGGTGAAAAGAGTACATATAGGAATTAGCTTCCAATTGGTTAAAAAAGCATTCAGTTTTGAAACAGATAGATACAGGTGGGTTTGTTTTCTGTTTTTTTGTTTTCTTTTTGCAATAAATGTTTAAGTACAATATAGAGATTGGGATTCCAGAACTTCCTTTCTCCATGCTGCTTAACACCTCAGACTATCTGGATTTCTCTAGACATAGCAGGCAACTAAGTTTTAGGCACTTCAATTCCTCAATTAGTCACTTAAATCCATCTGAATCTACCCCTGTACTCCAATTCTTTTTTTAAATACACCAATCAGTACAAAAGACTCTTCCACCACATGAATCTGAATCTTCATATGATGCTTATACAAATTATGAATATTAAATCCACCAACACCAGCAGCTACCAGAAAACAAAAAGATTTTTATCTGAAAAAAACAGTTACAAGTTACGTAGATTAAGCTGGAACCCATGGTCACTCCAGACACTCTAAACTATACCTTTTTTGTGAATGAGTAACCAGATACAACTTGTGCAGTCCCTGTAAGTGTTTTCAAACAAAGATCCCAGCTTGTGCTAGCAATGTCCTCATGGAGATGGTAATACTTACACACAATTACACACTTATAAACGCCTTACAAAACAAAAGGATACCCTTCAGAGATACAGAAATGAAACACAGCCAAGAGGAATCTGGGAGGGGGGCCTCAATATGGTTATTTAATAGACTATCTGTGAAGTATTTAAAAAAAACAAAACCAAAACCAAAACAAAACAAAATAACCCCAAAACTTTTAAAAAAAGCCAACATCCCCCACCACCCCCCCCAACATGCCAGTTATCTGGGGCATATCTTAACTGATGCAGAAATTATTGCATCAAATTTGTAATTGTCCATGCAGACTGGGCCTACATCCAGCAGCAAGGCAGGAGGCAATTCTATGTGAAATGCCAATGAAATATTTTAAGAAGGAAACCTCATAATCTATTGGTAAAAATATAAAACACAACTCAAGATATAACACAATTTGAAAACAAGGATTGATTCTTGACTTTATATACCTGATTTTAACACTACGTGCAGTATTTGAAGAAATGGTTGCTATGGAAATTAGAGGATGTCCAAATGCAAAGTATTTTAGGATGACACATTTTCCAAGTGGGTTCAAGTGGAAATTTGTAGGTAGTGACATAAAAACAAAAAAAAAAGAAATAAAGTCTTTAGAGACAGGATTTCTGAAGAAAAGAGAAACAATGCTTAGGAAATGAAGAATATTGAACTAAGAATATTGATGTTCTAAAATCATATGAAACTTCTTGGTTCTACAAATTCTTCATCCATACATACACTGAAGCATTTGCTACAAATGGGAACAGTACTGTTGGGCTCAAAATAGGAATGATTCAGTCTTTTGAATGACAAACTCATGTTGAAATGGAAAAATTATATTGAGAAAATTAAAAGGTAAATAATACCTAAATTAAAATAATTTTACTGAACATTTTTCAGGTTGAAGCAGTGACACACCAAGGCAATAGAAATTGATGCAGTTCCTCTGGAATGTAACTAATGAAAAACTGGGCAATGACGGCATTCTGTGTAATTGTTTTCCCCAAAGTATTCATAGGGCAAAAAAGTAAGAGCTGTGAATGTAGAAGACAATAAAAGGGCTAGAAGTTTCTTTGACATTATTTATTTATTTATTTATTTATTATTTTTTGTTAATGCAAGGGATATGTTTATACAGCAGAATATTTTCTAGAATCATCTGAAAATCAAATATCAGTGAAAAAATGGCTAAATTGTATACCAGAAGATTGCTAAAATTTGGCACCTTCCATTAAGCTACAAACTGTAATTATAACAAAGCTAAAAAGAGGCATGCAAATATGCCAGAACACAGACCAAAGCTGGTCTGTTTAATTCCTTGCTGTAAGATCCAGGAAAGGCACATGGTGAGGATTTCCTCACTGTGGTATCATTGTCTTGGACAGAGGGCTGTCAAAGTGACCAAAACCAGGAGAGGAGTTGGTACATTAAGATAATCTTTCCCTTAAAATATGAAAGATCTCTCATAAATACACTAATAGTAAAATATTTGTTGTATCCTCATGGCACACTTTTGACTGCACATTTTCCTCCAGTAATCTATATAGGCATGAAAGAGAACAATTAAAAATGTAATACCAAGGTGAGGATGGTAATGTCTTCAGTTCAACCCAACTTTTTCTTCAGTCTTAGTGTTTCATTCTTTTAAAATTATGTTCCAGAAGTATGAATGAATGATAGCATTTTGACATTTTGGCTATAAAATTATATTTATCTATTTACATCCACAAGGCAAGATCTTCCATTCTACACAGGGTCACACAAGGGCTATGTCAGTGTTAAAAATAAATATTCTTTAGCAGGAAGGGAAAATGTGTTCCCTTAACAAACTTAGGTAAAACAAAGGGCAGTGTTCGTGGAAATAATTTAACATGCTTAGTACTAGAAGGCTTGCATTTCGTCTTTCTGGCTTACATGTTTAAACCTTTCATTGGTTTTACTGCATGGGACAGATGTACTCCAGCAGAGTTAGCTTATCACTGCAAGACATACTCTATTAGTGAGGTTTGCCTCAAAGAAAACATAAAATGCATTCAGCACCTTTGAAATTTCAATGCAAATTCCATAATGTGTTTTAAAAATGGAAAACAAACTGCACCACACCATAGTCTGATAATCCATGTATATTTACTTGTAAATATGGAAATAGAGAAAGCAGACACTAGAATGAGGAAAATCAAGTATCTTATACAATAAGTATCTATGTTTTCCATATCTATGACAACATTTAAGGGAACTTCCATTCTGGAGAAATGTGGGGGTGAATGCTTCGCTTTACATTGCCTACAGAATTCCAGTGTGCTTACGACATCATCTTTACAAATAGTTGTTTGTGTGAAAAAAATACTATTTATTAACTTTTCAATATACTATGTATTTTATGGTGTGCAACTTAAAAAAAAAAAAATGAAACAAATGCAGACTGAAATGTTCATACTGTAAATCAGTTGAACAACTAGGGTCAAATTAAAAATTTTGGACCAGTTATTAATTTGTATACCATATAATCCAGACTATGCACTTTCTTTCATCAGAATTAAATAAGACATGAATCTCTTATTACCTCAAGACACTTTTCATAATTGAATATGTCCAAGATGTCAATGCATTTAATTCTATATGTTAGCTGTTCCTTATTTGAGTGCCTACTTAAAATTCTGAATCTTAAAGAAACTAGCAGAGAAATGATTGATTATACTTAAGGTTTTGACCTGCAAATCATTTGGCTCATACAAAGCTCTTTTAGGGTATAAACTGGATTGTCTTGTGAAAAATAGCAGTATTAAACGTAGGCTACACTGAAGTAATTAAGAAAACAAACCTGTAGATTCTGGATACGCTGGATATGGGAAACTTCCAGTTCTTATGGACAGTTCCTGCACTTGGTATAAATTTTCTCAGCCTTCCTTATTTGAAAAATATTTTTTTTCATTTCCATATAAATTAAGAACTCCAAATACCTGAAACACACAATAAAAACCAAACTTAACTTTCAAAATGTTGGGGGAGGGTGAGGTAGATGTGAAGCTGATGATGCTATGGAAACATTTTGCATTTTTGGGGGATTATGATCATTCCACATGGATCTTCTCATAGGCATATCTCTGCAACAGTGGACATCTGAAGATAAATTTGAATATATTTAAAGTTTTGTCCTTCAAGGCTGCTTTTTTCAAAGTATTATGCTAATGATACTGGTTTCCACAACAACCAATAGCATTTTCCACCTCCTCCTTTTCCTCTACCCTCTTGCCTGGCTGCACTCTCTGTAGGACTGACATCTCTTTGTGTAAAAATAAAAAAGTATAATTTTGTGTAATACTGTCCAAATAATAAAGCTGCAGTATCTGGATAAAATATGTATTTTATCTGCCAAATGATGGGCTTAAGTCCAGGTTTAATGTTCCTTGTTTTTTGGGGTCTAGTTGTTTTTTGTTGGGTTTTTGGTGGGTTTTTTTCACAGATTATTTGGGGAAAAGTATGAAAATCAATCAAGAAATCAAGCAAGGCACTGGGAAATGCAATTTCTGCTTGTCACAAAAGAGCCTGAAACATCTTAAAAGGCTAACAGTCAATCTCTGAATAAAACCCCAAGAGTTTTTATGAATGGTAGATATGTTTTGTTCCTGAATCAATCAAAACTCATCCTCATTTCTCTGACTATCCTTATTAAAAATCAGTATTCCCAAAATAGCTTTAATCAGTTATTTTCACCTAAGGGTTGTCAGCAAATTGCTTGTTATGACTGTTTCTCATTCATTATTCATCCTGTATAAGTGGTCATATGAATAACATGATACTGCTGCTATCAATGATGATGTCCAGAATTAATTCAACAAGATGATAATGACTAATAAGCTCTTTATATAGATTTTAACATCTAACATAGATTTTTTATAAAATAAGTAAAACAAGAAGCCTGTGAAGAGTTTATCTAATACATTAGGAGTCATCTCATATATTATAATTATTTCATTGTGAACAATTGTATGTAGTGGGTGTGTTTTGCAAGTTAATACATTAAAATGAATACAAATAAAATAAGGAAGTTGAGTCTTTCTGAGTAGTTAGCTGCCATTTGCTATGAAAAAAACTGCTAAATCCATACCTGTAACTCTATTTAGATTAATAATAATTAATTAATAATAATCTAAATAGTGCGATAATAAAATCAAGCTGTTAAGCATTCACATTCTACCATTAAAAAGCCTTATATTAAACCTTCCAGGACAAGACACCTGAAATTTTATGTATTATACTGTGGATTACTTAATAGTTTTTTTGCACATTTACCTGTTCAATAGGTATTCATAGCAAGCAATATTTAATTATACTGTCAATATGAAGCATTCAGCAATAATAAATCAGCCAGCAATTCTTTAAATTAAATTTAAAAAAAAAAAAACAACAACAGAACAAAAACCAAAACCAAAACAAACCCCAACCCCAAATATAGATAGCCATTAGTTCTATTTTTGTTCTACGAAAGTTTTGGATAAAGTGTGGTCCCATATTGAGATTCTTCTGTGTAGCTATAAAACCAGAAATATAGGAAAGATGGAAGAGAAGGAGTTCTTACACAAAAAAAATGTTCTCAGAAATGGAAGATTTCATAAAAAAACCTGAAGTCATATATGAATACTAATTAAATGAGTTTCTAGAGTTGGCAACACTGACTGAAAAGTAGATTCTTCACTGCTTTGTGTTTTCCTGTTACCTGTCACATCTTCGTTAGTCCTCTAACTGTTTTGTTATGTAAAAGCTCCTGGTACCCTATAATCAGGTAGAACATATATTTGTGCACCTTGTTTACCAAAAAATGATTTAGTCTTTGCTTCTCTACAAGTCTGTTATTAATACACATTTTCACAAATCTCTGCAGTAACAGATTTTCAGATTTCCAATGTTACGTTGGAAAACTAGAAAGGGTTTTTATGATGCCCCCCTTTTTACTTGTAACAGTAAACTTCTGACTGGTGCAAGTGAAGGTATCTTTGTCAGACATAAAATCATTTGCATAAGTGGTTCCTAGCTTATCGCATGTGTGGTGTGTCAAGTTCTGGTAAAGACAATATGGTTGCGTGCTTATAAAAATAATTTGGTTTTGCTGTCCTGACTGCTCCACATGGAGACAACTGGGACCCACTTCAGAGTCTTCATCCCTTGGAGAAGTGAGAGCATTCAGGCTGGGGAAGTTTCTCAGTGGAGGGAGAAGGAAGATGAGGGACTCAGCAAGACTGCAAATTTGCAGTATCTTGTGGAAAGCAGAGCGCTTGCATGCAGCAGGGAGCAAATCCAAACCTGAGCCAAGATTCAGAGACCGTGAAAAGAAAGTTTCTTTCTTAGGAAAAAAGATGGGACTACATGGAGTTTTTCAACGTAGGAAGAAACTTCTGGATTAGAAAGCAAGGTAAGAGAAGTGGTCCACAGTACATGGGGAACAGCTAGTGTCTGACAAATATAATTTTCTTGTGTCTCACACAGAAAATCTTAGTTACTCTATTTAAAGAATAGCTTTCCCTAGTTTATTATTCTGTGCTCTAAAAAACAGAATGGAAGCTTTTTGGTGTTTTGGGGAGTGCTTGCTTTAAGAAAAGGGGAAGGAAGTTCCACTTTAGTGTATTGTAATTCCATCACAGTACCCCACAGTATGAAATAGACACCAATATTGACTGTCAATTCCTGTGCTGGCCTGGATCCTACACTATTTGGAAAGAATAAGAAACATACTACCCCACCCCACCCCCCATCACTAGACATAAGCAGTTATAAGCAAAGATGCAGGAAACACTGAGTGTTTGTGAAAGAATAGTACATCATTCAGGCTCTGGTCCCACAGTTGTTATGCATCAGGGTTTTTCAAATCTTCAAAATTCTTATTAAATATTTTAAACTTATTTTAAATTTACACCTGTTTAAAGCAGTATTGCTTTTCTGATTAATCTGTGACTTTAATCTTTGTTCTGAAGGAAAAGAAATTTTGTGGTAACATTAACTATTGTCTCCTTTCATTTAAAATATTTTTTTGTCTTCAGTCTAATTCTAATCCTGGTGATGACTTCTAGGGCCTTGTAGTTCAAATGCTTCTATGCAGTGGCACAGAGGGCAGCATTGTTTTTGGGGGGGACTGTAGCATATGTAGAAAACCAAAAAAGATTATTTCAAAGTATATCTTAGAAGTGCTTGTACATTTCATTCCTTCTGTAAAAGAATAGAGTTGGTATTCTGTGCCCAGCATTTGTCCCCCAAATCAAAAGGGACAGGAAGAAACTGGAGGCATCCCAGAGGAAGTATACCAAGATGGCAACAAACCTAGAGGAACACATCCTAAAAAAAAAAAGAGGTTGAGGGACTCAGATTTATTCATATTGATAAAAAAGGAGTGGTCTAGCAACAACCTACAGCTAGCTAATTGAAGCAAAGTTATCAAAATGACAGAGCCAAACTCTTCACATTAGTATAGATGATAGAACAAGGTGGAATGGACAGAGGTTATGTTGTTGGAGATTCGGATTAGATATTAGAAAAAGCATTTTTCCTAGCAACGTAGCATTGAAACAGACAGTCCAAAGAGGTTGTGGAATTTCCATTTGTGAAGGCTTGCAAGATTCACCTAGAAAATATCATAGTTGCCCTGATCTGGTGCTGATTGTAATTCCACAGTTAGTGGGAGACTGTACTACATGACCTCCAGAGATTCCTTCTGATCAGTTTCTGGGATCTATGATAAGGCCTACCGAAATAATGGTATTCCTGGAGACAATGATCCTCTTCAGATAAATAAGTTTTTAATATGTTTTCAAAACTGGCCATAGTATTTACTGCCATTAAAGATGAGGAAACTGGTGAAAGCCATTGCTTCTGCTGTTAGACGACTCCTGTTTTTTAAATACAGATTTATTTTAGGCATGTACCAAGCTCTTTCCACTGTGAAGTCATAACTTGCTATTAAAACAAAAGTTAATTAGGATCCTCATTTATTTTTGCTATTAAAGCTGTATTAAAGGAATATATTAAAGGAAGTACATAATTTAGAAGTGCTGATTGTTTTATTCTATATTAAATTACAATTAAACATTATTTCTGATATTATTGTTATATGATAATAACTTAAAATTAGAATGTCACATCTTAGAAATAAAAGACTTCCAGGCATTTAATACTTTGGGGGATCTGTTTATAATCTGTAATTCTCTGTCTTTAAATAAATTAGATCTGAACTTTTTTTGATTAATTGTGTCTTTTGCCTTTGTACTATAATGTAATAAGAAATATTATTCCAGTGTAAGAATAAATATTGCTTGGTCTTGAAAACACGAAGATAATTTCTTTTCAATTAATTCAAAATATTAAGAATGTTATCCACCTGAAAAATCTGGAAATAGCAATTTATTCCAAGATCTATGCTGCTTAAGGTAAACACTAAAAAAAAATCAAGATACATAAAAATTAAGTGCTTCAACTGACCACGAAAGGCAGGTGTCTTTCTAGTCAGCCAGTAGAATTTGTTATCCAAGTTAAAAAATAAACCAAAAAGGCTACACATTGGCACGAGAGCCATCTAGATATAACTGTATGGATGCATCTGAAATCCTGCCTTTTTTGTTCGTTGGCTTGCACCTGTTATTTACAAGAGTGAAATTAAACGAGAGGAAATCTATCCTCTACTTGTAAGTCCCTTCTTACAATAACATTTGTTCATCTCCACAGGAACTATTATGTCACTATTATATTCCTTGTCTAAAAGAGAATGACTAGAACTGAACTCAGGATCAGCATATATTCACTAATATGCTGACATTAAAATATAGTTTTGCTTTACTCTGTCATCTTAATATTTTTGAGTCTAGTCTTGTTTATGCAAACAATCCTGTTCTTACCTTTTAATATCTCTAATTCTCTGTCTGCTTATAAATACGTCCATTTCTTCTCTTAAAAAGTTGCCTTTGTAAAATTTTCACTTATCTTGATTTCTTTCTGAAAACATGCATTCTTCTGATCAAAGCACTTTTGCTTTGTTTGCTTCTCTGTTTTGCTTGCAAGGAAAAAGTCTTATCAAGTTTGAGAAACTATAAGTCAGCAATTACTTATTGCTCTGGGGTGAATAACTTATCTGAAGACACCTGAATATTTCACTCTGACCTAGAATGTATTTTAAGAAAAAAAAAAAAAAGAAAAAAAGAAAAAAGATCCAAATATGAATGAGCTTCATAAATAATTTACTTTGAATCTGAGTATCATGATTAGAATCCATCTCTAATTACAAAACACTGAGTTTGTTGTAATACCCTAAATCATACTTAGTTACCCATCATCTGTATGATTTTATCACCTTCAGACATAGAGTTTAAAGAAAAAAAAAAACAACATAGAAAGTGTCCATAGACATGCAGTTTGCACATGGGAGTTTGTGTTTGAGCTGTATACGCTTGTGTATATTTGTATATGACACTATTCTATGTTTTGATTGCAGAATATATTAGCCTATCTATCTGGTCCATTAGAAATAAAATAGTTCTTTAATAAAACAAATATGCTCTATTGCAAGGTAGTTACAACTTACTGTAAAATTGCACTGGATACCTGGACAGTAAAAGTGATTGATGGATGCATAAGAAGCAAATATACCACCAGAACTGAATGACTGGAAATCCATTGTTTAACCCTTGTCTCCCCATACCTCTCCAATGAATACATCAGTGTTATTTCAGCACATATCATTATATTTCTGTCTATATTTCCATTATAGATATACTTCTATCTATATATTTCTATCTATGCTTCTATATTTCTATATTTCTAGCTGCAGCACACATGCTGTTGGGTGTTGGAGAGATGCTTGAATGATTTCTGAAGAAGTTGCCCTTCAGTTTCTGAGATGAGTCACGCGTTGTGCAGAAAATTTTGTCTAATTGCTATTGTCGTCATTTGCATGTTAGCAATTCCTAGGCACCCTCTCAGTTCTACCTTTTTTTGTAAGCTGAAATAAAATTCTTACACCTTTAACAGAACTGATACCAGTGAAATTGTTTCAAAGGCCACAGCTATTTCAGAACCGGTTTGCCTTTTAGGAAAAAGGTCCAGGCACACTTAGATAATATGTCTGTCCTTGTTAAGATGTACGTAACATCACCATTGTGTTCAGCTTTTGTGTTGCAAATCCAGTAAGTCTGTCTGGCATTGTGCATCCACTTCTGCCACAATCACCTGATTTTTTTAAAGTGCTTTTCTGCAGCCTTGTGTAAATTATAAGCATCCTGGTTTGCAAAACAGATTGCCAGTTGGCTTCCATTCAGACTGACAACCCACCTTTTAGCAGCTTCGGAAAGGGGATTTATACCCAAAGCTTCCCACCTCACTAGGAGCACAATGGATCTCTTTTAACAAAAGTGAAGGCAGAGACACATCTACTGACATGCTGCTACTACACACATCTACAAAATGAAACACTGGAAAAACAGTTTAGCCCTAATACAGTAACCATTTTTTAACAGGGTATGAGGGGAGTTGTCTACCAGTCAGCCATCTCCAAGCTTTCTCCTTTTTTCCTTTGAATGCTGCTGTCACTTCTCTGTCCATTCTCCTGTCTTCACCTACTGCAGGCACAAATGCAAACAAGTCACAATATACTTCTGACATTTCCCTGCTCAGTCAGTCAGTTGGAGTTTTTTGAAACTTTATGTCAGGTCATTGACCTAAGAATAACACATGCAGCACCAGCCTGTACCCCATGATGGTCTGACAGGTAGTTTTAACACACCCAAAACTATGGGCAAAGGGAGCTCTCCCACCCTCTTTGTGTGACACCTCAAAAAACAGTTTGTGATTTATGAGCCCATTGGCTGGTTCTCCCGGTTTCCACAGTGTTTTTAGAGAATTAGGGCCTTTTTCTTTTGACCCCATGCACATGTTTTTCCGAAGCCAAATTTTTGTTCAGGTTTTCCATTTTTGCAGACAGTCTTGCCTATGTCTTGCAGCACCATGCAAAGCCCAAAGTGTGCCCCAGAAATGATGCATAGCCATCCTGTTGGTCAAGGCCTCTCACTCCAGGTCAAAGGATTGCTCTCTTCTTTGCATGTAACTGTGGTTGTGCCAGGGGCTCCTTTGTGGGCTTCCCAGGGGGTGCCAACGGAAGTGGCCAGCCAGTCAGAGGAAGCTATAAGAATGCATGGATATGTCAGTCTCAAAAAAGGCCATCAGCCAATCACAAAGCAGCATGAAAACACATGGGGAATT
Organism: Gallinago jamesoni; assembly: GCA_025769975.1. Taxonomy (NCBI): domain Eukaryota; kingdom Metazoa; phylum Chordata; class Aves; order Charadriiformes; family Scolopacidae; genus Gallinago; species Gallinago jamesoni. The sequence goes on from JAOQGH010000001.1 coordinate 156,538,442, forward strand.
ATTCTCTTGGAAGAGCAGCCTCCCTGTATGTAGTGAGAAAACACTGCCTTTTCTGATGTGCATCTGGGTAGGGTTGGCTTGGCAATAACTGAGCATTATGAAAATACATGGGACATGACATTGACAAAAAAAGGGAATCTCTCTGTCCTAAAATGGTGTCTGAAAAAACATGGTGAACCCTGTGCATGCAGTGGGAGGGTCTTCCAATTCTGCTATCCTTTGACCATCCTCCCTGCCATAAAATGGTGGCTGAAAACAAATGGTGATTCCCTGTGTCAGTAGGGAAAGAGACTTTCTGGTCCTGATGTACATCTGGGTAAACTTGAAGTGGTGGCTGGTCCTGCCAGTCACAACAGACCATATGACCAGGATATGGTCGTGACTTCCAGGGTGAATGGTACATATGGCTGGTTGCAAGAATGGGAGCACTTCTGCTGGGAGTGGGGTACCTGCTCCTTCTTACCTTGACTTACACTATTCTCAAGAACAAGCTCAACCAGTGTACACTATATTCTATTACATAGTTTGCTATTCCTTGTCACAATGGGGAAGTTGTCATTCTGTGTATGGTTCCTTGAGTACACTGTGATCAGTGTTATAGGCTTTGCCTAAAGTTAGAAAGGATCAGCATTGATAGAGATCTACAGCATATAAAAATGGACAATATCAATGAAAATATGTATTGAATAACCCTTTATTTGATGAGGAACACATGGAACAGAAGAACTCTGAATATTAAAGAACAATTAGCACAGCATTCGGTGTGTTGACAATGATGTTGTCTCCTACTCTGGTGCCAGTTATCTTAGGGTACGTTATAGAGGCTATATGTATCTTCTGGGAAGCCCTGCATTTGGAATACTTGAAGGTACATGAAGAGACATGAGAAATCATAGCAAGCTTATTCTACAGGTGTTAAAGAAAACATATATTCATTTCCTGACCTTTTCTTTTGAAAGGGTTTAGTTGGTACTTTTTTCTTCTGTTTTTAAAGCAGTATTCCAGCAATAGAAAGAGTATTTTTATTCTGAGTTGGAGGCTGTTATAAATACTGTGCTGTCCTTATGACCATCACAACCAGGGAACTGGCAAGATGCTTGTATTTTCTACAAGTCTTGACTGCAAGCAGGACAGCACACCACTGGTACTAACCCCCCTGAGTGAGTCACTGACTTGACTTGTGTGTCATTCCCATGAGTCACTGACAACCCCAATTATTATCAGTGCTCTTTGGTTGCTATCTATGCAGCTGGGAGTGGATGTGGAGGATATATTTGCCTACCCAAGACCAATCAAGAGGGCTTACTTTTCCAAAACGGAGATTTACCAGATTCCCTTGTGAAGATCATGTTTGCCTTCAGGATCCTGCACAGTATCTATGAGAGCAGATGGGAAGAGACAGAAGAAGACCGAGAGTGGGACGCTCATACAGAGCCATGACCGTTAGTGACAGCTGCTTACTGCAGCTCATTCACTCAGCCAGTACCCAGCAAGTCCAATTTCCGTCATTTCTAGTTTCAAAAAACATTAAATGGGGCAGGGCAGGTCTCTCTCAGGGATGCTGGGATGGATATTGGCTGTTTAGAGCTAGCTGGAGCTGGTTCCTTCACCCCTCTGTTCATATGACTTGACCCAGTGAGACCTGCCACTGGCCAGCTGGGAGCAATGACCTGACAACCCAGGAGTGAGGGGAAGAACGATCCTTTGTGTCATGGGGTGAGAGGGGCACCTGTCACCTCCCCTGTGTGGGTCCCAGAAGAAGTCTGCAAGGCAGAAGGCAAATATACCCTGAGTCTCAAGAGGGACCCTGCGTCCAAGGGGGCTGCACCCACTGTGAGCACCATGATCCTCCTGCAGGGACTGAAGAGCACCAGCCCTCACTGGTTAACTGGGCCAGCTACCACCCTCTACTGAGAGAAACCGGTTTCATCAGCATGGGGACCCCAGGAGCACAGGGAGAGATGCTTAACACCAAGGAAGGCATGTTGATGTTTGTCACTTCTCTTGTGTAACCCTTTCAAGGGTATTTCAACACAGCTCTAACCTATTGGTAACGAAAACCGAAGCTCAAAACCAGCTGTGTGTAACCTCTCATGATCCCAGATGCCCTTTCTTGCCTTGCTGTATCCATAATTATATATGCTTTGTTGAGTTTTCTCTTCCAACGCTATCACTTGTTTCCCCTATAATGGTTTTTATGAAAAATGCTTCATTTTTTGGACATACACACAAAATTATGAGTTCCACATTTACTAGAAATGAAATGTTCTGTTTTTAACTGTTCATAGACCATAATTGTTAGCTCCTGTATCTTGGATGAGATTGGTTTTGCTGTTCTTTCTCAACAATGACCACTGGCTGAAGGACTGAGAAAGAAGTCTCCTTGTTGGTAGTGCAAATCATGCTTGTGAACTTTCTGAGTTAGAGCAGAGCTCTTGTTGGAGGGCAGAAGGAATAGCTAAGCCCCCCCTCAGAGCAGCTCCTACAGTCCTCAAGTGCATTCCGAGACACTTACCATTACAGGTCATTAAAACCACCTTTGTTTCTGACCTCAGATCAGCAATCTCTTGACCAGTGTGTCCCAAAGCCGTCACTGCACATTGTGCTGTGAAAACAGTTAATTGCAGGATTGTAACTTGCAAAAAGCCGGTGAAAAATATTGCTATTGCATAGAAGCATCTAGAGACAGTTGTTTCACTGCAGTGATCAGATGCTCAATTTTATACACTCTTAGGTGTGAAGTCAAGGCTGTTTGACGTGTGATAAGTCCTCTGGTTGGGAAAATGTAAAGAGATGCAATTTAGAGAGAAGAAAGATAATAGAGAACAAGATTTATAGGGATGGGTCATAGGGACCAAGCTTTACTTTTGGAGCAGAAATTGAAGCAAATCTGCTTGAGTCAAATCTAATCTGCTTTTTGTCAGATTTTGCTTTGTCAACATCAGCACCATTTGGTGTGAGCCTGATAAGTCTCGGAGAACTGGATGAGAGAAAAGTAGATTTAAGAAGGCATAAAAATGAAAACACATATTAGAACTAGCTGCAGCAAGAGGCAAAATTCATTTAGCTAAGGAGAACTATGTACAAAAGACTGTGGCTATATTCTTTTGACATTTGATTACTTTGTCCCACAATGATCTGTATTTGACTTTCTGAGAGTAGATGTGCCCTCAACACATGCAGGAACAACACACAGAGGAATATTCTGTTCCTGTACAAAATTCCTCTTGCATTCAAAGGATTACATCTGCATTCCAATTTAGAATGTAATTCAACACATCATAGTTTGAATAGGATACCTGAGCTGCCCAAGAGTGTCAATTCATTTCAGTTGCATTCCTGTATGTCTGCCAAAGATCAATAGTCCAGACCTTGAAAGTTTTTCCAGTCTACACAATATTATCAAATGACATCATTCCTCTATTTTAGAACATGGTTCCCTGCATGGAGGCTTATCCTCTTTCCTCCAGCCCCACCTCTCTTCCAGGGTCCATCTGAGATTAAAACACATTTTGCATGGGGAACAGAGTGTGTTTTCCCTGCTGATTGCACCCCTGCTGTTAAATAACATAGAGCCATGAATCAATCTTAGGGATCAATCCAGACTGAATGGCACAAATGGAATTGCACATGTATAGATTAATGTTAGCTATTTCTACAGCAATTTTTTCTTGGACTGGTCTAAACTAGAGCAAGTGAATGAAAGAACACTTAATCATCCTAAATGATCTAGAGACAATCTGTGCTCGAGTTCACAACTTTGTCCCATATTTTAGCAGTCTCAAGGCTACTGTCTCACAACCTGCTTCCTGTATGAGAGGATCCACTTACAGTGTAACACTCTTGACCAAGGTGAAGTAACCATACAGACAGTGATTGGGACCTGGCAGGGGAAGATCTGAGATTAGAAAGTGTCCAGCCAGGAAAATACATTCTTAACTGTAGGGGGGTTGGTGGTGGGGGAAATGTATGTATGTTCACAAAGGAGAACAGCAACAACAGGAAGAACTGAAAAATGGGCCAGCAAGGCTCATAGGCTTGTCAAAAGAAATCCAAGAGTATCACTTGAATGCAAGATAAGAGGAGTCAGACATGTGTGCACGCCTCCAGGGTTACGACCTTATTGGCATTACTGAGACATGGTGGGATGGCTTTTATGACTGGAGTGTTGGAATGGAGGGTTACAGACTCTTCAAGAAGGACAGGATGGGCAGAAAGGGAGAGGGTGTTGCCCTCTACATCAAGGACCAGCTGGAATGTGTGAAGCTCCACGTGGGGATGGATGAAGAAATGACAGAGTTTATGGGTCAGCATTAAAGGGAGCATGGGGGCAAGTGATGTTACAGTAGGAGTCTGCTACAGACCACCAGATCAAAGTGACAGCAAGGATGCAGCCCTCTATAAATAGGTAGGGGCAGCATCACACTCACACACCCTGGTCCTCATGGAGGTCTTCAACCACCCCAATACCTGTTGGAAGGACAACACAGCAGAGCACAAGAAATCCAGAAAGTTCTTGGAATGAGTTAATGACAACTTTCTTCTTCAAATGATTGAGGAATCAACAAAGAAAGGAGCCATGCTGGACCTTGTCCTTACCAACAAGGAGGGGCTGGTCGGGAATGTCAAGTTCAAGGGTAGCCTTGGCTGCAGTGAT
>JAOQGH010000001.1:156543198-156559987 GCA_025769975.1 Gallinago jamesoni
TGAGCAAGGAACTGCTGGACAAAGTCAGGACCAAAAAGGAGGCCTATAGAGGGTGGAAGCAGGGAAGGGTAGACTGGACAGAATACAGAGAAACTGTCCGAGTGGCCAGAAATGAGTTCAGGCAAATGAAAGCCCAGGCAGAACTAAATCTAGCCAGGGATGTGAAAGAAAATAAAAAGAACTTCTATAGATATGTCAGGAATAAAGGCAAGACGAGGGAAGCTGTGGATCCCCTCCGGAAGGAAATGGGAGAACTGGTAACCCAGGATATGGATAAGGCTGAGCTACTGAATGACATTTTTGCCTCCGCCTTCACCTCCAAGGGCTCAAACCACACTGCCCAAGTCACAGAAGGCAATAACAGGGACTCTGAGAGTGAAGAACTGCCCACAGTATGAGAAGACGAGGTTCGAGATCTCTTAAGGAATCTGAAGGTGCATAAGTCCATGGGACCTAATGAAATCCATCTATGGGTCCTGAGGGAGCTGGCGGACAAAGTTGCTACACCCCTTTCCATCATATTTGAGAAATCATGGCAATCTGGCGAAGTTCCCTCTGACTGGAAAAAAGGGGAACATAACTCCAATATTCAAAAAAGGAAACAAAGAAGACCTGGGGAACTACAGGCCAGTCAGTCTCACCTCTGTGTCTGGCAAGGTCATGGAGCAGATACTCCTGGAGTCTCTGCTAAGGTATGCAGAAAATAAAGAGGTGATTGGAGACAGCCAACATGGTTTCACCAAGGGCAAATCATGCCTGACAAATGTGGTGGCCTTTTACGATACTGCCACAGACTTGGTGGACAAGGGAAGAGCAACCGATGTTATCAACCTAGACTTATGCAAAGCATTTGACACTGTCCCGCACCACATACTGGTGTCAAAATTGGAAAGTCATAGATTTGATGGATGGACCACTCGGTGGATAAGGAACTGGCTGGATGGCCACACCCAATACCCAAGTGGTGGCCTGTAACGAGTGGTGTTCCTCAGGGTTCGGTACTGGGACCAGTACTATTTAACATCTTTGTCGGTGACATGGACAGTGGGATAGAGTGTACTCTCAGTAAGCTTGCTGATGACACCAAGCTCAGTGGCATGGTCAACATGCTGGAGGGAAGGAGCACCATCTAGTGAGACCTGGACAGGCTGGAGAGGTGGGCTTGTCCAAATTGCATGAAGTTCAACCAAGTCAAGTGCAGGGTCCTGCACCTGGAATGTGGCAATCCCAGGCACAAATACAGGTTGGGCGAAGAATGGCTGGAAAGCAGCCCTGAGGAGAAGGACTTGGGAGTGCTTGTGGATGAGAAGCTCAACATGAGCTGGCAGTGCATTCTGGCAGCCCTGAAAGCCAACCGCAGCATGGCCAGCAGGTCACAGGAGGTGATTCTGCCCTTCTGTTCTGTGCTCATGAGACCCCACCTGGAGTATTGTATCCAGCTGTGGAGTCCTCAACACAGGAAGGACATGGACCTCTTGGAACAGGTCCAGCGGCGGGCGACGAAGATGATCAGAGGGATGGAGCACCTCTCCTATGAAGACAGGCTGAAAGAGCTGGGGTTGTTCAGCCTGGAGAAGAGAAGGCTCCGGGGAGACCTTATAACAGCCTATCAATATCCAAAGGGAGCCGACAGGAGAGTTGGAGAGGGACTCTTTGTCAGGAAGTGTATTGACAGGACAAGGGGCAACGGTTTTAAATTGGAAGAAATTTAGATTAGATACCAGAAAGAAATTCTTTACTGTGAGGGTGGTGAGGCAGTGGAACAGGTTTCCCAGGGAACTTGTGAACGTCGCGTCCCTGGAAGTGTTCAAGGCCAGGCTGGATGGGGCTATGAGCAACCTGCTCTAGTGGGAGGTGTCCCTGCCCAGGGCAGAGGGCTTGGAACTCAATGATCTCTAAGATCCCTTTCAACTCAAACCATTCTATGATTCTATGATTCTATGATTCTATGATTCTATGATAATGGGAATGAATGTTTGCCTGAGAACTTACTCCATGGGATAATTTTGCATAATAGCAGAATAGCTTCAAACCTGTTCAGCACTTAATAACTGGCAAGATAATTTTGCACTCTGGTAATTAACCCTCTGCTGTGGAACTATGGCATTGCTGAACAAAGTTCTGTGCTCAGTGGTCATGGAGGAGCCAGGACTACAGTGAATTAACATGGTGGAATTAGAAATATCTGGAATGTTCAGTATCCACCTAATTCAGAGTATTTCCCCTTAGATGTGCAATCAAAGTGATGAGCACTGAGATCATTGGCAACTGTTCAACAACCTTTCTACTGTGCATTTGTACCTGGTTAAGAATCCATCAACTAATCAGAAAAATTTTTAGGTTACATGCTAAAAAATGCTATCACTGCAAATAAGGCTAGTGTCATGGAGTAAAACACGAATCTTTAAGTCTACGTGAGTAATAAATCATGCCTTTATGTATTAGGGCAGATTATGTGTCAGATCATTGTGAATTACCTACAGCAACAAGTACATAACCCTGTCCAATATTCATGTTAACAGATTATGTCAAATGGGTCCTTAACTTATTCAGCATTAGTTACATGTGTATTGGCAACTACTCTTCACAGGGCTAGTGTCCAGTCTCTAATAACATAATACTTTACACTATTATGTTGTATTATAATAATGTGAGAAAAAAAACACCACAGACTTCTGTTCTTTTCTCCTCTTACCCCCTAAGATGGGAGCTTGGAAAGCATTTAATGAGATTTGCAAACATCTTAAGGAGTCACCATCTACTGACTTTCATGCCTTTAGATACAAACTATTAACTACCAATATGTTTGGACTCTGATGTTAAATGCATCAGTTATAAGAAGTGAGCACAGTCCTCAGGCCAAGTTTGGAGGAAGAGTTTACGATCAGATATAGGACTAGACCTCCTTTAAAGATTGTGTCCAACTTTATAGTGGTAATGGTACACTTAACACTTGATTCCTCATCTTCCTTTCCCCATCATTCATGCTTGTGTCCTCAAAATGTAACTATTTTGTGTGTATTAGGTGATATTTCCCCCCATTTATAATTGTTTGAAATATGCAGACTGTGTTACAACCCACAAAAGTGGTAGCTTTTTAAAAAGATGCTGAGACAACGAATGTGTTGCTACTGTACAAATATAAAATTGCTGCTACCTTAGCTCTCAGGAGAGTTTATCCAGAAAGGAATATTACTTTCTCATATGATACTGGAAAGTCTAATAATGTATTCATATTTAGAAAAAAAATGGAATCAAACTACGGAGTGAGGAATGGTGATTTTTCTTTTAGTATCCCTTGTGCAGATATCCACAGAGAATGAGAAAGTTGGAGACGTGCTGCTGAGCGAGAGCTCGGCAGGTGTTCTTGTACTGATGGGAAGGAAGCCTTGAGAACAGGAAAACAATGTCTTTATATAGTAATATGTAATGTAGCCAAGCAGATAACAAGGGAGCAAAGTAGATAGCAGTGTAACGAAGCAGATAGTAATGACTGTTTATCCTAGGCGTGTAAACATTTAAATGTAGCCAATTGTATTGCTCACAGCGGCATGTGGACATTCACTCAAAACCTACCTGTGTAGAGAGCATGTCACGTGATCAAAAGATAGAAACTATATATGCTGGAAAAGTGAAACAATAAAGGTCTTGGCTTCACCCCCCCGGCAGAGTCCATGCCCTTTGTCGCCGCAGAAAGCTTTTTCTATGATCTCTCTCTGACACACGGCAAAATCTTTTAAGAATTAATCCATACAAAATATATTAGTGAAATTTCATTCCATTAAAGGTTTATCATGGAGAAATAAGGCTTAAATTTATCCAGTAATTACCAAATAGAGTTTGTAGAAAACAACTTGTTTATTTCTATTTCTCTGTCACTTACTTTATCCCTATATAGGTTTAATGGCAATCCTGTATAAAAAAATATATATTGATTTGTTCCACTGAGGACACTTTTTTTTCCCCTTTTGTGGGTTTGTCACACCTTCTTGCATCAAAAACAGTTTTATTATCCACATGATTCTGAGAGGCAAAACTTGTCTCTGCTGTTCTCATGTGTTGACATAATTTTCAAGGAAGTTTAGTGTCTTGTTCAAGTAAATGTGAAAGACTGAACAAGGTCTAGCTCTGGCAGATGAAAGATCCTCAGTGTTCAGGCAAAAAGAGAGCAGAAAAAGAATGTTCATATTTCTCAGCTTTTAGATTGTGAGATAGACAAGAAAAACTAGTTCAAAGACATAGAACAGAGCTTTCTGAAAAAAAGGCATAAAAGTGTCTTTTGTTTGCTAGTGAATTTCTGTATTGTTTGTAAGACTTTTTTTTTTTTCTGTTTTCTGACTTAGCATCCTGGGTTTCATGCGCTGCTTGAATTATAAATAAGAGTGAAGATTTGGAATCTACTTTGCAGAGGCACTGAGTAGTCACAGCTCCATATGAAATGAAGGCACATTTGGAAATAGAATTCTGATGTTTACATAAATAGTATTTAAATTTTTTACTTCTGTGGGTTTTTTATTTATTAAAATATCCTATGTCTTAAATATGCCTTACATATTTTTAGAAGAAGGGTATAAATAATATAGGCTTGACACCTTAGATTAGTACCCAGAGATTTCTCCATTATTGACAAAAGCATATGCTGAATGTATTATTTGGTTTAGGTATGATTGGGAAGGAGAAGGGAAGAATAAAACCAGTTACACTGTCTGTCATTTTGTTCTATATTTTGCATTTTCTCTGTTAAAGGCCTTAAATATTAATGTCAAAAAAAAGGAAGCTTTTCCTTTTCCCAGTTTGATAAGTATCTATGATCTCATTTAGGCATTTCAGTCAGTTTCCTAAAGATAGGTGGAATTAATTCAATCCTAGCCCCAGTTACGTACAATTTGTGAAATAGAAATGTAAGAAATATGGCATTAAAAAGAATGTTAATTGCAGAGACCAGAAATAGAGATGACTGTGTTCTTAGAAGATCTGTTTTTGTAGATTGTGCCTAAAAGCCTGTATATAAATCTGCATTTAAGTAACTAAATATGGTTTGGCTTTCAGAGTGCTGAGTCACTCAAGAAAGCTGTTGACATAATTGAAATCCAGGGAAAGTTGCACCCTTAAAATAAAGCCACATTTTTTTATATACATAATTTGACCACATCTATTTAAGTATTACAATCAGAAATTTTCTAACTCTTCTTTATGACTTTCTCTACTTCCCACTTCTTAATCTGGTCTCTCCATCATCGTCTTTACCTCCTATATAAAGTGCATAACCCATATCTCAAGAACAAACTTGAGATGAAAGGGAATCAAAACAAAGATCCAAATTTAGTAATTACTTCATGGGCACATAACAAAAACTAGACAGTTTTTCCTTAAATCTTAAAACTCTAGGGAAGTTGGTCTACAGTTCTGCATGGCTGGCTGAGATCCAGACTCATCCATATTTCACAGAAATTGGAGCAGGAGTATGTTTATAAATGTTTACTGCATTAACTCTCAGTTGGGCAATCTCCATGTTAAATGAAAGGTTTATATTATACATTAGCTGAACCCTGAGGCTTCTTGAACTTTGTTTTGCAAATTATGTCTAAGAAAATATTAACCACATCATTAACAAGTAGAAAGTAGCAACAGTAATGGCGTAATGGACAGAACATCTTTTTTTGCTGGTCCTGATTCTCCATTTGGTATTGAGGGCTCACCAAGTCTAAAAATATACATTTTGACTATAAGATGTGTAGCGTACGAAGGCACAGACCCCAGTCAGAAAACAACCAGAATCATTTATTATAACAAACAGTCAGCTTATATAGTGCTAATGTTTCTTCTTTCCCAACCCACATGCCCCTGCAACCCCCAACCACCAGGCAGACAGAATTCCCCTCCACCAGTCCAGCCACCAGGCATTGGTTATGGGTCATTAGAACTTGATCACGGGCTTTCCCCTGCCAGTGTTTTTGCTTCTATTCCTTCTTCTGGTCTCTGCTTCTTCCACAATCCTGTTCACCCACAAAAGTGCTCAATATTATAACAAATAATGTTGAAAGACAGAAGAAATCTTTTTTCTTTTTTTTTTAATAGATGTAAGTCCAAGATTACTTTAATTATTGGCCTGAATCCAAGTTTGTCACTTATTCAGAATTTTCTGATCCTAGGTTTTAGAATGATCTTTGTTTCCAAATCCAGTTATTTGCATTCCTCTTTAGCATACAGAGTTTAGATTTACAATGATGATAACCACCCATTTTCTACTCTGAGTAGCCTCTTTAATACCGTAGGCCACTGTATTGAGTTTATATGACAAGGTTTTGGTAGCAGTGGGAGCTTCTGTGAGAAGATGTCAGAAGCTTCCCATGCGTCCAATAGAGCCTATGCTGGCCACCTCCAAGATGGACCCACTGCTGGCCAAAGCTGAGACTGTCAGTGACTGTGGTAGCACCTCTGTGATACCATGTTTAAGAAGGGGAAAACACTGCTGAACAATAGCAGCTGGGAGAGAGAAGATGTGTGAGAAACAGCTTTGTAAAACACCAAGGTCAGTGAAGAAGGAGGAGGAGAAGGTGTTCCAGGCACCAAGGCAGAGATACCCTTGCAGCTCATGGTGAAGACCGTGGTGAAGCAAATTGTCGCCCTGCAGCCCATGAAGGACCCCACTTCACAGCAGGTGGATGCTCCCATATAAGGCTGTGACCTCATGGGAAGTCCACGTTAGAGCAGGTTTTCTGGCAGGACTTTTAACCCCAAGGAAAGGATCCATAATGGAGCAGCTGGTGAAGAGCTGCAGCCTGTGGGAAGGACCTACCTTAGAGAAGTTCATGGAGGACTGTACCCTGTGGGAGGGATCCCATGCTGAAACAAGCAAAGAGTGTGAGAAGGAAGGACTGGCAGAGACAATGTATCATGATCTGACTGCAATCCCCATTCCCTCTCTCCCTGCGCTGCTTTTAGGGAGAAGGTGGAAAATCTGGGAGTGAAATTAAACCCAGAGAGAAGAGAGGGATGGGGGGAAGGTGTTTGAAGATTTGTTTTTATTTCTCGTTTCCTACTCTGATTTGATTTGGTAATAAATGAAATTAACTTCCCCAAGTTAAGTCTGTTTTGCTTGTGATGTTAATTGCTGACTGAGCTCTCCCTGTCCTTATCTCAACCCACAAACTTTTCATCATACTTTTTCTCCCCTGACCAATCGAATAGGGTCATAGAGCAGCTTGATGGGCACCTAGCATCCAACCACAGTTAACACATCACAGCACACAAACAGTAGCTAGTATAAGCAACAGTTACCATTATCAATCCATGATCGAAAGATTGAAATCAAAACACAACCAAAAGTGAGACACAACACTAGCTGCTATTGTGGGATTTGATACTTTCTAAATAAGACAGAAGAAAATAAGGAAAGGACTATAACCACTGTAAGGAAAGGAAGTGCTAAAGTCAGAAGTGGCATTACCTGCCTCAAAAGAAGGAATCAAAGGAACCAGAATAAAGAACTTGTGAACATTTGGATAAAGAGCTGAATTTCCCTCTGTAGTTGGCTATGTTCTAGTTCCTGGCCAACAGTTCCTGGCCAACAGTTCCTGGTCACCAGCTTGGTGACTTTTTTTTTTTTTTTTTTTTTTAACAAGGACTACATAGCCTACTTAGTTTTACATATCTGTACATGTATTCAAATAAATTTCTTCTTTGGAAGAAGAATGCAAATGCCTACTGCGGGTATTGGCAAGCTGAGTACCAATATTGAATTATATTTTAGTCTCTCCCATAGTATAACATCATTTGTCAAGTATCCACTCTTTTTTTTTTTCTACTGCAATTAACTTTTACTTTCAGTGTCATAAACACAAATAACAATTTGAATCACTTAATTTATAGACAAGATATGGCCATCATTGTCTGTTTATAATAACAATTTGTATGTTTTCTTTCAATATTTATTTTTCACTACATATGATAGAATAGTCCAAATTGTTGCAAATTTTTTAAAGGAGAAGAGGTATTTTTAATCATGGTGGTGTTTATAGTTTTTCTTAAAAAAAAAAATCCATTGAAACAGCTCAGCTGATCCATTTCTATGTCTGTTTTACACAATTTTATCATAATTTCTTATGTAATTATCCACTGGGACCATTTAATCTTAATTTTGGATCAAGCCAATGTAATTTCAGTGATTAAAACTACTGAATGCTTTCAGTCATCTTAACAATGAGAAGCATTATTTTTTGGGTTTGGACTTATTGGAAGCTGTAGCTCAAACCTCTGCTCTTCATGGGCTGAATTTCTCTGTCAGGACTACACATTCAGGAGGCAATTGTTTGGCTTACTGTATGACGGAAGACACAATTTTTTTGTTGTATCATGGGAAAGGCATTTGGAACCTTGTGCAGGAGATCTATCCTAAGAGGAATGGGAACAAAAAATCCCATGAGGCAATATAACATAAGGAGACACAACTTGATATCAGCCAAAATGACTCATTTAGAGAACAATTTGTGTGATGGTTTCAGAAGCAAAACAGAAAATATAAATGGTTTAGGTAATCAAACAGGCATACATAAAAGAAGTTTTATGCCATACATATACTTAAGATGCTGAGATGATTCATTGACAGTCATAAAAGTGGGTAGTGGAAATAAAATTAATAATTTTCATTTACACAATACAGCAAGTAATTTTGAAAATTCATGATGGTATATTCTATTTTTGTTTAATTACTAATTGCCATATTTATGTATTTTTTCTTCCCAGGAATGTATCTCTATGTAAATCTACTGTATTGAAAATATAAGGGCTTCTACACATCTAATAGTTAATAAAGGATTTTGCATATTGGTTCATGATCTAACAAGGTCATATTTAGTCCCTCACAAATGTTTCTTTAGGTGAACTAAATTCTAATCTTCTCCTAAACAAACAAGAAAGAACACTTTAATCTTGTTTTCTCATTTCCAAAAGAAAGGAAATTTTACCTGTATCTGTTTTATTCCATCTTTCAGGGTCAAGACAGAAAGTTAATAACTTTGTCTTGCCCATTTGCTCTGACAGCTGGTGGTCAATTAAGTATTCCCTCATCCCATAATTGCAATCTCTGATTACAAACCAGTGTTGCTAAGACTCAAACATTGTGGCTCATTTGCAACTTCACTGCCAGGTGAGATTAAGGGAAATCATGTTCCCCTGGTTAAGCCACCAGGAGCTTAAGCCACCAAACTATAATCAGTCTTTTGCATACATCAGAGACCTACAAACACTGCAGAATGAATGTAGAAGCAGCAGCTGCAAGTTAAAGCTGCAGAAGATTCTTCAAACATATGCACTTTGCCAGTTATCCAGCCACTTCTGCAAATGTCAGAACCTCATTACTTGGCAGGTTTTCTAAGACATACAGCTAACACAAAGTAGAGGAATACCAAATTGTCCACGCAAAAAACTTTTTAAACCCATATACAGATAATAATTCTGGTTCTCTTATTGATGAGACTATAATTGTTGTTTCCTCTACATTCAGGCCTCAGATTACGTAATACTGAGTCCTGGCAAACACTGAATTTATAGAAAATCTCATTTCTGTAGTGGCTTTTCCATGAAGAAGTACTTAGCACAATGTTATCATGTTAGCCTTTTTAAAAAACATGTCTAGCTCACACTGATCATTAGCTGTGAAGTAACGTTAATAGGAGGTAAGGGAAAAAATGGAGGTAGGGAGCTTATTCAAAAATCTCATGGGTAGTGAGGTGTAAGATGAGAAATATATTCACTCTGCAGATAATTAATATTTTGATATATCTTTCCTTTTTTTTTCTCTCAATATATCTTCAGTTTTAATTCCTCACTCCTGTCCAAGAAGCCCTGTTTGACAATCAATCTTTCCAAATATTACCTTTTCTACTTTTATTTGTGAGATTATTTCAGCTAGAAATATTACTGCGTTCTAGGGATTATCCTGGGAACCAGGAGGCTGTGATTCTGTGGTTCACAGATATAAACTCCTGATCTGATATTGATTCCTTTTCTCTGACTTTTTCCCCTTGTCTCATATTTAAACTATAACCTCTTCAGGACTAAGTTTCTCTCATTATGTTTTTACTACCACATCTCCGCACTTTTAAGAACAATGAATGGGAGCTACACCCTTTTAATACAGTTCAGACAATCATCGGAAGCTGTAGCTTCAGCATTCAGCTAATTCTTTCATAAGACAGTATCTAGGAATGTGCTTAAATGTTTTTAGGCTTTCAGTGTTTTCTTCAATTTCCAGAAGAGCTTATTGAAATCCTCATCTTTATTAGCTGTTAGTCTGAAGTGAACCTGCTCATTGAAAGCAATCAATGTGTTTAATGTTCCGGTATGTGCAATAGAAATAAGATTACTGTTCACTTCAGGGTGGTTCTTGCTTCATTCTGAAATGTGCCAATAACAGCCCCAAAATCTACTTAACAGACTGTGTTACAATATATACTTATGTCCTTATCCTTGAAACCCTTGCCAATCTCCTATCCTCTTACATTTACATATAGGGTTGACATGTTGAAATGTGTGTTTCTTAAGGTCCAGTGTGTGATTTCAAGTGACACAAATTGGCTTTAACTGAATGATGTTTTCCAGTGATCTCTATGGACTCCGGCTGCTTATTCGTCAAATGTTGCAGCTTGCCTGACCAAACTATAAGAGCGTCAGTGGATGAGCTGACTGTCAGAGTTGCTTGCTTCTCTTTCCTTGTGTGTCTTCAGAATTTTGAATTTAGAGAGTAATATTACATCTACTGAGGAGACTAGCTTGCTTCACTAGCAAGAAGGATGTGAATAGTCATGAACTGCACTGTGATGAGAAGATTAAACTCTCGGCTGTCTTGGAGAGCATATAAAGAAGTGCTTGGAAGCCAGATCTGGAACAGTTAGTGGAGAAATAATATGCAATATGCGTAGAGTTTTGAGTGTTGGTGACAGTGATGGGAAGGGCAAACCCATTAGAAACAGAATGCCTGGGATAAATAGCCCATCTCCTACTTACAAAAATCTTTAGTAAAATGATTGAGCACTTATACTGTTTCTCAGCAATAGAGGAGGGTCTTGTCTTTATTGAAGAGATCTACTGGATATGTAAATTAGCAAAAATGCCTTAAGAGTATCACTATTTACATTTGTGGTTCAAAAATTAGGGACATACAAGAAGTATATATTCAATAAAACCATTTGATACTATTCTTGCAATGGTATTTTCACAGTGATTGCATCCAATTTATTGCTTTCTCACTAAGTCACTAAATAATAACCAAAAAAAAATATTGTATTATTCTGGGTGGTACATAATTGAATGATTGCCCTTTGGGTAGGTTTAGAGAACACATTTTCAAATGAGGCAAATCAGTCTAAAGTACTGGATGCGAAAATCTTGTCTGTGTGTTTTGAAAATTTAAATCCAGATTTTTTTACTACTTTTAATATTTAAATTTGTGTTTATATGTGCATATATATTTTAAAATATCTTCTTTAGAAGCAATAATAAAAAGCAAAAAGAGATTATTCTATTTTATTGAGTCCCTAAAATGTATCCTTGTAAACAAAGGGAATAAGGTGCCCCTTCTGCAGAAAAACAAACCTCATAATGCAGAAATCCAAAACAGTATACAAATCACATCACAAGAGCTTCTGTTTGTACCCACTATCAAAAGAACCTTGTGAAGTAACTTAGATACAGATATGTACACTGTCTATGTCTGACTTTAAACAATTCATCACAAACTGGTTTAGTTTTTGCATATGCTTTGATACCACCACAGCATGCTCTAAGATGATCAGTGACTGGAAAACTGCTTACAGTTCTTTTTGTTCAAGTCTCCTTAGCTATCAATTTTTTTCTGGAAGTGCTACAGATCTAATAGGACTTGCATTTTTATTCCATTGTTAGTAACACATGATGAAGTTTTCTTCTTTGTTTTTGTTTTTGTTTTTTTCATAATTGTGTTTAAATTGCATAATATTTCTATTTAAATTTAAAACTTTAAAATAATTACAAGTTCTGATAAATTTACAAATTGCAATTCAGAGATAAAACTTCAACAACAGTTTAACATACTATTGCCTGTTTAGCCACATGGAACTTAAACTAAATTTCTGGTAATTCATTCAGTTTTCCTGCTTATTAAGTCAATAGCTTTATCCTTGACCTGGAAGGGCCATATACTCTAGGGATTAGTGGTAATTATGTTTCAGTCTAAGATCATCTCCATAGAGCAAAGACTGCCAATTGAATCATATTGTGCTGAACTGCATAAAAATTATGCCAAAATATATGCGGATACTTAAAAAGTGAGTTGCTCATAAAAAGGTAAGTAGCAGAATATATTGTACTGCAAAGTAATGTTAGTGACAAGAAAGGCAACTGCTGTTTTCCTGGGTAATTTTTTTTTAAGTTTACTGCTGTTACTGAAACTCACAGAAAATATTATGTCTTGGTGATAAATATTCAATATTTAGGAAATAGGGGGGGGGGAAGTTCCACTGAGGTGTTTTTTTTTTTTTTAAAATAACATTTTCTAAACATGTTAACTAATATTGTCTTAAAATGATACTTAATTTGTAGTTAAGTGTTCTGAACTGATTCCTGTTTCCCAATATTAATTTAGAAAAATAAAGCACCCATATCTCATCTTGCTTTTGCTAGGTTCTTCTCTTTTTACCTTCTTCAGCTCTTTTCGAAACTCTTACATCACTTTACTGAAGCAATTCTCTTAAGGTGATATATTTCACGTTTTTGCAGTTACTATTAATTTAAAAGAAATTTAGTAACATTTAAAACAGATTCAGTGTGACTTCAGAAGCCACAATGTATTTAATTCCTAATTGTATAATAACTGTTTACAGAAGGTATCTTATTCCTTTATTTTCTTATTTTATTTAATGCTTTGAAATATTTTATTATTCTTTGATACAAATAGTATTTTTAAACTATTTTAAAGTCCTCAGATACAGAGAAAAAACTTCAAAAGGTGATTCATCACATATACTTCCAGTTAAATCATCACTTATACAGGCCTCTAAACCAGATGAATCCTGTATCCAGACTAACCAGTTGGACCGAGCAACCATTTTCATAGTGCTTACTTGGCATAGATTTTTAGCAGATTTAAGGCACATTTAGGACACTTTTTTTGTGTGTTTTTGAGTGTTTTTTTTCCCTTTATGACATGTTAGTGAAAATTTTCTGAAGTAATGTCTGTGTCAGAGCCAATCAGACTAGTAATTTTTAATATGACAGCAAAGATATACGTTGTATGCTGTTAGATGTGATAGGAGAACATGTGGCCATAGTCTGGAGGCTGGTAACACAATGGGTGCTGAAAGGACCTGTCCTTTTTAAGATATTTTATCAATACTTGGAAGAGGTAACAAGACCATCTGCTTATCAAGTTTGCAGTTAACACCAAACTCAGGAACCAGTAGATCTGCTCTAGGGCAGGCTGCCATCCAGAAGCAGCTAGACAGGTTGGAGGAGTGGGCCAACAGGAACCACGAGTTCAACAAGCAGAAATGCAGTCCTGCCGCTGGGAAGGAATATCCCCCTGGCAGTGACACAGGCTGTAATACTGAGAGCTAGGGAGCAGCTCTGGGGAAATGCCCCTGGGGACATGAGTCAGCAGTGTGTCTTAGCAGCAGAGATGGCTAACAACATCTGGGGCTTCATGAACAGGGGCATGGCGCCTCACAGCAGCCTGCCAGGAGGAGATTACAAAGAGATTAGAAAAAGGAGCCAGACCATTTTCTAGCAGTGTATGGGGAGAAGGAGAGCTGATGGACATAAACTGAAAGAAGAGAGGTTCAGACTGAGGGACAATCAGGCAGTGGATCACACATTGTCCAGAGTGGCTCTATAGCCTTCAACCCTGGAGGTTTTCAAGGCCTATCTGGAAAGATTCCTGCGCATCTTGACTTGATCTCAGAGCTGACCCAGCAGAAGGTCAGACTAGATACCCCCCAAGGTCCTTTCCAACGTTAATTTTTCTATGAAAAGTCTACAACCACACAGATGAATTCCCAAGTATTGGGAAGTATTTTCCTTTTCAATATCATCTCATGGTACCAAATCAGAGTGCTGAGATCCAAGATTTTGCCTAAGGGTTTGACACAGCTTTTCTCCTTACAGCCAAAATAAATTTAAACGTTCCTACCATTACACATGTGAATTTCCAGTCTTCAAAATACTTGATGGAAGATGTTGGTTTGGGTTTGGTTTGGGTTTTTTTCAGAGGGCTAATCAGCAAGATGTCCTTCGTATTTTTGTCTTCATGCTTAAGTCATATGACAGGTGTTAGCTATTATTTTCTTGAATTTCTTCTTAGCCTAGGAAATACTCCCTTTATATTTCTTTCAAATGTAGGACTTCCTTAATTTAAATGGAAGCTAAAAAACTCCTATAAAGGCATGCGGGTTGTTTTGGTTTTGTTTTTTTTTAATTGGAAGGCTTAGTTAATAAAGCTAATTAAGATTTCTAACCTTCCATTAATTTCTTTGGCCACTGCATTTTCCACCACACATTTAATTTTATTAAACTTTCCCTACATATATTTATATGGTTCTAGCCTCTTTTTTTTGTTTGTTTGTTTTGTTTTCTGTTCAGCCTCAGTTTCATTGCTGTTCAGCAGTATTCTAGTGAGCAAATAATTCTGTCTAAAAGAAGAAAAGTCATAGTTTTTCACCTTTCCCATATAGATGCTAGGTACTTTAATAAGTAATAGCTGAACAATGTCTCTCAAGATAATGGATACAATAATTCATAAACATAATTATATGTTTTCAAGCAACTTACACTCATTGCATAGTCTCTCATAACTTTCAGCTTTCAGTAAGCACAGATTCAATAAACAGTAACTGTAGGTTATGGTGCTACTACTACCTTTCATGATTTAAAACGAAAGTAGAAAGTCTTTTTTTCTGCTGTAGTCATCTTAAATTGAAATACACTTCAAATTCTGTATCCTTAAGGTCCAAACAAAGGTTTCTCAAATAATTTATTATACGTTTTCTTTGTTTGTTTGTTTTAGCTAGTAGAGTTAGAGTTCCCTAGAGTTCTAGGCTGAATATCATGGATATTCTTATTGAACACTAATGACCTGCTAATTTTCTGAAAAGATCAGAGACATCCATGTGCACGGAAGACACTCAGTTTCATAAAACAAGTTATCTATTCTTTGAGCTGTAATTTCAGAAAAGTTAAACAAGCATTAACTTAGTTTACTGGATGCTACAAAGTTGGTCTCTCACTTAACTTAATTGACAAATCAGCCAGTTTACTTCATTTTTTGATCTGCAGGGCAAGAACAGCAGAGCTAAAGGTTTTCATAGACCACCCATTTCCTAGATTTGTAGCCATTAAAGCCCAGTTTGTATCGATACAAGTGTCACAGTTTATATAAACTGATACTAATAAAATTCATATGCAGTGCCTAGAAAAATATAAAAATTCAGGTTTCCCCATTTCTGAAGTGGATGCTCTAAATTCAAAAATATTCCTTTTCTGAATGGCTATCCATCTATGTATCTATGAAACAAGATCCTCTTTTTTAATATTCCCTTGTCCTGAAGGCATCTTCCAGAGACATCAGCTTTCATTAGGCTGTAGACAATATTGCATATGAAAGGTTTGATAAGTGTCCTAGCTTAAAAAAAAATCTATAGAAAGTACAGGTATAAAGCAGAACACACTTTTTTGGTCACATGATGATGGATGTGGATTACTGCATTTTCTTGGTTTTCTGGTAGACTTATTCTTAAAAAGTGTACTAGATATGTTTTGAGGAAAGCTTTTGAATCCCACTCCTCTTGATTTGCAAGAAGGTATAGTCTAAGAATTAGGAGTCTGCTTAACACTGAGGTAAGCATTGAGCTTTGTGGTCCTCAAAAAATCATGGATGTAGGCAATGACAGAAAGATAATTTAGGCATGTAGGTAATACACTGGCAACGTATTATACATATAGTGAGTTGGCAAAGGATTTGAAGAATCACACTTTATATTAGCCTACATTAATTACCAAAATTATCTTTTAGTTCTAATCTAGGAACTTAAGAATTCCTTGTCTTAGACACACATGTCTCTAATCATACTGCTGAAGAGCACGGTGAGGAATAAGAAAAGAGTGAAAAATATTGAGAGGGTTTCTTTAGGACAAATGTCTTATTCACACAGAAAATTTTATGTTGAGAGCGCAAATATCAAAAAGGTCTAAGGAGGAAGCCAGAGGAATGTAGCAAAATAAAAGGAAGAAAGGCTGCAGAAAAGTAAAGCCTTCTTTTTTTTTTTTTTTTAATTCCAGCATGTGTTCAATGTGTAAATGCATTATTCTCTCTTAGAGAAAGTAAGTTATCATAAGTTATCTATTTCATTTTGTTCCAGACTCAGAAAGACACTGTCTTACTTTTTCCCCTCAGATTTTTCTCCCTTGGTCAGGAGTCACCTGGGAGCTGTGAGTATGGTACTCTAAAGTTCAGTAGTTACCTGCTGAGCAGAGCAACTCTTCTATGGTATTCATAGTTACTTTTTATTATCCCTTGTACTCAGACCCTTCTCTCAGTCTCTGATGTTACTAGGTATTATGTCTCTGAAATATTCATTGCTCAGACCAGAGTTGTTAGAGTGTGTGACTACTTATACTTGGAAAAACAGAAGTATAGTCCTTTCAGTCTGTTGTGGTCTTATTTTTCCTTTTTTTTCTTTTTTTTTTTCTTTTTTTTTTCTTTTTCTTTTTCTTTTTCTTTTTCTTTTTCTTTTTCTTTTTCTTTTTCTTTTTCTTTTTC
>JAOQGH010000001.1:156560087-156575831 GCA_025769975.1 Gallinago jamesoni
CCTTTGAGTGCTAGACATCATAAAATTTGCAATGGAGACTTGGCTATCACTCCACCAGAGATAAAGATCTCAGATGTAGTAGTCATAATCCTGCACCCCCACAGAATCAGGAAATATAAACCGCAAGGTTTGGGGACAAAAATGGGGAATCCTCCACCGATACAGCTGGCCTGTAGGAGATTCGTCCCCTCCTTGTCCAGGATGATGTACAAGGTAACTTCCCAGCGATTGAGTGACCTTACCTGAGAGAGAGCGTAAGTGATTAAGTAACATACGTATGGTATATGGCATGCTACTAAGATTGTGATTGGTGCACTCTTTTAAGGTATTCGTATCTAGCGTGCTTGTGGTTGGTGGTGTTACTTGTAGGCTGCAACAGTGTATTCCGCAGATTGCTTTTTAATTGCAATAGTGTAATCGCCATTGTACACATAGGACCTGCAATAGTGACATATTGGACCTGTGAGTGAAATCCAAATAAATCAATTTGAACCTTACAGTGAAGTCCTTTCTCCCCGTTTCATCACAGCCACGCACTCGAGCAAAGCAAACCAAGGAATTCATTCACTGCTTCCCATAGGCAGGAAAGTGTTCAGTCATCTCCAGGAAAGCAGGGCTCCATGACATGTATCAGTTACTTGGGAAGACAAATGCTCCCACAAAAATCCTCCTCTTACTTCTTCCACCAGCTTTGTATAGTGAGCATGATGTCCTATCATATGGGATATTCTTTGGTTAGTTGTAGTCAGCTGTCCTGGCTCTGTCTCCTCGAAGCTTTTTGTGCACTCCTGGCCTCCTCACTGGTGGGGCAGTGTGAGAAGCAGAAAAGGCCTTGACTGCTTAGCAACAACTGAAAACATTAGTGTGCTACCAACACTATTCTCATCCCAAATCCAAAACATAGCACTACACCAGCTGCTAACAACAGTCAACCCCATCCCAGCTGAAATCATGACAGTCATGAAGTTACATGCTTGTGTTTACACGATCTGCTGTGGAGTTCAGTGCTTTCATTTTTCAGATTATTTGTCTTTATTATTGTCTTGAACTCATGTGTCTTGATTGAACCATGTGCTTTCGAAAGAAGTAACAAAATCCCTCATAAGCGCCAAGCATTGCCAGTGTTATGAAAATAAGATCTTATGGTAGAAGACTTAAGGATCAGGCTCACCTTTTGTATGATTATAGTCTCAAACAATAATTGTAATAGTTTTGGTAATTTAAAGTAAACATAAGTGACTTTTTTTTTTAATAATTATAGCACATTAAAATGGTAACCAATTATTGTCAGAAATTAAAGGAGTGTGAAAGCTTATTGATACAGAAACTACACACTGAATTTCATCTCGAAAAGCAGGAAAAGAGGTAATGAGCTGGTTCATTTGGTTACCACCTCTAATAAACAAACAAACTGCTATGTCTCTTCTCCTAAGTCACAGGCAATAGGACAAGAAGAAATGACCACAAGTTGTGCCAAGGGAGGTTCAGACTGGATATTGGGAAAAAATTTTACACTGTGAAGATTATTAAGCATTGGAATGGGCTGCCCAGGGAAGCGGTTGCGGGACTGGAAGTACTGAAAAGGCGGGTTGACATAGTACTTAGTGACATGGTTTAGTGACTGTCTTTATCAGAGTTAGGTTGATGGTTGGACTAGATGATCTTAAAGGTCCCTTCCAACCTAGACAATTCTATGATTCGATGATTAAGGTTTTGATTAAAACTTATTACAAGAAATAAAAAGGAAACGGTATAAAATAGCCTTAATGTAATTTAAATTGTGATTTCTGAATGTAATTCTGTATCCAAAGAGTAATATGTTCCAGGCTCCTAGTAGGTGTTATATTTTCCTGGTTAGGAAAATATAGAATGGGTGAGTTTGTGTAGTGCATGTATTTTGGAAAGGATTATATAATTCAGTAAAAAATCAGGAATAAGGAAAAGGTATTGGAAATACTGAAGTGTTTAAGGGAGGATTTTGTGCTTTTTTTTTTTTTTTTTCTTGGCAAGGAATTGAAATCACTGGTTTTGGATGTAGGATGCTCAGATATAGTAGGATGTCACTTAGTCAAAACTGATGTTTGTAACATACTGAGTTTCACAGAGAGTAATGGTGTCTTTCTCAGGTGGCATATAAGGTATATCTCAGAGAAATATGTTTGAATCTGTGGGAGTAAATATAAATTTCAGTTGTCCCTCACAGGAAACTACTGTGAGCCCTGTATACCACTGTCACCCATGTGTGCATATGCATACTATAAGCCCGAAAACGGTGTTGGTATATGGCTAAAACCAATACAAGATAATCTGGAGACTCAGAGGATCATGGTCTTACTACGTGGTCACTTCTGAGTAGGAGTTTCTGCATCTGTATAGGTGTTTGCAAACTGCATGTCAGCATTGTATTTTCTTTGTTCTTGTCTCATTCTTTTCAGGTTTTAAAAAATGTATGTGGAATCTCTTTGTGACAAACCATGGGACTAGCCTTTATTAGCAGTTCTGGGTGGGTGTTTTGTCTCCTGACTTTTATGAGTCTTCTGCAGATTCAGAACAGACTATAGCAAAAGAAGAATAGATGCTATCTTATCCTTTTTCAGTCAGATGCCTGCTGTGAGTAAGTTGTCATTGATAGAGAAGGGAATAATAATTGCAAGATTTGTGAGAACTTATTGAAAGGAATAATATTTTAAATGAGAAATCTATTGTCTGCGTAGTGCCTCCCTCTTTTGAGAGATACCTGCTTTATACAGACATATGAATGGCATAATTAAATCATGGAAATTTTTGTGCACAAGGAGGTTGTAAGGTAAAGAATATGATAGGTTTTAAGAGTTGTCAAACAAAGTAATGATACCCATGGTTATTAATTAGCTTCTGTAATAGAAAGTGCCTCCATTACTGACTGGATGAAAATGAAAAGGAATAGTTAATGAGGGATTGTATTTAAGCCTCACTGTTAATGATAGGCAGAAACAGGAAAGATAACTTTCAGTGAAGTCAGAATTGATTTTCGCCCATGCTAAAGATCAGTGTCTTGCACTCTATTTAGTCATAGACAAGAGCCTGAAGAAAGTTTCAATGTAAGTTTGTTGCTGAGAGCAATGGTTTTCACTGATCTTACTGCCATTAGTAATACGCTAAGGGGCCCACACCTATCACCTCCCTCCATATTGCTGGTCAGTGGTTTAATGGTTGTGCCTCCTTTTTACTTGATCACATAGTCAAGCTCAGATTTACTATGAAAAGGCAGGAAATAACTTCTGATCTTTAGAGAAAAATTGTGGAGTAGCTTTAATCTCTACTTGCTTTTGCCTTTATACTTTTACTTTATCATACCAGGGTAAAAGACTGCAAATTTGTTCAAAGATAGATACAGAGTTGGATGTGGGTGGGTGTGGGTGTTGTGATCTTTATGTGTTTTGGGGTGTGTGTGTGTTTTGTTTTGTTTTACATTTGGACTCTCCAACAGTATGAATAAGGTCAACAACTTGTTGAATTTTGTTAGACCATGTAACCTTTTCTAGATTTAAAATAGATTCTTCAGTTGCCCTGAAATTTCTTTTCCTCTTTTTTATCATCATGATCTATGACGAAAGGATTATGGTAAACATTCAGAGGTAAATTGCAATCCTATTGTGAAGTTTATTTTTATTATAACCTGGAAAGTAAATAAGAACCACAATATATTTCTGTAACCCAACCCAGGAAAACCACTTTTTCTTCAAGCATCTAAGAATATTGCTCCTATCAACATTTTAATCAAGTGTTATTCATATATTTTTATGTAAAAAAACATATTTCTTACCTTCATTGTGTTCAGTACATACCCTACTGTGACTATCTCTTTAAAAGACAAGTTTCCTGTCAGTGCCTGTACTGTAGAATATTCTAATGCAAAGGAGAAAGGGATAACTTTGTTCTATCATCTATAAAGATACTCTCCTAAATATAATTGTATGTGCAGGCTAATAAAATAATTATTTTCATATTTATTTTAAATTCTGCTATAAATACAGTTCTACACTTTGTTCAAAGACACATCACTGTCTCTGTTTGGAAGCCTGCATATAGTTTCCTAAAATAAATAAATACACCACTTCTTTCTTAAGGATCCCTATTGTTTGCAAAATATCTTTGTTGTGGTCTGAGATTAAAATCCTAATTATAACAGAAGATTGGACAGCCCTCAGGTGGGGTTAATTAGTTTAACCCAATTTAATTCTATGGAGCTGTGCTGATTTATCATAACTGAGAATCTGGTTTCATGTTTGCAATTCTATGTCTAGTATTCATTTTTATTTAACAAAAATTATGCTTTTATAAAGATAAAATGATGGATTCTGATTTCACTGTTGTTGATATAAACCTAGAATAATGTAAATTGCTTCAGTCCTTATGTAGCTGAATACAATCTACCCATATGCAGTGAACAGAATAACAAGATGCACACATGGAATCATCCTCAGGGAATAACTATTAGGGTAAGGACTGTATAAAGATTCTTTTGTTTGAGTAAAAACTACTGACACGATTCTATATTCTGCAGTGTGGGTTTATTCAGCTCTCAGAAAGTCAGCTACATGGAGTCAAGAGCTCCTTCAGAGAGCCCAAAGGGAAGAAAAAAGCAGCAACTTCTCAGTGAACACCAGTGCCCTATGGCTAAAGTGTAGGTATATTCTATTATTGCTTATCTTTCCATTTAAAAAATCTTAATTGAACATGGAAATAAAATAAATGTGAATTTATACATCTGAGGTCTGGAAAAGTTTTCTAAACATCTAAATCTCCAGCTTTAGCTCATGATAAAAAAAGCACAAACTGTCCTTTTCAACGATAATGCTACAGGAAACAAAGCCAAGCAGAGAACCAATATAAATGCACTGTTGGAATCTTGTTCAATGTTATGTGTTATTTTCTTAGCTCTGAGAGTTGGAGGGTATGGAAATAAAAGCTTTCTGCAGAACAGCCCATATGGTGAATTCATAATGTGTGATCAAGACAAAACATGAATTACTGTGACTAGTCCATGAGTGTACATTTCAGTGATTTTAATTAGACATAAGAATATATTCATACCCTCAGATGCCTGTCACATTTTTTGTCTTCATATTCCAAAAATTCAACTTCTATTTCTAGCAAAGTGCAGTTATTAAGGAGAGTGGACTTAGCACTGCAAGTCTTCAATCTACTTTACATGTTCTTCGTTAACATGACCACAGCCCTTGCTCTTTTTATAAGAAGCTCTTGAAATGATGCAAGTACAGCTATAGTCTTTTATTAATATATGAAATAACTCCTGGAAAAGTCAGAAATAAGTCCTGCAAGTTTTTTATCTATGATTTTCTGATGCACTTAGACATATTATCTGCAGACATACTGCAAAACAACTCAGGTATCTTGACCACTAACTGACTAGATTAGATGCCTGCTGGAGCCTGCTGCAGCATTTGGTCTGCAGCCTGAGTTTTCCTTTTTATGAAAACAATCATGGTGTAGTTTGCACCCAGTTCTAACCATTCTGTGGAGCTGGGAAGTGGATAAAGCTGGATTTTGGACTGAAAAGAAAAATGGATAAAACCCAAGTTTTAGACAATATTTTCTGAAGATGGACTTTGTGTTAAGGATAATGTTGTTGAAGGGGAGTTATTCAAGCTGGCCCAGCATGAATAGTAACGGGATATATACCGCTAAGGTGAAAGACACAGCTTCTACATTTTGCCACCAATATACAGAGAGACCTTGTGTATCAAGTAAAATCCAGAAAGTTGTGTAAGTCAGTATAAAAGTTCTGGTCCGAGAACATACAGAATGCAAAGTCATGGTTTTCTGACACTGTAAAGTTCATTAAGCAGTCTCTGGAGAATTGTAGCCATGGAGATGCTCAGACCATCCTTTCCAGTAATCTACCTTGTAGCAAAACAAATATCGTGCTTACAGTAGGATATAAATGTTTTCCTTGGCATGTTGCTGTTCTGATCAGATTTTAAGTAATGTATAGACTTGTAATAAAGTCATAGTCAGTTGTAAATGTGCAGTAATTTTTCAATGAGCTCTTGATCATTTGTCTCAGATGATGCATTTTTTAAAGTACTTAGTGTGGGTAGAAAGGACTGTAAATTAATACTTCATGATGTAAATCTTGACATACTACACAAGAGCAATAAGAAGTCAAGCTGTTTGTTCAAGATGAATACTAACAGCGTGTTCCTGGCACGTATACTTACCCTGAAACAGAACTACAAAAGAATTCGCATGCCCACTCATTGTTAGAGACTTGTCTTCTGGTTTTATGCTTCTTGTTTTATTCCATCCTTTTTTTTTTTAATAGAAAATTGTTCTCCTCAGACAGCTCTTGTATCACAAATTATGTATGTGTAAGATCTCATAATCTTTTTCTCTTTCTGAAAACTACAGTCCCCATCCCATACAATAAATACATTTGCAAGGAAAACAAAATCAGGCAACTCCTTTGATCTTACTAATTACTTTCTTATACTTGGGTTCCCACTTCCACTCTTACGGAGTGGGTATGTTCTGAAGACCTGTAGAAACACAAAAAAGAATTGATTGCAAGAAATCTCTGAAGTTCTTTAAGCTTAACTTCCTGCTTAAACCATGTCTAACTTCAAAGCTAGATGAGATTCCTCTAGGTCTTGTCCAGTCATATTTTGAATATCCCCAAGAATGGAGATTCCACAGAAATTAAAATCCACAATCCCTTTCTGAGGTGGCATCCAGTTTGGGCCAACATACCAATAACTTCTGTATGAGTCATGCATCAAAATTGTTGTTCTTAACAGCCTTTATGGCACAAAATTTAGTTTTTTGAGCTAATCACAACCAATGTAACTATATCTTTCAGTCGAAGTTGTTTCATCATCTTGATTTTACAGATTTGCTTCTTTTTCTTTTTCTTTTTCTTTTTCTTTTTCTTTTTCTTTTTCTTTTTCTTTTTCTTTTTCTTTTTCTTTTTCTTTTTTTTTTTCTCCTTTTTACTGAAAGGACAAATTTTGGGGTAGTACCTGTTCAGTGTGAGGGTACCAGCTTTATTTCACCATTGTTAGGGCCACAAAGATGATTAAGGGATGGGATCATCTCCCTTATGAGGAAAGCCTGAGAGAGCTAGAACTCTTTTAGCCTGGAGAAGAGAAGGCTGAGGGGAGACCTTATTAATGCTTACAAGTATTTAAAGGGTGGGTTGAAGGAGGATGGAGCTGGACTCTTTTCAGCGGTTCCCAGTGACAGGACAAGGGGCAATGGGCACAAGCTGGAACACAGGAAGTTCCATTCAAATATGAGGAAAAACTTCTTTACGGTGAGGGTGACAGAGTACTGGAACAGGCTGCCCAGGAATGTTGTGGATTCCCCTTCTCTGGAGATATTCAAGACCAGCATGGATGCAGTCCTGAGTAATGTGTTCTAGGCAATCCTGCTTTAGCAGAGGAGTTGGACTAGATGTCTCTAGATGTCCTTTCCAACAATTCCATGATTTAACTGTACATTTCGGATGTAAGAGTAATTTTAGCTTTTTACTCTGTTGTATGTGGGTCTATTAGGCAAAGGAGGATAAAGATAAATCCATTGATGTTCAAATCTGCTCAGATCTGTTGATTTTAACTTTTTATTATTATCAAGTGGGGTAGGGGAGGTGTTGCAGAAGTAGTATACCTCTTGCTATGGCTCAGTGCTAATTTCAAAAGTTGCAATGATTCTCATCTTTTGAAAGGAAATTACAAAACAGAACTCTCTATATAAAGAAATATTCCATTCCCCATCTGAGTGATGTTTCCGAATTTGTAACCTTAAATCACTAATGGAATTACAAAAGGAAGAGGTGTACCCACATCTCTTCCCCTAAAGAAGGAAACAGAAGAGCAATATTCAAAACCTCATAAAACATATTTTTTTTAATTAATACAGCAATTTTCTAGAACTTTAGTGTACATTTCAAAGGTGGTTTCTACTATGTTTCATTTTGTCTATGCTTGCTGCTAAAAGGTGTGGTATATACCCATGAGAGGTTTCAGACCTGATAATCATTAGCCAAGCCGCAGAATAGATCATTTGCCCTTGTTCTCGTTATAGTCTCCTTAGCAGTTTCCATTACAGAGGACTGTGGGGTCCTCTGCCAGTACTGCTGTGCCAATACCTGTTTTATTTTCTGTGGAGCACCATTAGGTGTCTCTGATTTTTTTGATCCAGTATGCCAAACAGAAATAGTTGGCCTGCTGTGGTCTGCTGGCCAGTTTTCCCTGGGAACACAGGGATTGTAATATTGCAAAGTGTGTGCCTGAAATATCAAACTTGGTGGAGTCCCAGCAGAAGGGACTCTTAGCTCTGAGGCTCAGTAGTACCCCTCTTTCATGTCACCCAGTAAGTCTGGGAGCAGACTACACACAGGAGCAAACAAGACCTGCAGCATGTCCTAATGTTTTTAGGAACTAGGAGCTGATGAGGTGTGAGAGAGTGCTGAGGGAAAACTGAGTTGACAAAGGATCTACACTTTCATTCATATACTTTTGTGATGTGGAGGATACTGGAAGTGTGGCCAAGAGGAAGACCTGATGTGCAACAACTACACATAGTGAGGTTAGGAAATACCCTGTATCTTTCAGAGCAACCTAGTAGACAGTACTAGTTTTTCTACTTTTCTTCATCTGAAAAGATCTGAAAAAATAGTCTTCACTCTTCATCCAGTTGAATGGAGAACTTATAAATAAACATGAAAGAAATCTTTTCTTAAAAACAAAACAACTTCTTAAAAATTTATTTTGTATTTCATTGCAAATTTATAAAACTGTCAGTCTATATCTAGTAGATATCTATATCTAGTAGAGATCCTGCTTTCACTGGACTCTTTGGAGTTATTCTGCTATTCATATGGTGGCATTTTGAACTTGATATGCTGTCAGATGATATTTAAATAGTCAAAAGAAAAATAACGTATTATTGCCAACAATGCTCCACATTGTGGTATCTGTATCTTTTTTTTAATTATTTCTCTTCCTGATATTGACGTGCAAGGCAAGTACCAACCCCATAAAAATAACTTTCCAATTATTTGGTAAATATACTGTCCAAGGACCTATCAACATCTTCAAAGACTAATTGCCACATAAATTGAAGCTTGCGCTTTCCAAGATAAGATGGAAATTCAAAAGGAATAAAAGTATTACATTGCATGGCATGGTACTTAGGTGCTGATGTCTTAAAAAAAAAAAAAAGAAAACACAAAAAAACAAGGAGATGTAGGAAAGTAAAATGAAGAAATGGGGTCTATATGTCTTTTCATTTAATTGTGCATTTTTACAGTCATAGCATGTATAACCTACATCATACTTATCTGTCTAATTGTATTAAGCTAAAAGTAATGTTGGAAAAATATTTTTCTCTTCTTTTCCTGCTCACTTGTTTTATATTGATATTATGGTTTGACTTTTGCATTATAAAATTCTCTCAACTGGAATTATCACCTCCTGTATATTTTCAGAATACTTTGCACAAAGATGCCAGTCTGGTTGAGGCTTGCTCTGTTGTGAATCAAGACATGTAGCTAGACTCACTGAGATGCTTCAGCTGTATTAAACCACTTTGATGGCACAAAGCAAATTCAAATGTAGTTGTTGAGTTAAGGAAATTCTAATCACTAAAGAAGTCAAAAGTGAGCAAAGCATTCAGTAAACTGCACCCAAATTCATAAAGCTAGACAGTTTACTGTGAAAAAAAAACAACATGGGAAAAGTATATATTGGAGAGAGAGGCATATAGTTTAAAAACAAATGTAACATTTTGAAAAAATCCCCACAACCCTATATACATAATATTTAATTTGATCCAATCCTAGTTTGATGGTGGTAGTGGTAATATTGTTTTACATGTTAACCTCAGAAGACTTTTATAATACTTTTTTTTTTTTTAGCATAATTTTGTATGTTTTCTCAGTATTTCCTCTTTGAGTTATACAGTGGAACTGATTGACTGATCTAATAGTTAAATCACAGGAATCCCACCCATTTAGTTTCATAGAATCATAGAATGGTTAGTGTTGGAAGGGACCTTAAAAATCATCTAGTTCCATGGGCAGGGACACCTTCTACTAAACTAGGTTGCTCAAAGACCCATCTGGTCCAACCCCCTTCCTCCAGTTATGAATTACGAGAAAGCACACCTAGTCCATCCCAAAAAGTTCCATCTCTCAGTCCATGTGGGATTTTAGTGCCATTGGACATATACAGTTCAGAACTTGAGATACCAAAACAAGATTTCTGGGATGACAGCAAGGCAACACCACGGAGTTTTTGTAAAGATTGTCCATTTTGTTCACTTAGACACCAGACATTTTTTCCATCTGCCATTAAGTCATCTTTTAATAGAAAGCCTGACTATAGCTTCTGCATGCTGCCATGGTTTCTTTTGCATATATAGGTTAGCAATGTGTTCACCTATGTATGTATGTATGTATGTAGAGTATATTTATATTTATGTATTTATACACACACACACCACTGATGAGTGTTTGTGCTTTTAACTAAGTAGCCATCTAGCTTCATTCTTTATTTCTGTTTCAGAGTCAGCACATGAACTCAGATTTACTCTTTGGAACATCCATTGGCCTTGTACTTTGATCAATACTCTCTAGCAATCACATTATGTTCCTTAAAAGATGTCAGAAGACCATTATCATATGACAGTACAGAAGAAATGGCTATCACAGTGCAGGTGATAGCTGAAGGATCATCCAAAATGTTTACTGTGACTACACTGTTAGTCAATTTATAACTGAATTTCAGAGAACAGCTTCTAATGAAAAACATAAAAGAGCTGAATGTTTGTTCCACACCTACTCTGGCACTTAACACCATTGGTAGATACTGAGGTTACAGACATGCTATGTCAGACATACTTTTTACAGCTGATATCACTCTTGGAATTTTGAACATGACTCAGGACTGTGGGACATTATTGACAGCACATCATTGGCAAAATAACCTCAGAGGCAGACAACAAAGATGTACAAAAGTGGGAAAAGATCCAGCAGCAGTTCAAAGACCTCAACCTACAGGCAAGAAAAGGGCTCACTCTAGTGGTACAAGCCAGCAAAACAACAAAAATACTCTACCTGGATGTCAACATGTCATGGCCTTGAGGCTGGGGAGAAAGGGATGTGTAAGGCCAAAGAAAAAGAGGGTGAAGAAAGTGAAAAAAGGTATAATAAAAGATTAAAATTGCATTATTGGTGCTGTTTCATGGTACCTGGTAGCCAGCTCTGCACTAAATCATTGCAGCCTAAATTTGGAAAGCCTACCACAGAACCATACAGCTTGCTTCAGCAGTCAGGAGGACCAACAAGAGGACCAGCAATGGGGTACTGCTGTGTTCCTTCTCTGGCTAACACGAGAACACCTGGATGGACAGCCCAAACATCCTGGTATCACCATGTCAGTGCCTGTTTCAGGTCCAAAAGCATCAGCATCTTCCCAACCATTTCCTAACAAGTCACAGAGCTTATACACAAACATATTTTCTATCTGCAGTAATGTGATGCAGTATGTGGATCCATTGCTTGGAAGACACACCAACAGCTGAATTGGATACTCCATTACTTGGTATCATAATGCAGCTTCTCCTAACAGATATTGCTCTTTATTTCTTTTTTATTGCCACTGGTACAGTGACATTCATTATTATTTCAAATAATTTGATTTCATTAAAAGATCTTCAAAATACCTGTATTTTTTTTTCAGATAAAAATGTGTTCATTTTGTCACAGTGGCTTCACTAACACCTTCAAACCAAACAAAGAAACAAAACAAAAGAAAATACTACAACCCTTAGAGGTTCCCATAACAACCCAAAATGATTGCAATTTCTTACAAAAAGCATTACATCAGCCTAGCTTTCACAGTCCCACACAGTTAACAGTCACCATATTAAATGAAATACCCTTTCTGTCTTTCACCACATTTTCTACTTCATCTTCTACAAACAAATGTAATATCATAACAAAAAAAGAAAACAAGAATCCAGGGAACTTGGTGGAGTACTCTTCCTTTCTGGTTTTTGCTTCTATTTTGATTTGTGGGGTTTTTTCCTGCTAATTTTCCCAGTACTCCCAATTCTTTATTGCATTTGCTTTTATCTACTATGTCTACTTATGAGATTTCCAAGCAACAGCATAGTAGTATTAGTATTTGCCATTTAGCCATAAAAGACACTGGAGTTGATACATATGAAATGATTACGCCTTTGTGACACAATGAAATCCCAGTTGCACCATAATCAATAGCAAAATGACTATTAAATTCAGCGGGACAAAGATTACACTCACTACATTAAAAGAGAGCTTCATCAAAAGCATCAAGCATTCATTATTTCACTCAGTCACCATAATCAGCAAAGCCTCACTCGGGGTTACTTTCATTTTTGAAGGTGATGGTTTCACAAGTGTTTACTATTGCCATAGAATTGAATTTGGGCAGAATTTGGTCAAAGGAGAGAACTTCTGAACAATGCATCAAGACAATAAAACAAATGTAGGGTGAGGCTTTTTTTTGTGTTTGCTTCTGGTTGATTTGTGGTTTGGTTTTTGTTGGGTTTTTTTGGCTTTAATTTTGTATTTGTTTTATTGCTCCCTTATCCCTGTGCAGCTATCAGAATCTTTCTATAGCTGTGCCAGACATTAAAGTGGTGCATTAGAAATCCCACAACTAGCCCCAGTCAAGCTGAAACATCTATGCTGTGCTGTACAGCCAGACTAATTCAGATTATCATTGCAATCTAGTCCCTTCAGCCCACTGCAAAACAGATCAGCCACAGACTGCTTTAGCAGAGTTACAATGCTCCCCGTTTCAGAGCCAGTTTGCTTGAGGATCTCTGCTCTCTATTCTTCTTCAGGGTAACATAATATCCAGAGTGTATTAACAGAAATGTCATACCTCGGTGTCACTCTGAAAGCTAACTGAAGCTCAGGTAACATATTAAGCATAGTTTTGCAGTTAATTAGACGTTTTAAAGCCTAGTTGAAGACTGAACAGGAAAATAATGAATAGAATTAACAGAAATCAGCAAAAGTCCCTTCAGTCACAAGCATAGATAAGCAGCAGAAAATAATAACATTTCTTTAAAAAGTTCATTAACTGTTCCATAAACAAATATATTATTACTGAAATCTGCTGGTTTTCTGTTATGGGTGCTATGCTGAATAAAATACAATTTTATTTTCAGGAAGTACCTGATTCAGTGAAAAAGACTGCCAGACTATAGCACCCAGTGACGGGATAAGAGGCAATGGACAGAAACTAAAATAGAGTAAATTTCACTTAAATATAAGGTTATTTTATTTTTATTTTATTTTATTTTATGTAAGGGTGGTCAAACACTGGAATAGGTTGTCCATATTAGTGTTTCCATCCCTGGAGATATACAAAACCCTTAACAATGAGCTACTGTGCTTTGAGCAATAGGTTTAGACTAGATGATCTCAGGACCCTTCCTAACCTAAGCCCTTCTGTTATTCTGTTGTTTTTAATTAAAAGCTGGATGAATTACCATGATTATATTAAAAATACCTCAGATATATATGTGTAACATAGGGATATGCCTACCATTAAGGTTAGCTTTGAGAAAATAACTCTCTCTATATTTGGGCTCAATATTTACAAAAATAACGGCACTATTACATTTTCTGCATATATGATTCCTCTAGATACAGAAAATCACTAAAACTGTTTGTCAGAATTGCAAAATTGGCAAAGGAATGAAGAGAGAAAACATGAGAAAAATATATGAAAGGTAATTCCCTGCAAACACACCAATCTAAAATTATCTTGTACCTGAATGTGCAAATGTGAAACATCTTCTGATTATACGTCCTCAGGTGGACTAAAGGTGAAAACAAAAGAGTACATTCTTCCAAGGTAAATCTTTGGGTTCATGAGAAAAGAGATAGATATAGTATCTTGATTTTATATTAGAGAGAGTGAAAAAAACGCTTGATCAGAAAACATCCAAATTATGTGACCTTCACAAAGCGCTCAGAAATAAAAAGTGAAATTGATTAAATATGTTTTTTTTTTTAACTAAGGATTCAAGCACATTATAAATTGCAGGACTGAGTTCAAAAGAAAATAAGTAGAGAAAAATTAAAATTCGTTATGAAGTTCTGGGCAGGGGGGGAGGGGAGAGCTATTCTGCCACTGCAGTTTTCACCAGAAGCATCAGTTACATTACTTTTAGTCTCTCTATGTGAGAAAATAAAACAAATGCCACTGAAAAAGTGTTTGAGTTTGAAGTAGATGATCATTCTGAAGCTTGTTTTTTTCTTCATATAACTAATAGTTTCATAGTTCAGGTTTTTTCTTCAAAATTGTGCAGAAAAGAGCAAAGTTTGGCTGTAAAATTATTAAATATCAAAGCCTGTCATACAACATGAGGTGAACTTTTGAATCCAGGTGTCCATTACCCTATTAATGCGTTCAAGTGCCTGCTGTTAAAAGTTCAAAGGCACTGCTGCCCTTACCAATTAAAGTTTAGTGTGCTGGAAAGAGGTGCAGTGGTGGCTAATCTGCTACTGGGAGATGACATCTATTTAATTCATATTTTTACCTCTTTTGCCACAGAGCTAGAAGACTTTACTTTGTACAACATTTACTCGTTTACTTTCTCTACATGCTGACTTTTACCATTGTAATTTGAAAATTCAATTCCTTCAGTATGCAAAGAACGGCATTCAACAATCAAGAGGCATTTTTTTTACTCAAAATCACTCTGCACATGTTATACTTTATTTACTGGCATAGGTAGAATAATAAAGTCCTTTCTCCCTTTTTCCCTAAGTAGGTATTCAGATTTATCAGTATAACCAGTAGACCTAATTGCCATGGAGGAAGACAATTTTTTTCAGTAATCAGTTCTTATTGGCCAGTTAACTAATCAATGATTATCTGTATTTATTCCCTTGTGAAATAGAAAAAGAGATTGAAAGTGAATCAAACTTAACCAACTTGATCTCTTTCTATGACCATGTGACCCGCCTTCTCGATGCGGGGAAGGCTGTGGACATTGTCGACCTGGACTTTGGTAAGGCCTTTGACACTGTCCCCCATAACATTCTCCTGGAGAATCTGGTGAATCATGGCATAGACAAGTGTACTCTTCACTGGGTAAAAAACTGTCTGGATGGCCTTGCCCAGAGAGTTGTCATTAATGGGGTGAAATCTGGTTGGTGGCTGATCACCAGTAGTGTCCCTTAGGGCTTGGTTCTGGGGCCAGTCTTGTTTAATATTTTTATTGATGATCTAGATAACAGGATTGAGTGCACCCTCAGGAAGTTTGCAGATGACACCAAACTAGGTGTTGATCTGCTTGAGGGTAGGAAGGCTCTAGAGAGGGATCTGGACAGGTTGGATCAATGGGTCAAGGCCAATGGGATGAGGTTTAATAAGGCCAAGTGCTGCATTTCAGTCACAACAACCCCAGGCAATGCTACAGGCTTGGGGAAGAGTGGTTGAAAAGCTGCCCAGCAGAAAAGGACCTGGGGGTGTTGGTTGACTGTTGGCTGACTGTTGGCTGAACATGAGCCAGCCGTGTGCCCAGGTGGCCAAGAAGGCCAGCAGCATCCTGGCCTGTATCAGGAATAATATATCCAGCAGGAGTAGGGAAGTCATCATGCCTCTGTACTCAGCACTGGTGAGGCCTCACCTTGAGTACTGTGTTCAGTTTTGGGCCCCTCACTACAGGAAGGAC
>JAOQGH010000001.1:156575931-156616594 GCA_025769975.1 Gallinago jamesoni
CTGGTGGAGTCACAATCTTTGGAAGTATTTAAGAAATGTGTAGATGTGACACATTAAGGGCATGCTCTAATGCCTGAGATTGTTGGGTTTTGTCTCTCTGTGGGTGGGTGTGGTGTGGTGTGTGTTGTTCTTTTTTAGTTTATTTTTTGGGGTTGGTTTTTTTTTTTAGTGGTTGGACTCAATGATCTCCAAGGTCCCTTCCAACCATGAAGATTCTGTGATTCTGTGAAACCCCCTAAATTTAAATATCTAAATAAAATAAACATTAATTTTTAATTTTTTTTAATGAAAATTGATAAGAAAACACAAGATGTTTTCTTACTCTATTCTTTGCTCTAATTTCCTTCTGAAAAAAAAACAATCAAAAGTCAAGTGACTCATGTCACTCTAAGTATATCTACTACGTATAGTTTATTATAAGTAAATGTTGCTAAACAAAATCCTTTGTGTGGACTTGTTAAACTGGATGATATTCCTTAAATTTCCCTCCTCCCTGCCTAACACAATTACGGATCTTTTATACAAAGAAAAACAAACAATTTTGATTTTCTATGCCTCTGCTAGAGGCTTCTGGTAATTGTTCAGTACTTTACAATAGATAATAGTCTTTAGTTATAAACTATGACAGATGAAATATATGCTAGATGAAATTGCTATATTAAAATCAAATAACAGTATGCACGTTACATTCAGTTTTGATTTTTTATACTACATGGTGACGACATTGTCAGCACAAGTTCTATATGTCGAAAGTTATATTGACATAATAGAGAGTAACATGAAGGTTGTTTGGGTACCATTGACTAAT
This sequence comes from Gallinago jamesoni, assembly GCA_025769975.1. Classification (NCBI taxonomy): domain Eukaryota; kingdom Metazoa; phylum Chordata; class Aves; order Charadriiformes; family Scolopacidae; genus Gallinago; species Gallinago jamesoni. Next base: position 156,576,740 of record JAOQGH010000001.1, read on the forward strand.
ATTCACTACAGGCACTAGATCTGCTAATATAATTCAGTAATACAAGGCCTGTGTTGACCAGATCTAGAAACCTTTTAAAAAGTCATTTTATTAAATACATGATAATTATTTAATTAATAATTAAACATTTGAAGGTATGTGGTCCTTGGAGGGGTGAATATTCCTTTTCACTCAGAGTCATTGATCCTGGACTTGTAGCCTAAAGATCATAGCAGAATAACCAATTCAAGAAATTCAAAATCTTTCAGAATTTTTATTTTAACTATAAATCACTTTTGGTATCTTTTTCAGTATTTCTTCTGTAAATAGTTTTGAGCAACGAAAAAAAAAAGAGAAAATCAACTGTGTGTAACAACACTCCAAATTAAGAGCTATGGAAAGAAGGCTGAGAGAGTTAGCTTAAATCTTTCCATGAAGTATCGCGCTGCACAGAGGAGTAAAAAGAGAGCTAAGTAGACAGAGAAAGTCCTAACAATATTTGTCAGAGGTCTGTCTCAGCTAAGCAGCTATAGATACTACTCAGTTTTAATAACAGCAATTGATAACTTAAATGGTCAAATAGTTTTGGTCTCCAAAAATCATGTTGTGATTTATGAGGACCATCTTGTCTTTGGGCTGTTTTCCCCAAGTTTGTTCGTCATAGAAAACAATAAATAAAAGCTAATAAATACAATTCCTAATAAATTAAGGTATTGTCTTTGCTATCAATTAGTTACAGTACTAATTTACAAGCATAATCTGTGCATAAACAGTCTGTCAAAATCAAAGTCTTATTTTTACAGAAAGAAAAAAAAGAAGTGGGCAAAATTTAATGAAAATTAAACCAGAAATACATAATCAGAAGCGGGTTAATTGAGTCTGACGTAATTGTTGCTATGACTTTCATATCATGTCACAGGTCAGTTATAATTTAGAAAGAAAAAGAATTAGGCATACAGAAAAAGATGAAAGAATTAGGAATAACTAGATAGTAATAGGATCAAATACTGGGGTTATGCATGTTATCTAATTCTATTGGACTACATGTGATAAACCCGGCATTTAACTAGCTGTAGTTCTTATGGCATAGGCATATCTTCGCCTATGAATAATTTTTAAGGATTTGCTGTTACACAAACACAAGTGAAACTTCAGATTATGGGGGAGTGATGAAATCAAAAGGAAAATGTGTTGATGATTATGGGAGTGTCTGCTTGTGACCTGCCTGTTTCTGTAGGTAGCTGAGCTGGGGAAATGTAGGGAGATGTGGGTGGGTTTCTAAGGTTACGGTTAATCAACATTTTACTGCTTTAGTTACGGTATTAATAGCATTGTGCCTGGCTAGGTGCTTTTGCAACTGCAGCCAAATAATTTGTTCATGTTCAGCATTTTCTGTGAGTTTAAAATTCAGTTTTGGTCAGTCTTGAATGTGTGTTTTGGTTTTCATGGATGTTTTACCTCTTTCTTAAAGCAAAAGAAAAATCTAACCATTTAAAAGAAAATCTGCAGGTTTTGGAATAGTTTTGGGGGCACAGCTACCATACTTCAGTAAATATTCATTTGAAAATAGATCTATACTGGGCAGTGAGTATTGTGACCATTTGAAAAAGGAAACACAAGTAGGTGAGACCAACAACTGTATTGTCTACAGATTTGTTTTTCAGAAGCATCTATGATAAAACTACATTGAGTTTCAAAAACTACATTGAGTTTCAAAACTACATTGAGTCTTTCCATTGAAGTTCTCATAATTTCATTATGGAATTAATAATTTGGTCTTTCCTCTTTACATAAGAAACCCCAAAACCCAAACAAAACCCCAAACACTTTGATGTGATTTCACAGATATTCATTGGTGTATAATTCAAAATTGCGAGTGAGGCTTATTCTTTTCTTTTTGCAATTGTGAGAAATATATAGAGAGATTTAAGAAGAGGGACTGAGATCAGTTACAAGTACATAGACACTGCAAGCAATTGTTGTCTAGTAGGCTTCAGTTTTTCAGCCTTATTTTTTTGCTATAAAATATATATTAAAAGTTCTCATATAAAATTGCTCTTTTGCTGACAAATATGCAAAACTATTTAAACATTTTTTTCATACTGCTGAGTAGCTTTAAATGTAGGAAATATTCCTGTTGAAGTTTGCTATCTCTGTGCCAATCAGTAATGATAAATGCCCATAAAAGTTTAATAAAGACCTGTTAAAATAGACAGTGTACTGAAAGCATTTTTGAACAGCACTGAAAATCTTGTAATGAAAAATCATGCTAGTGCCTCAAAAGTTAAGTTCAAATAGTAATTTTAAAATGTATTTGAGAGGATACATGCTCAATAAATCACTTCACAGTATATTTTTTAGATATATCGCAAAATATGGTTTCAAATAGTATTATTCAACATACACTAGGGTACTCTGGTAAGCTTTCACCTAGTTCTCCCATACACCCATGAGGGTGTTCCAGTTTCTAAAGGTTTTTCAAATGGCACTAGATAGCTGAATTGAGCTTCTAAGCTAAAAATCCTATACCAATCAGAGTTTGCTTTGGATAACCACATAAATGCAAGTAGGATTTTAACGTAGAAGACCCTTGTTCTGTTAAATGTAAAGAGAACCTAGGCTGATTAGATTAAATGTAAACATCTAACTGTAGACATCTAAATTTAATTTAAATGAAGCACATCTAAGTAAGCCACGCTACAGTTGTCACCAGGTTTATTTCACTTATTACAGGTACATAATAGGCAGATAAAATCACTGCATAATTTGGGTTGGAAGGACAGGTCATCTGGTTTGGACAGCTCATGGACAACTTATTTCAGGTTGCACAGGGCTGTATCCTGTTAAATTTTGAATATCTCCAAGGATGGATGCTCTACAACCTCTCTATTCCAGTGTTTGACTGCCTTCATTCTTCTTACAATGTATTTCAAATTTACCATGCTGCAGTTTGTCTTTGTTGCTTTTCAACCCATCATTGTGTAGCCCCAAGAAGACTCTACCTTTGTCATGTTATACCTTCACTTTAGGTAGTTGTAGAAAACAGCAAGATATTCCATCCTTTAGTTTTCTGGTTTTGGCAGACAGCTTTCAGTTTTTTCTTTTGTGCTTCAGCCTCCCAGCCACCCTGATCATGTTTCACTAGACTCAGTTCAGTATGGCATGGTCTTTATTATACTAGGGAACCCAATGCTAGATGCAGTACCATAGACCCCAGTACCACAGAAGTGCCAAAGGATCATTTCTCTCCTCTACCTGATGGAAGATGATTTTGGTAATACAGCCAGGATGCTGTCGGCCTGCTTTGCCACAAGGGCACACTGCTGTCTCACATTCAGCTTGACCACCAGGATCCTCCATATAATTTTCTGCAGAACTGCCTTCAATTAAGTCAGTTCCCAACCTGTACTACTGTGTATGGTTATTTCAGTCCAGGTGCAGGGGTTTGCATTTGCTTTTGTTGAATAGCCTGGGGTTTTTTTGTCAGCCCTTTCCTACAGTCTGGTGAGGAACCTTTGAATAACAGCCTTGACTTCCAAAGTACCTACTCTTGGTGGGTCAGTCCCCTCTGTCTGGTATCTTGTACAGATTTGCTGAAGGTACAGTCTGTCCCATTATCTAGATGTGTAGTAAATGAGTACTGACCTCAACACATATCGCTGGTAATCAGCCACCAGCTAGACATGGTAATGTTAATCACAACCTTTTGATCTCAGTGATACTGGTACTTTTCCTCTCACCTTATAGCCTACCTATCCAGGATACATATCATTGATTTGCAAGAAGTATATTACATGTCAATAGACTTGACGAAAAAGTAAACGGCAACATTGCTCTCCCATCATGTATAAGCCAGTATTTCATTACTGAATGTGATCACGTATTGATCACAATGTTCTGTATGATATGTTCTGTATTTGCATAAGTGTATGAAGTTGCCTTGGAATCCATTTATGAGCATATAAAGGACAAGAAGATGTCGAATAGCTAGCAAGGGTTTAATAACATCAAATCATGTCTGAATAATTGTTTATGATGAAATGACGATATGGATGGTGGAACAGTGGTAGATGTAATATATTTTGACATTTGGCAGGTTTTTGACATAATATCCTTCTGAGATTAAAGTACAGAAATCAATAAGTCCATGTCCAGTTGGCACTGGGAATGAGTAGAGTACTTGGGGCTTGATACTGGGGGACATGTTGTTCAATATCTTTATCAGCAACCATGGAGAAAAAACAGTCAGAAAATCTATAGACGAACCTAATTTGGAGGTAGCATCTAACATATGTAGCAGGTATTTAACCAAGAAATACCTTGATAAACTTAAGGACTGGACCAATTGAAATCTCTTGAAGTTCCTCAAGGAAAAAAAAAAAAAACATTTTCTGCATCCTGGGTAGAACAATGCCAGACATTAATGCACGCTAAACACTCAGTCTAGCATAGCTTGCCTCTCCCAGTTACACAGCAATATAGAAAAAATGGAGGGATTTTGAAAAATGACTTGTATCCTAGAAGGCTGGTTTAGTATGACAAAGAGAAGTCTAAGAGGTGACGTAAAAGCTGCCTGTAAATACTTGAAGGGCAGTTACACTGCAGTTCACCTCTTCTGATAGTGTTAGGAGAAATAACAAGGGGCACTGGCTATGACATGAGTCTGATAAAGTTCAAAGTATTAGGAAAATTTTTTTCACTGAGAAGTTGCCAAGGCACTGGAACATGTCACTCAAATTGGCTGTGGGTTCCTCATCCTTGTATATTTTTATGATTTTCAAGACCTAAGACTACAAGGAAATTGCGTCTTTAGTCTAGATCTTTTCTTAATTTAGAGAGGGAACGGTTTCTTGCCAATAGGAATATGTAGATTGCAGCTTTTGATCCTATGGTCACGAAGCAAATATTGGAAGAAATTTAGAAATAATATCTAGTATAGAAGCAGAGACTAGCGCCTACATTTTCCCTCCTTACTTGATAACCAAATTACTAGCAATATCTCTATTCTTTACATTCATTTGAACAAATGTATCTTGAAGTATTAATCACAGTGAAAAATCTTTACTATTAAGACTGATTTCAACTTGCTCAGCTACTAATCTGTCAACCAGGACACTGTCCCATGATATTTGGGTTTAAATTGTCCCAGGCTCATGTGGGTACTCAGTACTTCCTGAATATGTTTTCAGTTGTAAAAAAATAAAAAGAAAAAAGGGTTCTCTAAAAAGATGCAGCTGAATTAATTTTCTGGTATTGCAAATGCATTAGAAAATTCTAGTAATAATATTACAAAAAGCCTGAGCTTTTCAGCATTATTGGACATCCTCTGAAAATACCAGGCCCATTGGTAATTACACAGAAGTACTCAATATTTACTTAGGTACACCTAAGACTGATGTACTTGGCATTGTGAAAACAGTGGCAAATGTGCAGCATTAAATTTTCCATCCTAAAAAATAATGTGGTGCTCATTGGGCTGAGACACCCATCAGATTAGCAGCTGCTGAGGGGTTCCCAGGCTCGCAGCATGGAATTTGGATGCCTAGATTCAATTTCAATCCCATATTAGGGAAATGAAACATATATAGCTACATGTGCTCCAAGAAATAGAGGGCATTCACGGTTCCACTAAAAATTAAGGGAAAGTAGCAAAATTGAAAGTTGATAAATATATTCACACCATATGTTTTAGCAATCTAATTTTACACGCCTGTGTCAGCAGCCTAAACTCTGTTCAGTTGCTTGAAAACACTTTCTGGAGGAGTTTTTATGTAGGCTGTTTCTTATGATTATGCATGCTCTAACTTCAGTACTTAGATGCAGAATCCTTTTTTCCTATATAAAGGAGACAAATGGCCCTAACAGGAATAGATCAAGGTTTTCAGGTTGTGTCTCTCTAGTTCCCTAGTCACCGGGTTCTATTGTACTTGAGGTTTTCTTGATCTACCTCAGGACTGCTGGTTTTTTTCTTGCATTTCTGTAAGAACAAGAGGACCTGTGTTGAACAAAATAGTTCTGTACATGATGGTGACTATTTACTGAAAAGGAAGTAACTAGAAACACATAGTATCTGGTGTTTCTTGCCTTTCTCGTGCCCTCCTCCTCACCCACCCTGACTCAAGCCCCCAGCTGTGGAGACAATCCAGCAGGGACAGGGAGAGCAGAAGGAGCAGGGCAGGTCTCTGTCAAGGATAGGGACAGCCTTTGGCAGTTGGAGCTGTTCCCCACCCCACTCTCAAGTTACTGTCCTCCTGGCAAGAACTGCTCACTTGGGGGCAACTGCTTAAAAGACCGTGGATGTGGGGGAACAAAACATCCCTTTGTTGGGGTCCCAGGCCAAGGGGGACTGCACCCACCACAGGCATCCCTGTCCCCCTGGCAGCCTTAGGAGTCAGGGTGATACTGTGATGAGTGCAATTCCAAGGAAAGGAAACAGATAATAGGAAGTTTTATTTTAAAACAAGTCAACTTTATTATTAATGACACTTTGCTGTTCTCAATAGATGATTCTGGCTTGCAGTAAATTCTCAACTTTATGTACATAGTGTGATCCTTTTAGGCCACAACAGGATTTTGAGTTTACCACTTGCTGCTGTGGTGGATGGGATTCCAGTGTCCACCATCTAGGAGGAGAGATCAGGTCTAGACAGCTAATGTAGGTGCCTGTGTGCAGGCTGGGTGTGTAAGCTGCCATTATCAGCAAAGCTATTAAGGAGAATAAATCAGTTTTCTAGACAAAGTGCTCTAAGGCATCCAAGACAGTCACACACACTTCACAGATACAACACAGGACAACCCGTATCTTTTTGAAGTGGCAGTTAAATTCATGTGAGAGGTCATCAATCCAAGGTTTCTTCCATAAACAGAAACAGGAATTGCCCAATGGTTAGGATACTTTACAATGTGTCCTCTCCATGGATTTCTGGTGGTTATCAAGGATAGTCTTGCATTGCAGCACCTTGAGGCTGTGGCACCTAAATTAATGGACTTCTACTGAATCACATATTTCCATGAAGCTGTAAGAATGTAAGTGGATTCAAGACTTGCACCAGTGCATGTGATCTGACTGAAATCAGCTGAAGCATTAATAAAGCTATTTTGCACAGAGGACAGAAACAAGGTGAGACCTTTGTTTGGTTTCAATAAATTTTCCCTCTTTGCTGTCAAATGCACACAAAAAGTCTTGTGTGAAGGAAGTGTAAGTAAAAAATTGTTTTGGAAAAAAATCAGTGCTATCTTTTATGCGATCAAGGACTTGAGGAGGTGAAATGGCTAAAGAAAATTATTTCTTTCTGTATGGTACTGTTTCTGTTCAGAATTCTTTCTTTCTTAGAACCAAAGCTAGAAAGAGAAAACTGCCTTTAAACCTATCCTTAGACACAGAGAAATGTGAGAGGTCTAATTTAAGAAAAGAAAAAAAAAGAAAAAAAAAAAAGAAAAAGAAAATATTTCAAAATACTCTTTACTATTTTAAGACTTTCAGAGTTTCTCTTCTCTATAACAGCTAGAAGTAAATCATTGGGAAAAAAGTTGTGCCTGCACTCAGCTGCACTGCAAAACATGGGCACACTGATGATACTATCAGTACAATTCATATGATATAATGCCAGTGACCACAAATATAAGGATAAAAATGATTCTATAAGAAAAGGATAAAAAGAGAGGCTTTGTTTGTATTATTTGAGGGTTTATTCATCAGGTTCTTTCACACTGATTACAATTATGTTTTTTTAGTTCAAGAATATTTTTCTATGGAAGTGCTAATTGTTGTTATCTCTATAGATAAATGGACAAGCAAAAATAGAACTACTAGATATACAGATGAAAATAGTTTTTATGTTTTTGTTGCCTTACACGAGATGATCAGTATATTCATGAAGCTGCACATCAGTAAAATATGAAACGAAATATAAATATGCTACTGAATGTGTTGGCACTGTGTAGCAGTGTTTAGAAATTAAAAATTGAGTCAGTTATCTAAATCTGGTGTAATTGATTTAGCTTTATTAATTCAGCTGTGTTTATTTGTTACATCAGAGGAACATCTAAAACTGTGCTGACCTTCATGGCTGCTGCACAACAATCTTGAATCACAGGGGGGGGTTGCAGGATTGAGGTAAAACAATGAAAGACAGAATGAGAACAGGGTGGCTAGCCCTCTGTTTTCTATTTGAGTGCAATATCAATGAGGCACTGAGGAAAATATATAGTCACACAGAAAGATGGAATAAATTTAATATAAGGAAGTAAAGATAGGACTGACATTTGTACTCCATCGCCTACAGGTGTCTATATGCCTCAGCACATCCTGTCTGTCTTCCTCTTGCCTCACAGAATTTGATAAGTTTCCTGTGGTTCGTGTAAAATATCTGCGGATGCCATACAAATGTTTTGGATATCATAAGCATCAGAAAGAACTCTAGGTGATTTAACCACCTGAGAAGATTTAGGCAAAATTAAATTATTATGTTTACACAACCGATTCTGCCTGCTCTTAAAATCATGGTGGGATTTACTTGCCTGAACAGCAGCACCTAGACTTTTTCTGGGCTATCCCACCTGGCTTCCAACTGTCTCTCCAAAATAACACAAGCTTGCTGTCAGTCTAAACCATATCTACCAGGCTGTACAGATGTTTGGAAGTCCTAAGACATGGCAGATGGTACTAAATATCTGCATGTAGGCAAACAAATTGAAACTTTGTTCACTACAATCAGCGTTTGAGCAGTCAGTGTCATCTGAGACATCATATCTCCATTACCTGCTGGCAAATCTCACACAGGACTTCTAGGAAACCCACATATTTTCAGAGCAGCATCTCAGTATCAGCAAGGAATACCCTAAGGACTCCAGGAAGGCATTAAATACCTGTGTGTTGAGTAGAAATTTGATACAGTTGTCCAAACATAGTATATTGGCAGTGGATGGCAAGGTTTAGGTAGGGGCGGGCTGCAGGGGTGGTCTCTGCAAGAAGAGGCCAAGGGCTTCCCAGATGCAGCCAATTCCAGCTGTCTCCCGCAAATCTACTGCATGACACAGCTTGGCCATCAGCCAAGCTGGTGGTGCTTGGGGAAAATGTATTTTAAAAAAAGGCAAAACAACACACAGGCAGTGAGAAGTGAGGGAAAAAAAAAAAAAAGGTGTGAGAAACAACCCTGTGAACACCAAGGCCAGAGAAGAAGGAGGGGAGGGAGGTGCTCCAGACTCCAGAGCAGATATTCCCCTTCAGCCCATGGAGAGGGCCACAACAGAGCAGCTGCACACTGCAGCTTGTGGAGGACCTCACACCAGATGAGGTGGAAACTTCCTGAAGGAACTGCCAACTGCCAAGAATCCATACTGTAGCAGGTTCTCCTTAAAAGATCTGCAGCCCATGGAGACAGGCAGGTATTTCACTGCAGCCACTGAAGACTAGCACAATGCAGTGCAGATGTCTGCACTGTAGCCCATGGAGGACCCATGCTGGAGCAAGCGTAAACTGAAGGACTGCAGGCCTTGTGAAACAACAACAATGGAGAAACGGAAAATTGGGGAGAATAAAGGAGCAGCAGAAAGGAACAATTATGACCTGAACCTCAAATTGCACCAGGGGAGGTTTAGATTGGATTGTAGAAAAAACTTCTTCATGGAAAGAATTGTCAATCATTGGAAGAGGTCACCCAGTGAAGTGGTTGAGCCACCCTCCCAGGAGATATTTAAAAGATGTGTAGAGTAGCACTTAAGGGCATGGTTTAGTGGCAGACTTGGCAGTGCTATGTTAACAGTTGGACTTGATGATCTTAAAGGTCCTTTCCAACCTAAACCATTATATGATTCTACAATAATTTGTAAGTGATGTCCCTGTTTTTGTCTCAAATGATGAGTTTTTTCATCTTATTTTCTCCCCTTGTCCTGTTGAGCAGGGGGAGTAAAAGAAAAGCTGGGTGAGAGTCTGGCAGCAGAGCTCACTTTCTGTTCAGAAACAGAAGCTCTTGCATACACTTCTTGCTGTGGCGACCAGGGTCAGCTAACTTCGTTGTTTCTGGGGTGGAGGGGTTGCACCTGCAGGGAGGAGTGGACAGGTCAGGTGACCCAAACTGACCAATAGGGTAGTCAATCCCACTTGCCATGCTCAGTATAAAAGCTGAGGGGTCAAAAGGACACACTCTTTTTCAAGAGCTGTGTTTTCAGTGGTTAGGTTTTTGCAATGGCTGCTGTCTGATGAGAACCCCATCAGTCTATCTACCTTTGATCCTGAAACTTAGTCAAGTTCTGGAATCCAGTTCCCATTTGTCACTGAGTCCAGTCTAGAACTTCCCAAGTGCCTGCTGATGACATCTCCCTGGGAGTTCAATATGGTTTTGAATATATTGTATCTATTTCATTATTTCCTTTATTATTTTATTATTAATATTTCACTAAAGTAGTTTAGTTTTTTTCTAAACTCATAAATCTCTTTATCTTTCTCTTATTCCTCTGGAGCAAGAGGTGGGGAAGAACATTTGTTGTCATTTCATAGGCCAACCTGGCCCACACTGCAACACTGGCCATGATCAACCCACCACCCATAGGAATCTGGAAATGTTTTTATCCATCAGTCTTGCATATTAGAGTGTCTCAGTTTGCAACTGCAACAAATAAAGCCTTTTACCTTTGACTGTATTAGGCACTTTGATAAGCAGTTCACCTATGAAGATATACATTTTGACACCAAAATTTAAGCATCTACAGTATGCAAATGTCACCCCGTGCAGCTGACAATGGAGAGATATAATTGCATGTGATCCTCCTTGAAATCAGATTTAGTCAGTACACAAGTGCAATGTGGATGAGCATAATGAGAATTTAGAAATTCACCAGACTTTTGAACAATCCTAGGCTAGTGTCCTAGTGTCTGTTAACTACTCTACACATGTAGATTCTGAAATGGTATGGCAAAAAGATAGATAAATGTGCATCAATATATATTTTAATAAATAAAACCATTCATTTTGAAGATTAGATTTAATTTTTTTAAAAAACAGTACCAACAGAATGAGGAACAACTCCAATTCCAATATAAGTCTGTAGTCAAAACAGACACATTTTCTTCAGAAACTTTTTTCAAGCTGTCAAAATTTAGCTAATGACAGTTAGCCAAGAGAATATACATTACACTTTGAAGATGTCAAATAAAATCTTTAGAAAAGAAATACTTGTTTTGTAACACGTCATGAATTGATTAGACTTTCCAAATTACTCCTGCTATATAAAATGCTGCTAAAGAATTCCAGTAGATCAAAAGATAAAATGCAAATATGGACACCATGATTACAGTGATCAGATAAAACAGACATTTTAAACTCTTCAAGAAAAAAGGATAAGTTTCACTGAATTTCACTGAATTATTGGAAGGGGAGTTGGAAGGGACCATAGAGATCATCTAGTCCAACTCCCCTGCTGAAGCAGGATTGCCTAGAGCATGTAAAAATTGTTCTTGCATGTTCTTGCTCTCATTCCATTTACCCAGAAGAGAAAGTAAGTCCTGTCAATATTCAATTTTATTTTTATTAAAAGTAATGTAGAAGTAACTATGCTGTTACATGCTGAAGCCCTGGCCTGCCATGAAAAGAAGGACACCGCATCTGCTTCTGACTTGCAGAGCAGGCTCAGACAGCAAAATGCCTGTCTGCTTATAAAGTCTCAGGAGGACTCTGATTAACTTCCCTCTTCTAGTTAAATTTTGGCATATCATTTCATAAAACTGGAATACTAATTAGCTGATACATTGTTTTCTCATTTTGTTTCCTGCCTCTAGCTGGTACCAGCTGTATACAAATCCCAGATTAGACAATTACAGAGTAATTTACTCATAGGGAAAATTTCTTTATATTCCCACCAGTTAGAAGCTGATTTATGCTTTGGAGTATTTTTTTAATATCTATCCATTTCAGTTATATATGTGAAATATGTTATTTCTTTTGCATAAGGCTATTTTACTGATCCGGGAATGTTAATTTATGTTTAAAATTGAAAACAAATTAATAAGTATCAGTGTCTCGTATTGTCTGGCAAAAATCTATATGTGTTTATGAAGAGTGGATAGATAACCTGTAAAATAATTAATCTAGTCAGATTCAGTCTGACTAGGATGTTGAATCATTGTTCATCACCAGACTAATATGAGCCTACAGCGAGTTTTCTGTAGCAAAAATATCAAATATGTTATTTTCCTAATAAAAAGGGAAATGGTATACAGCATTGAATAAGTCATTATTTGAGTACCATATGTCTGTATTTTAAGAAAGCTGTAAAAAATTAAACACAGTTGGGCGGGCCTAAAAATAGAAGCATTATCTTCTTATCAAAAAGAAGCTTGAAAAAAATGATATATAATGTGCACTATACATAGAATAGTTAGAGGATCTATTTATAGTATGTAGGATAGACCTCTGTACAATGAGGTGTCTGTTGAAGGTGGAAGGATCTTTTTTAATTAGCAGAGAAAGCATTAGAAAATATAATGGCCACCAGCTGAAGTAAGCAGAGCTTGTACTAGAAATAAAATGTAAACCTTTTGTAGTGAAAGCAGTTAATGCTGGAATAGATATCCTAAAGGCATGGAAATTTTTCCATGACTTGCAATCTTTAGAACAGTATTAGATATCTTTCTAGTACGTTTTAGTTTAACAACAAATTATTGGCTGGCTAGGTACCGAAAGGTATCAAATTAGACAGAATCACAGAATCACAGAATCACAGAATCTTAGTGGTTGGAAGGGACCTTTGAGATCATCGAGTCATACCCTGTTGCTTTGAAAATCCTCCATTCCCCCCCCCCCCCAGTTTTATTATATTAATCCAATATCCATTAAATCAGAGTCTTGCCACTGTTTTCAGGCTGTTTATGAGCTCTCTGTCTTGTGTCTAGTACAAGTCTTCATTTTACATTTCATAATGAAATCAAAAAGCATTGGTGCAAAAACAATTCCACGACAAGATTCAGAAACATTTTTTGCAGGATCCAATGATTATTAGAAATTACATCAGATCCAGTCTAGTGGTTCTTTACTATCTGGCTCTCACTAGTTTTTCTTTCGTAAGATTATAAGCAACTGTATACAGGAACACATTGCAAACGCTTTTGCTCCATTTGGATGCAGCTTTTAACAGCAGTATCATGCAGATTCTTGACTGTGCTCACATAGTATCTGTATAATTTTTAGTAAAAAATTTACTAGAATCAGGTTTGAATTCAAAATCTATGACTACATTGCTAAATAGAAAAAAAAGCCCCAAGGTCAAGTGGTGATGCCTGGTTGGCATCCATACTGCTTAAGATTTATGTTGGAATGACCAAGCTGTAGAGGCTCAATTAAGCAGAGTGGGTAACCAGACTCTAGAGTTAATTGCTATTAAGATAACAATTAAGTAGAGTGGGTAGTCAGGCTCCAGAGCTTTTTGATATTCTTTTTTTTTTAGTAGTATGGGTGTACCAAGAGTACCTGTTTTTCAGTGTTTGAATTATCCTGAGAATTCAAAATACAGATAAGATGGAATTTTGTTCAAAGAGCAACTTTCTATGGGGAGAGGAAGACAGCAGTCTAGCATAGCTGCAAACTAGAAACAGAATTAATGTTACTTATGCTACTGACTGTATATCCTTAGGCAAGTCGTTTAACTTTTCTATATAAAAATGTACCGTCCATAAAGAGGATTAGTAGTTACTTTCCAGAGATGCAGTGAGTCCTAGTTTTCTAGGACTTTTTTTTTAATTAATATAAGGGTGGCACTGTATGAATGAGAAGTCTTGTTATCGCTCCTTATAAATTGGATCTAATTTAGAAACCCAATTGTGACTGATAGTTGGTACTACAATATAAGTCATATCTTTTTATTATTCTGTAAAAATGAGAAAATATTTTATCTTATTACAGCTTAATAGTCTCAGAATCATTTCCTTAAATAAATTCTTCTCCGCAATTAAACTAAACAGAAACATAAATATGGTGTAACATCATTCAAAAAGGAATAAGTTTTTAGGATGGTGTTAACTTGTCTTCTGTAAATAACTGGATTCAGTCATAGCGTGTCCAGGTTAACATTGTATTTAAGCTATGTTAAACTGCGAAGTAGCTGTAATCTTAATAACTGCAGATCTTTTTTTTTAAAAAAAAATGCTGATTGCTACATCAAAACAAATTCTCCCATGTGGAGAGAATATGCAAAAATAGGAATAATCCTACTTGCATGTAGAGGCAGAGAACAGGTTCCAATGTATTGAACTGAAGTAGAGAAGTTATTTTAAAATTTTAGGTTCACTTTTTGCCTAACTGAAGAAGTTTCAGATATGATCAAAAGGCAGATGGAAGTTGTCTTTAAAAATTTGCAGGGGAAGATTCATTTTAGCTAAAGCTAAGCAAATAGCTGTAGTCCTACTGGATTTTTTTAAAAAGGATCTTTGGCACATTGCCGAAGAGCTTTATGAAAATAAATCCCATCTTCTGTTATTTATAGCAGATGGAGTCCCCTTCAGGGCTTCATCTTCATGTGCTACATGGAGACCAGGAGGGAGAGAAGATGTATTGCAGGGTTCTGTAGTGCATACTCGCACAATCACAAGAAGCAAACCTGGTCACTTACACTGATTCAGAAGGATTTGTAAAGTGTGAGAATGCATGAGGGGGTCCGTATTATCTGATCAATGACCCTGTCAAATTGGGATGATAAGGAAAGGGGCGAGGCAATAAACAAAATTGTGTATTTCCCACTTCAGAGAAAACAGAGAAAGTGTGGACAAAACAAGACTTCCCCTTAGTTGAGGAAGACCAAGTTAGGGAACAGTTAAGTACACTGGATATCTGTAAGTCCATGAGTCCTGATGGGATGCACCCGTGAGTGCTGAGGGATCTGGCAGAAGTCATTCCTGGGCCACTCTTCATCATCTTTGAAAGCTCCTGGAGAACTGGCAAGGTGCCCAAGGTCTGGAGGAAAGCCAACGTCACTCTATTCTTTAAAAAGAGCAAGAAGGAGGACTCAGGAAACTACAGGCAGTTCAGCCTCACCTCCATTGCTGGAAAGATGATGTAATGGCTCATTCTAGGCATCATGTCAAAGCATCTGGAGGAAAAGAAAGCTATCAGAAGTATTCCACACGGATTCACCAAGGGGAAGTCATGTCTGACAAACCTGATAGCCTTCTAAGATGGCATGACTAGTTGGATAGATGAGGGGAGGGCAGTGGATGTTGTCTACCTTGACTTCAGCAAGGCTTTTGACACAGTCTCCCACAGCATCCTCATAGATTAGTTTAGGAAGTGTGGATTAGAGAAATGGACAGTGAGGTGGACTGAAAACTGGCTGAAAGACAGAACTCAGAGGGTCAGTGATCAGTGGCACAGAATCTAGTTGGAGGTCCATAACAAGTGGAGTCCCCCAGGGGTCAGTACTGGACCCAGTCCTCTTCAATATATTCATCAGGGACCTGGATGAAGGGGTGGAAGGTACCCTCAGCAAGTTTGCTGATGGCACAAAACTGGAAGGGGTGGCTGATGCACCAGAAAGCTGTGCCACCATACAGCGAGACCTGGACAGGCTGGAGGGCTGGGCAGAGAGGAACCTGATGAAATTCAACAAATGCAAGTGTAGGGTGCTGCATCTGGGGAGGAATAACCCTATACACCAGTACAGGTTGGGGGCTGACCTGCTGGAGAGGAGCTCTGAGGAAAAAGACCTAGGAGTCCTAGTGAGGATAACGATGAGCCAGCAATGTGCCCTTGTGGCCAAGAAAGCCAGTGGCATCTTGGGGTGCATCAGGAAGATTGTGACCAGCAGGCTAAGTGAGGTTATCCTCCCGCTCTACTCTGCCCTTGTGAGGCCCCATCTGGAGTACTGTGTTCAGTTCTGGGCTCCCCAGTTCAAGAAGGACAGGGAACTGCTGGAGAGCATACAGCAGACAGCTAAAAAGATGATTAGGGGCCTGGAGCATCTCTCTTACAAGGAGAGGCTGAGGGACTTGCAGCTTTTTAGTCTGGAGAAGAGAAGGCTGAGGGGCATCTGACCAACGCCTATAAATACTTAAAGGTTGGGTGTCAAGAGGAAGGGGACAGTCTTTTTTCAGTGGTGCCCAGTAACATGACAAGAGGAAACAGGCACAAACTTGAACATAAGAAGTTACATTTAAACAGGGGGACGAACATCTTTGAGAGTGGCAGAGCACTGTAACAGGCCTCCCAGGCAGGTGGTGGAGTCTCCATCTCTGGAGACATTCAAAACCCTCCTGGACACATTCCTGTGCAACCTGCTGTAGGACAGCCTGCTTTGGCAGGGGGGTTGGATTAGGTGATCTCCAGAGGTCCCTTCCAACCCCATATCATTCTGTGATTCTGTATGTCCGATCTTATTAAATCTGTTCTTAATTATGTCTCTGCGTAATTTCCCTCTGTATCCAATGTGTGTGAGTGCTGCAAGGACTCAATGCCAGCTACTGGCATGACCAGAGTTAGTGGATTTGGTGCCAGCTGTTGGAGTCACATCAGGGATGTAGGTGTCCCCAGTTGCTGGTGACAGCAACTAGAATGAGTGAGTGCCTCACTGCCAGTTGCTGGAGTGAGTGGGTTCTCAGCCTTAGCCACTGAGGTGGGAATGGTGTATACACTGAGAACCAGCTACAGGGGGGACTGGGGATTTTTGAGGCAAGCAAGAAGCTCAGTGCTGGTGGCTGGAGTGGGGACTGTGGGTCACAGCTTGTGTGCCTAGTGCTGTCTGCTGGGGGCAAGTGTTTATATCTTCCACAAACCAATGTGCATGGGTTGGGGGAGTTGGGAGTGGGTGAGAGGGTGGAGTTGGTTGTGCGTGTGTCTCTTCTGGCAAACCTCAAGATGTATGAGCCATCAAGTAGGATGCCTAGACTCAGCAGGGTTATCAAGTGGGCAGAGGGATTGCGCCAGTTGTCAGAGATCCACGAATGTGTGTATGCTTGTGAATCTGGAGAGTGTTGTGTGTTTGCTGCACTACTGACCTGCTGCCTCTGCCAGTCCAAGAGGCTATCTAGGCTTTTGATCTGATATGAGTACTATAAGTCTTCTAAATTTGCAAGACTTAGATTTGGCAGATGGACCAAGTAGTGGATAAGCAATTGGCTGGATGGTCAAACTCAAAGAGTTGAGGTCAATGGCTAAATGTCCAAGTGGAGAGCAATGACCAGTGGTGTTCTTTAAGGGTCAGTATTGGGACCAGTACTGTTTAACATCTTTGCCAGTGATATGGACAGTGGGATTGAGTGCATCCTTACCAAGTTTAATCACAGCACCAAGTTGTGTGGTACAGTCAACACACTGGAGGGAGGCAATGTCATCCAGAGGGACCTGGGCAGGCCTGAGAAGTGGGCTTATGCAAACCTCATGAAGTTGAACCAGGCCAAGTGCAAGGTTGCCATGGTTTAAGCCCAGCCAGCAACTAGGACCATGCAGTCACTCACTCATTTCTTCCCCCCCCACCCCCAGTAGTATGGGGAAAAGAATCAGGAAAAATATGGAATACCTGTGAGTTGGCTTGAAAGCAGTTTAGTAAGTAAAGCAAAAGCCATGCATGCAAGCAAAGCAAAAGAAGGAAATCATTCGCTGCTTCCTATTGGCAGGCAGGTGTTCAGCCATTTACAGGAAAGCATGGCTCCATCATGCACAGTGGTTACTTAGGAAGACAAAACACTGTAAATCCAAATGTTCCCCTCTTTCTTCTTTCCCCAACTTTATATACTGAGCTTGACATCACATGGTATGGTATATTCCTTTGGTCAGTTTGGGTCAGCTGTCCAGGCTGTGCCTCCTCCTGACTTTTTGTGCACTCCCAGCCTACTCACTGGTGGGGTGATACGAGGAGCCGAAAAGGCCTTGAAGGAGGGGAAAAGGAGGAAAAAAAACCACTCAAAGGGTTTAAAGACACTTTAATAGAAACAATGACAGGAAATTAAAAATAACAATAATAATAGTATTATTATAATTATATATAATACAAGATATAGTTCTATACAATTATAATAGTTATTATAATAAAAATGATAATAAAAATAATGGTCAGTTTTACCACCCAGTGAATTGGCACTGTACTAAGCAGTGATCACAGATTGCTGCCCCCTGGCCAACCCCCATTTACATACTGAGTATAATGTCTATGGTATGGAATATTTCATTGGGCATTCCATCATTCTGTCTATTCTTCTATGGGAAGCTGAAAAAAGTTCTTGAATAGTGTAAACATCACTTATCAAGGACTTAAAACAATAGGTATTATTGACATTCCTTTCACAGCAATCACTAGAAAGAAAATTAACTCTTTCCCAGCGGAAACCAGGAAATACCCTTAACACCCATTATAGTACATTGTGCTTTAAAGAGAGTAAAATAAATTGACAGAAGTTTTTAAATTATCCAAAAGAACTAACCCTATAAATTTGGCAGAATAATAGGGTATATAACTGTTGAAATGAAAAATCAGAACATAATCCTGATCAGTATTTTCCAAGCGAGGAAATCTGCATAATAAAGTTTATGAAGATCAAATTGTCATTAACAATTTGAAATCCAAAATAATCCAGGAAAGGACGAAAGATATGGAGAGCTTAAGGTATTACTCAGAGGCATAAACACAGGAACATAATACAGTTTTAGGTACTTTAAGGTATCCCAACTCCCCTCTGCCACTCCAGAAGAGCTAATCTTCTGCAAAGATTTCAGGTCATTTTATCAACTTTATGATGATGTCTTGGGACTCCAGGGGGGACTAAAACAGGAAAACTAGGATATTATGTTTATGAAACTATATCCAGTCATCAAAGTCTGAGTCTGTAGAGAACACCAAATAGCATTGCCCTGACTGCAGTAGTAGATGAAAAACTGTTCAGACAGAAAGAGAAGCAATATTTCCCAAGCAGCAGCGAAGTGTGAGCAGCATGGGGAAAGACAAGGATGGCAGGAATGCTTACTTTAAAGGTTTTCTTAATAGCAATAATTGATAACACTGCAGCAGAAAAATAATGGAACAGTAGCTCTAAACAAACAAATAATTATTTATATTTGTGTTGAATTTGCAATCAGCTTTACAAGTCAGTTCAATACCAAATGAGTGATATTAAAAATTGAATAAAAATGTAGAAGTTTATAGAAATATAGGAAAAATCCATGAAATGTGGGAATTTTGGAGTTGACCTCGTATCTGCCAAGAAAACAAAATTGTATTGTTGTACTAGCAACTAATTGGAAATTTGCATCAGTATTAGAGGAAAAAAACTAAAAGCGTCCACTACTAAATTACCAGTTTTGAAAACAATAAATATAGAGAGGGAGTGCATTAAATATATTTAGAAAAAATAAACCATGTCTTTCAGGAAGATAAGAAGGTCTTAAGAAAGTTGAGAACAGAAGTAACAGCATTACGGAGGACTTACAAACATGCATTAAGAAAAGTTCCTTTAAATCTGTGTTGGTATGGGAGTCAGAGAGAGGTATCTCCAAAGTAGCTTCATTCTATTATGTTATTAATGCTACTGTTGTTGAAGTAGATAATAGTTTGATCTTGAGGGGGAGAAAAGATTTAAAGAACTAAAAATGGTAAAAGTAAGTAAACAAGAATGTAATTTATTTTGGAGAAGAAAGACAACTTGGGAGAACACTTAACACAATGGAACAGAGGAACTCAAGTAGCTGGAAGATCAGTCTACATGTACCCAGAACTAAAGGTTTGCTCTCTGCTATATCGAAAGAGATCTCTTCTGTTCTGTGGGATTTTGGCGAGCTAGCCTGGTGTGAGTAGATGAAGATGATTTATTTTTTTACAAATCTGGTACCTATACATCAGTGAGTTGAAAGCAATTTGTTATGTTATGCATCAGCTCATATTATGTTAAGTTAGTACTCAAATGCTACATGAAAAAAGATTCTTGGTCTGACTGATCAGCTTTCTGCGCTAGCCAGAGTCATCACCTTTGTGAGGACAGTCTTTAGACACTGTTTTCAGACATTTTTCTTTTTAAATTTGTATTAGCATGTCTATTTCTTAAAACATAAATTCAGCACAATGTATTATAGTCAGCAATCTCGGCTAACTATAGGAAGAAACTCTATCTTCTTCCAGTCTGTATTAATTTTTTTATGTCTAAAGGTCTTTTGAATTTCAACTTCTGAATATGGCATTGCTGTTTTAAATCAGCATAGGTCTTTTCCTAATTAAATGTATGCCCATTGTTATTGTGTAAGCATAGTTTTCAAATCATGCTAGGCCCATCTTTTTCAGGTCACTGATGTTTACAAGTGTGATCATATGAAGTTAAATGTTTCATTACGAGTTCTTTGCATATAAAATAGAAATACATTATAAAAAGCATACAAAAAAAATGGTGTCTGCTTCTTTTAAGAAGGTTATAATGCATTTCAATAATAATTTAGTGATCTGTATTCCCATTCAAATGTTAAAGTTGTACATATATAGCTTACTGACACTGTTCCTGATATTAAAACAGGCTCAGACTTGATAAAACTAATCTGACAGATTTAGAATCTGATTGTGTTTTTGTTTTGTTAACTATGCTTATTCAATCTAACAGAATACGTTTTAATCGCTTTTTTTAGAATTTCACAAATGGGTTTTCTCAGTGTAATGCAGAGGTTCTTTCCTATGCTCTCTATGGAATTAAGGAAATGCAGTTTTGTCCCCCAGAATTCATCCAGAATGACATAAATGAATTAGAGTTCGGTGAAAATTCTGCTGCACTGCAAAATATAGCAGCACAAACATTTTAGAGTAGAGTTCTATATTTAACAGAATAATCTGCTGTACCACAAGCTAGTCACTCTCAGTTTTGTCCCTGGAAGATAATGCAGCAAGACTTTGTGAAAGCCATTTTGTAGCACATGAATGGGAAGAAGGTGATTTGGAATATCCAGCATGGATTTGTCGTCATGCACAACAAGCCTGATTGCCTTCTGTAATGAAGTGTCTAGATCTGTGCATGAGAGAAGCCCAACATAATTTTTCTACTTTAACTTTAGCAAGCCTTTTGTCATGGTCTCTCACACCATTCTTGCATTCAACTTGTATGGTCCAGGTGGACAAACTACCAGATGGGTGAAAAACTGTCTGTATCATTGGGTTCAAAGGATAGAAGTTAGTGGAGGCTGGTTACAAATGGAATTCCTTGGTGGTCTATACTGGCACATATCCTGTTTAGTTCCTGTTTAAGAAGGGGCTGGAGAAGAAGACAGGAAGCACCGACATCAGATTTGTGGATGATGACATTCTGGAAGTGCAGCTGACTGCCATCCAGAGGGACCTAGACAGAGGAATGAGCCATGGGAACCTTTTGAAATTCAAAATGGACAAAGGCAACTTGAAGAATGTTATGCAATGTTTGGGCTGGGAACTTCATGCCTGGGACTCAGCTCTGCAGAAAAGTACTTTCTGCAGAGAAAAAACACTGCTACTGGTCAGGCCCCACCTCAAGTACTGTGTACTGTTTTGGGCCCCTAACCACAAGAAAGACATTGAGGTGCTGGAGCGGGTCCAGAGAAGGGCAACAAAGCTGGTGGGAGGTCTGGGAATAAGTCTTATGAGGAGAGGCTGAGGGAGCTGGGGTTGTTCAACCTAGAGAAAAGGAGGTTGAGGGGAGAGCTTATCACTACCTACAACTACCTGAAAGGATGTTCTAAAGAGGCTGGGGTCAGTCTCTTCTCCCAAGTCCCAGGAGATAGGACAAGAGGAAGTGGCCTCAAGTTGCATCAGGGGAGGTTAAGACTGGATATTAGGGAAAGTTTTTACACTGAAAGGGTTATTAATCATTGGAGTGGGCTGCCCAGAGAAGTGGTTGAGGCACCATCCCTGGAGGTAGACATAGTGTTTAATGACATGGTTTAGTGATATATTTTTTTTTATCACGGTTAGGTTGATGGTTGGACTAGATGGTTGTAAAGGTCCCTTCCAACCTAGACATTTCTATGACTCTACTTGGAGGCTCCTGGGAACAGCAGGCTCAAAGAAGTTAAGCAGTGTGGCCCGGCAGCAATGAAGGCTAACAACATTTGGTGTTGTATTAAAAAGAGCACAGCCAGTTGATCAGTGATTATCCTCTCCTACTCGGCAGTCATCAAACCATGTCTTCATCCTGTTCTGGGGTTTGCAATACATGAAATACATTGATAAATTGGGCAGCTCTAGAGGAGGCCACCAGGATGGTCAGGGCTGGAACACTTGCCCTGTGAGGAATGGTGGAAAGTCTGGGGTTTGTTCAATCTGGTGAAGAGAAGGCCTTGGGGGCACCCATAATCCACATTGTACATATGGATATATTTTGCACTGGTGGACCTTCATCTTGATGACATAGAAAGGAATGGGATAAGGGTGTTGTGCTATTTGTGTTTGTGTAGTGTAGACATTAAAGCAGTTTCAGTCTGTATGTGAGCTGTACTATCCTGGTAAGATGATAAGAGTCCAGTCAAAGAAATTGTTTTGGCCCGTGCTTGGAGACATTTCAGAAAAGTCACTTCTGTAAAATGACTTTCAGAGAAAGACAATTTTTAAAGTTTGGGTTAAGAAAAAAATATTTTTGTATATTTTAATATATAGTTTTTGAAAATGTAAACATTTTATTAAATGTTTGAAAATGTTTTTACTATAGGAACATGTCTGTTTTACTTATTAATTTAAACCTTCAGAAAAAAAGTTACCAGGCAAAACAAATCAACTCATCTCTGTTATGATGGTAACGATAAATTTTATTTCAACCCAGTGGTTCTTTCCTTGAGTTAACAGGTGACTGGATTTTTTACCACTATGTATAAATGCTGTATAGTCACTGTTGTAGGGAAGACAAGCAACTCCAATCTGTACAGGAGAAGGACTTCTGCTACCCAATGCACAGCATTAATCCTGCTATTAACATGCTGGAAATGAAAAAGGTCTTATGTCAGACCCAGATATGTTAAAAAGATTTGCATTTGAAAGTAAAATACATTCATAAAAGCAAGAGCATACCTGATTTACCATATCACCTGACATTGATTAAAGCTGCATCAGTACAAGCTGTCCATGTATCTTACCTCTATGATATCTTAAGAAAAAAGAAAAAAAACAGTTATGTTCTCATTATTCAGATGAAAATTATGTACTAAACAAGAATCTATTGAGAAATATAATCAATGGTCATGGTAGAAAAACGTAACGAGATTTTTGAAAAAGTGTTTTATATTTTTTTTTGTTTGACATTTTGAAGAAATCAGAATATAAAATTGAATTTGTATGTTTGATTGTTTTATTAACTCTTGATGCCAGTGTTGTAAATTGTGATTTATATAGCTTATTAGAGACAATGCTGAGAACTTATGTGTTAAGGGGGGTGCATTGACCTCATATGCACATCAAATACCAATAAAGTTTTTATTCTGAGACAGATCTGATAGAAGGCTTGTGAAAACAAAACAGAAAAATACCTAATCTTGCAATTAAACAAAAAAAAAAAGAAAAAAAGATGTACAGTGAACAGTATTAAAAGGATTGGTAGATCAATCTTTCTGAAACAATACTGTAATTTCATTGATATCAAAACACTGGGGAAGTTTCAGAAAATAAGAATAAAGCTTGGAATAGAATAATATTATATATAATCGTATCTATATTATATACATAAATATAGCATATTGTATTTAATATATTAATTTTAATATAATAAAATATAATTCAATTTATAATGCTGTATATTTATAAAGCTTGATATATAATATATATATAATATATACTTTATATTTGAAATTATAATGCTGTAATAAATATTATATTAGGTGGTATATGGTATGATGATAGAAAATGAAAACATAACATAATATCAATCAATATCAATCCTAATAAAATATAATTTGATAGATTTACATCTTATAATTTTAATGAGACTAAAAGCTACTTGATGGAGTTAAAAATACCAAAAAATAGATCAATCTGCTTGGTGTTTTCCTTAAAAATAAACCTGGAAAAAAATCAAAATTGTTTACACTAGATTCATTATAAATTTAATTGAAATGGGTAGTAATCCCACTTCTGACAGTTTCCTTTTAGTGAAGTTAAGATCGGAGGCAGCCTGGGCTGTAATGATCATGCACTGGTAGAGTTTTCAGTCCTGTGGGATATGGGTCAGGCAAAGCGTAAAGTCAAGGTCCTGAATTTTAGGAAAGTAAAATTCCAGCTCTTCAAGGAATTATTAAATAAAATCCCCTGGGAAACTGCCCTAAGGGACAAGGGAGCAGAACAGAACTGGCAGATAATTTAAGGAACACTTTCCATATTGCTCAAGAGCTCTTAATCCGCAGGTATAAGAGATCAGGAAAGGAAGGCAAGGGACCTGCATGACCTGCTGGTCAAACTGAAGAAGGAAAATACATAGGCAGTGGAAGAAGGGAGAGGTGTCCTGGGAAGATTGTAGGGACGCTGCCCAGTTGTGTGGGCATGGGGTCAGGAAGGCCAAAGTGTCACTGGTGCTGAACTTGGCAAGGGGTACTAAGAATAATAGGAAGGACTTCCTCAGGTATGTCAGCCAGAAAAGGAAGGTCAAATAAATCATACACCATTGATGAAAATCGCTTGCAAACTGGTAACAACGGATGAAGAGAAGGCTGAGGTTCTCAACAACCTTTTTGCCTCAGTCTTCACTGGCAGACCCTCTTCCCACACCTCTTAAGTGGATGGACTACAAGACAGGAACTGGAGGAGCAAAGTCTCTGCCAGTGTAGGAGAAGATCAGATTTGTGACCCCCTGCAGAACCAGAACATACAGATGTCTGTGCTCCTGATGAGATGCATCCCAGGGTCCTGAAGGAATTGGCTGATATAGTTACCATGCCACTCTCCATCGTATCTGAAAAGTCATGGCAGTCAGGCAAAGACCTCAGTGACTGAAAAAAGGGAAACATTACATCCATTTGTAAAAAGGGTAGAAAGGAGGACACTGGGAACTACTGACCCATCAGCCTCGCCCCTGTGCCTGAGAAGATCATGGAACAGATCCTCTTAGAAGTTATGCTAATGCACATAGAAGACAAGGAGGTGATTCGAGACAGCCAACATGGTTTTACTAAAGTCAAGTCCTGCCTGACCAACCAAGCAACCTTCAATGATCGAGTGAATACATCAGTGCACAAGGGAAGAGCTACGGACATCATCTATTTGGACTTCTGTAAGGCTTTTGGCATGGTCCCTCCCAACATCCTTATACCTAAATATTTTATATAACATATCATGAATTACAAAAAAACATTTGAGCATCAGTGTTAAAGTTTAGCAACAATATAAAATTACAACTATTGCTTTCACTGAGAAAGAAAAAGGTAATTTTATTTTGGGGATTTTTTTACCTAGGATCTCTTATGTTCTTGGCACGATGTGATAAACAAAAGGTATCATCAAAATTTCAAAGTAAAGCACACATATTTAAATGAAAGGATAAAATACTGCAGATGAAGATGATCCTCTATGAAGCTCTATATACTTCAAACATTTTTAAAGGTCTGTAAATATTCTATTTATTTGGGGAAGCCTTCTAGGCCTGGATTCTTTTTCCCAAAATGTAGGAATATAATTAAGAGTACTAAATTAGATAAAATTAATCCAGGCCAGAAATTCAATTTTCATCTTATAGAAGTCACATCTAAAATTCTGTTACATAGGGATACAGTACAGTAAGTTTATTAATCAGTTCAATATCTTACCCAACATGAGATTCTTTGTTACTGTTTTTTTTTTTTGTTTCCTAAATATGAGCTGGTTGCATCCACCCAGGTTTCTGTGTCCAATAATATGATGACTAATCCTTTAAGTTTATTTTCACAGAAAATACATGTTCTTATGTGCTGTCATGAAATGAAGAACACCCAGAGTCAAAAGAATTTTGTTCAAAGGATCTATGTGATGTTTGTCATACTTATCCAACCCTCAGTAACTGAGTTATGTAAGAAATATGTGAGAAATCCTTGTGACGTAACTGATTTAATCAATACTTGTAAAATAATAGAAATATTTTAGAAGAGACTGGCAAAGACCTAAATAAAATCTAGAAAACACTCTACTAAATTTTAATTCAAGTTAATTCTGATGTTTCATTTCAGTTAAAGACATATTCTATTTGAAAACTCACTGTTAATATATATATACTTGCATGCTTATTTTCTTTAGAGTGTTCTAACAGTAATATTTGATAATACCAAGTTATGACTACATGTACATTTAAAATGCCCAAAGTAAATTAAAACATAGGTAGCTATAATATAGAATTCTTTTAAGAGATTATATCAAAATAAAAATGCTTTAATGGACAGCTTTGCAGAACAAGGAATATGATTTTAAGACGCCAGAACAACTTTTCTTTTTGCAGTTTGATTTTTACTTACAAATTTCCATTCTCTCCAAATGTAACACTAGTAATAATAATCACTTATCTATGCAGATATCACAGCAATCCATGCACTATAATCAGCCCCTCACATATACTTTACTATGTTGAGCTTCAGCTCAACAGTTACAGAACTTAAAGCATAAAAAGAGGTACAATTTTAGGTCTGCTTTTCTGATAAAGCAAGAATGTTCTCTAGCATGTATTATTAAGAACTTTTTTTACTACTTTGCACTATGGTAGATTTAATTTATCTTTTTTAAAGACATAAATTTTTAAGGATGTTTGAGACACTTATCAATGCATCACAATGATTTTTTTTGTCACCCTCCCACAGATTTGTAATCTGGGTTCTTGTGAAACTAATTTAATCTTTGCTTATGCCTTCTGTAGAGTAGCCGTCCAGCTCATAAGGGAAGGGAAAGAGAGCTGCTAAGCAAACTAAATTGCTGAATGACTTACATCTTTTATTTATCCATAGATATCTACTGAACACAAAATAATTTAGATGACTATTAAGGTGGTACATATTTAAATTCCCAGAATCACTACTACAAGGAGAAAACCACACACACATGCACAAACCTCATCAACAACAAAAAAAAGCAAAAAACCAACCAAACAAAAACTAACCAACCAAACAAGTTGGTGGAAAGAAGAGGCTGGTTTTGAGTGTGATTAATTTCATCCTAAAGTAGATACCTGAAGTAAAATGAATTGTGCCCTTTAAAAGTCTGTTTCCCTCCACTGTGACTGTAAAAGAGCCTGAATAACCGTGTCACATTGACATTGTAGATTTCTCAGACTTGTAGAGGAGAATCTTATACCAAATATTTTATTGAATGTAACTTTTAGGTTTTTGCCTACTTGCATTATCTTCCAGAAGTACTTCCAGTTGTTTTTTTTTTTTCTCATTGTCTGTGCAGAAGCAGATTCTGAAACTTCTGGAAGCTGAACATACATGACTTTTCGTGGTCCATCAGCACTCTGGCTCAATAACAACACATACTGATGGTCAGAACAGACCATCTGGCAAGTCCAAATTAGATGCATGGATTAGGCATTTGGGATTCCATGTGGCATTTCTAATTGGACTCTTCAACAAGATGACTAGAACTAGGTAGCAAGAATCCAACAACAACTTGTTTCAAAATTCTATTGAGAAAATTATCTAATTCTATAGTTACAAGGAAATAAAACCCTGAAAATAAAACTTATGCTTTATTAGGGCAAAACAGCCTGGGTTTTTCTTTGCTTTTTGTCCTGGTTTTTCCCATCTGAGAAACCAGTTACTGAACTCTTATAAATATGGTAAACTCTTGTACATCAGACACACCACCAAAACTAGAAATATGTAAACCTCATTTCAGATATGTAGTTTGGAATTATATTTCTTATTTTTAGCTTAAAATTCCAAATTATTTTACCTTGACAATACTTTATCTTTAAATATCACTTATTTAATAGCTTATATGAAGGAACAGCAGTAGTCCCAACATGAATCACAGTATGCTGCCAAAAACTCTCTTATGGCTCAGAAAGATTGGATTAGATTTAGCCTTTTCAACATGGTAATTTATTTTGATTCTTTCATATATATGCTTAACTATTTGTAAAGGAAAATCTCCTTGTTTTCTGCTGTAATTAATTCTGCTGAGACCTTACATGATTTTATAATATGAATTATTGCTCTTACAAATACAAAGATTTTTCACCTTTGCAATTTTAACATTCTTTACTTCCTGTACAGATAAAATTAAGTGCATTTTTCTCATTAAATAAAAATTACTTCACATTCCTATTTGCATTTTTGTATCAAATTGATAAATAATTTCAGTATTTCTGATGATAAATCCCCAGTGTCTTTTTTTCAGGTGAGTTAATAAATGAGTTAAGTTAAACTATTCGAGGTTTCTTTGCTTTCATTTTAAGAACATACCCATAAATGCTGTCTGACCTTGATCAACCTAACTTCTTTGCTGAAAGCTTCTATTATGAAAATAATGTACAAATTATGCTTTATTGATTATGTGGTCATTACAGTCCTTAAAAGAGTCTTTTGTACTTTACAGGACTGTTGCATAACAGGTCTTTATATAGCATTATAACAGAGAACTTAGTTGGCTAATTTTCTCTTGTGAAAAATACTTTTCCTTTTTTTAATCTACATGGAGAAAACGGCAGTTTATACCTTTACAAAAATCTCTTTCAAGGCATCTCTTTACAAAACATGGAAATCGCTAACTCCATTATTCACTTCTCCAGTGTGGACTGAACACTTGGAGGGAAAAAACAATTACCTCTTCTTTATGTAAGTGGTGGAAAGTGGTTTAGAGTGGTAGTTGAGGTCATACAGCTTCAAATGAAATAGTTAGCTACTGGATTGAATTATTCACTTTTAACTGCTCTGCAAAATTACTTGCTGTGATATTTAATGTACAGAAAAACACAGAAGTGATTATTCAGAGATTAAATGCTTTTGTATGTTAAGTAAACAAATCCATTTGCTTCAATGTTTGAATAATATTAGTTTAAAACATTAAAAGAAAACTCCCTACCCAGTGCTTGGATAACTTATCAAGTATATCAGTTGAAAACAAAAAAAGAATGGTCTAAATGCACACTGTGTCCTGACCACTCTGAGCAGCTTTGCTAATGAAATGTAGCTGTAGTTGATAAAGTGGGCCAGGATGCCATCCAGAGGCACCTGGACAAGCTCTGGAAGTGGGCCCATGTGAACCTCATGAGGTTCAACAAAGCCAAGTGTAGGATCCTGCACCTGACTGTATACAGTCAAATATATATACTATATACCTGCACCGATACAGACTAGGGGATGAAGTTATTAAGAGCATCCCTGCTGAGAAGGACTTGGCGGTACTGGTGGATGAAAAGCTGGATATGAGCTGACATTGTGTGCTTGCAGCCCAGAGGCTTGTCTTATCCTGGGCCACATGAAAGGAAGCGTGGCCAGCGGGTCGAGGGAGGTGATTCTGCCCCTCTACTCCACTTTTGTGAGATCCTCCCTGGACTACTGCATCTGGCTCTGGAGGCTTCATCATATGGAAGACATGGACCTGTTGGCACAGGTCCAGAAGAGGGTCCCAAAAATGATCAGAGGGTGGGAGCACCTCTCCTACGAGGTTGGAAGAGGTGGGGTTGTTTAGCCAAGAGAAGGGAAAGCTCCAGGGGGGAGGGCGGGGGAGACGACACGACACACCTTATTGAGGCCTTTCAGTACTTAAATGGGGCTTACATGGGACTAAATGGGGCCAGGAAAGATGGGTACAAACTTTTAGCAGAGCCTGTTGTGATAGGGCAAGGGGTAATATTTTTAAACTAAAAGATGGTAAATTTAGACTAGATATAAGGAAATATATTTTTACGATGAGGGTGGTGAAACACTGGAACAGGTTGCCAAGATAGATGGTAGATGCCCCATGCCTGGAAACATTCAAGGTTAGGTTACACTGGGCTCTGAAAAACCTGACCTAGTTGCAGTTATCCCTGCTTATTGCAGGTGGGTTAGACTAGATGTCCTTTACAGGGCCCTTCCAATCCAAACTATTCTATGATTCTTCCATAATAACAGGTGGACATTTTTATTCCTAATAAAATGTCTGGAATTGGAATTATTTGATGTGTATTTATATATTTAATAGCTATATTCATTTCTTCTTATGAAAACTTGCAGTTAAATGGTTCTTTTACCTCCTGTTTGGTGTTTAACCCCTTTCCCCATGGTGCTCGGCTGAGGCCAGGCCACAGGGATGGCCAGAGTGGGGCAGTTCCTTGTCTCCTTCTCCAAGCTTGCAGTAGGTTCACATGGCAAGGTTTTGGTAGCAGGGGGGCTGCAGGGGTGTCTTCTGGGAGAAGACACCAGAAGCTGTCCCCATGTCAGACAGAGCCAGTTTCAGATGACTCCAATTCAGACCTGCTGCTGGACAAAGCTGAGCCCACTAGTGACATTGCTAGCACCTCTATGATAACATATTTAAGAAATGTTAAAAACTACTGTGCAACAGCAGGTGGAGGAGAAGAGTGAGAAAATATGAGAGCAACAACCTTGCAGAGACCAAGGCCAGAGAAGAAGGAGTAGGAGGATGTGCTCCAGGAGGAAGAGCAGAGCTTCCCCTGCAGCCCATAGAAAAGACCATGGTGACACAGATTTCCACACTGCAGCCCATGGGTACCCAATGCCAGGTCAGGTAGATGTGCCCAGAAGGAAACTGCAGCCCATGGAGACCCCTGCAGGAGAGCAATATTATTAATTGGCAATAAATTCATCTGGAGTTGGGGAGCTGAGGTTATTCAGCCTGGGAACGAGGAGACTCCAGGGAGACTTTATAGCAGCCTCTGGTAGATAAAGGACATTTGGGGGTGGTATTTTCTTTCTCCACTGCCTGTAAGAAGAGATTGGCCTAAGGTATGAACCTTTGCTTTTACATTGTTAGTGTCATGATAAGAAAGCCTGTCACTTCTGAATCCATAGGTGCTACCAACTTTTATTCTGATGATTTGTTAGTGGCATTGTCCTCTGTGATCTTATTACTGTGATCAGTATTACCTCAGTGTGCTAAACTGTATGTTGAATTTAATGCTTGACAAATGAAACCATAAACTGAAAACATTATAACCATTTTAAAAGCCCATGGAAAGAGCAAGTTTGTTAAAGCTGAGGTCTTTTATAGGTTCCAGCCAAGGTAATTACATCTACACTGATTCACTCTGGAGTTTTGATGTCTTTTTTTTTAGGGATTTGGTGTCATTAAAAAAAAAATAAAGCCCTTCACTTTAGTCCCTAATTTATTCTGGTATATCATGATAAAGGTTTAAAACTATTGCCGTGTTGCAGCCTTTTTTGTGTTCCACAACTCTCTTCACGATCCTCCACAATCCATGTTGAAAAATATTATAAACATAGAATTATCATATTGTATATTGCATTGCATTAAATTAAATATATTTCCACTATTACTGTATTATTGGAGAAAGTTACAGAAGAGGGATTGTCAGATGAAAAAAGAAAAATATCAGTGGTCCCAACCGTAAAGCAATGCACGTTCATCCCAAATAAAGTCCCTTCTAACATAGGGAAACTCATGGGATTTTGATTCCAGCAGAAATAAATCAATATTCATACCATGGTACTACTGATTTTACTGCAATTTATACCATCTGAAAATCTGATTTAACAAATTCATCACTGACGTAACTGGACATATCATATTTAAGAGGCAGCATTCAGATTGTGGAGTTAGAACAGAGATCCTACAATGCAAACAAGTACTATTATTTTATGTTGACACTGTGTTATCTATTAATGTTGTTAATAAAACTAATAGCCTGTGTTTTTCCAAATTAGCTAAAATATTTTTTGCCTATTCCTTTTCCTTTTTTTTCTTTTTAATTCTCTGCTTTTCTTTTTGGCAGAATCTTCTATAACATTAATTCCGTTATACATATGTTCAGTTTTATCCATTCACTTCCTTTATTATTTGTTTGGGTTTTTTAGCAAAATGAAAAAAAAAAAAGCAAATTTTTATATTAAAGCACTAAAAGTGGTAAGAGGCCTCAAAGCTAGAATAAGTGAAATGACACAGGGGAACTAAAGAATGATTCCAAGGATCAGAGCTGCACAGGATTATACTTTCATCACTGCAAGAGGGAAAGTGTTAGATATATTTCAGACAAGGAAAATAGGAATAATGATATGTGAGCAGAGACTTAGCAACCTCGTACATTTGCAGCCGAAGCTAAGGTGAGTTTTGCCACCTTCTTCAAGACATGTGAAAAGCAGAATTTGACATTCATGTAGTGCAATTGTATATTGTATTTCAACACATAGGAACAATGTTTTTAGGATTTGTTCTTTGAAGGTAAATCCAGTGAGACAAATTAAGTAGTTTAAAATCAATAACTCAGACTTCAAAAGTCTTCTGAGGTTACAAATAATTTTGGTAGAGAGGGTTCTGTTAGGTGAGTGTATCATATATACTTGCTTTGTTCCTGCTCTTCTCAATCATTCATTTATAGCTGTTACTGTGTGCAGAATAGTGGGATTATGGACCCCCAGTCTGAACAAATGTGGCTGTTATGTTCCTGAGGAATAGCTTGTATTCTGATGGAGAAAATGCAAATCAGCAGTATCCAGGTTTTATGGAAAAATTCTGCACCTGCATGTGGAAAGGGGAGCAAGCCTTCTTTCCAATTTTCAGTCCAGAAAAGGAATTTTCTACAAAAATAGCTTTACTGGTTCTATTAAAACTTATGCTGAACATAAAGAAGATGTGTCATGTTCTTCTGCATAAATGGATGGAGGTTCTTCTGGTATTGAACCTACTGATACTGTATCAGGAAGTCACTATGATGACATAGAAATGAGAGTGTTAAAAAATTGGAGAAGGAATGATACACTTTAAACACTGACACAAAATATTGTAACCTATGATATACTGTAATCCCTGTGAGAGTTCTTTCATTGCATGTTTCTGGCACATAAGGGAACAAGACTGTAGTAAAAACTGGGAGACATCAGTCTGTAAAACATCCTTTCTCCTGCTTACTGTAAAAGTAAAGGTCTATTTCATACTGCTGTTTGGTTATAATAAAAATAAGATAATTATCATTAAAAAACCCAAACAAACCCAAACCAGAGCTGTACAGCAATATCGTATTATTGTGCTGTAGACTGAATTTGGGGGATGTGCCATTAGAAATTGGAGCAAACCTTCTGATCCTCTTTCTCCAACAAAGCTCTTACAACTACATAATACCAGTTTCTTGAACCATTGTCTGGTTTGCACTTACCTCTCAGTATGAACAAGAAGAATTTATCACAAACAGTTCCAATATCTTAATGGTTAAAAATACAAATTAATAACAATTTTTTCACACTTGAATTTTAGCAAAACTTTGCTGAGTTTTTTTTTAAATGACCATTTTTTTGCAATTATTGTATGTAGCAGATATTTTGACCTTTTTACAAGTTTAGTTATTACTACATACAGCCTGTTTTCAGTAACTATTCATTACGATAGAATCCATGTATTTTTAAAAAAAGTCTGAGCTGGAAAGAATCATCTGGAAATTTCAGTGGTTACCCTGATATGATAAATTATGTGATGAAGAAATGCCAACTGATTCAGCAAATAACCTATAGTAAACTTTAGCAGATTGTAGTCTTGTGATTAAGCCTTGGACTGCAAGTCATAAAAGTCTCAGTTCTTACTTGGATGTAAGAGAGTTTTCTTTCCTGTGATATGCAACTTGTCTATATTAATAGCATCACATAGAATTCAAAGTACAAGTGTTGAAGACTTAGAAAATTCAAATGATAAACTTACAATCTATAAACAGTCAATTTGAGTTAGTACTTCAAAGTCTAACATATATATTAAGAAGATAAATCCATAAATGCACCTAAAGAGCTCAGATATACCATCTTCAAAAAAGTAAAAAATGTATACTTTCTAGACAAAATATTTTCTTTTTATATATACAAGCTTTTTTTTTAATAATCTTGAATAAAAGATTATAAATGTTTAATAAAAATGAGTGAAGTTGCTAATTGATTTTTTGCAGTTGGGTTATGACCTTGTCTTGGTGTAGCTGAGGTATCAAGGTACTAATGAAATGATATAAGTAGAAGAAAATGTTATTTTCAAAAGAGTTATTCTTCATAACATATTAATCTAAAAAAAGATATTACCAAAGATACATTAATGCACTTCATCTTCACCAGATTTAGACTGTGCAATGGAACATAAATTATTAATTCATTGCAGAAACCATTTTAAGCTATTGTTCCATAAGTTTTTCTAGTTTCCAAACCCATAGATAAATTACCTCCTTAAAAGCATTAAAAAGAAAAAAAAAACCTAGAGAAGAAAAAGATCTAGACACAGCTAAAGCTCCTATTTCTCATGCATGAAAATACTCTTTCACCTAAGAGCAGAGTTTAGAACCATTACCATTAGGTAATACAGTGTATTACCTAACACTTTAAAAATGCTGCTGCTTCTGTTTAAGATCAAGCCTGCAAATGGTAATATATTTCTTAAATGTCAAGATTATTTCCAATACTTTTCATATTTTTGCACTCTGCATAGCATTACATTGCCATATCCACTGTATAAGTTATATGACCATTTTTTGAGATAAAAAGCATCACAGAAAGTAAAACTGACATACTTCACCAGTACAAGTTTCATGCAAGTTCTTTTTGCATGTGAATTAAAAGCAAAACTCTAAACATTGAAAATACCAGTTAAACTTTACCAAAAACATTTTCCTATTTCCAAAATAAATTCATATTAAATGGTCTATTTCTATTAATTAATTAATTTTTTTAAGAATATAGTCCATCTCTACCTGTTTGGCTTAGCATGGAACTCAGTGCATACTAGCTGCACAATTTTTTACCTGATCTTTGAAGTGGATATTGCATCCTGTATCAACTTGCAGACTGTTATGTTTTAACCTATTAAAGCCCACACAAAACTATGTATAAGAGTCATTACTATGGTTCCACCAATTGCAAGAATTTTTATGTGACTAACAATATTAATGAGCCTTAACATCTGCAGAAAAAATATCTGCATCTTCTTTGGAGGGTGTTCTATTGATTATCCTGACAAAAACCACAGACTAGAATAAAAACACTGAGACTAAGCGTGCCAAGCTGACTCAAAGAGAAATATTTAATGAGAAAATAATCTATTTATTTATTGATTTAGTTTTACTCTCTATGCTAAATTACAGTTGCTCTTTCCTAAACTTTTCTTTTCATGGCTGTGAACCAGAGGATAAATATGTATTTATCACACAAATACAGGTGAAAGAAAATGTCAGGTAGCTTTTCCAACCAATCCAACAGTGCTTTATTATATTCTTTTTTTTAAGACTTATAGAAACAAGCAAATGATTAGGCAAAGAATTACCTCCTAAAGGCTCCTTTTCATTGGACAAAATTAATTCTACACATAGTCCTGAAGTTTTACTTAATTCCTCAAATAAGACCCTGAATTGGACAACTGTGTAAGTAAGGAATGGATGTGATTAACTAAAAATTGCTGAGTTTTCTCATTGTTGGCTTTAAACTAGGCTTGCTTTCCCCTTTGTACTTTCATTTGTCAGTGTAAAAAGGTAAATAATAGATATAGGTCTTTTGTTTGTTTGTCTCTTTCTTTGGTGTTTTGTTTTATGTTTGTTTATTTTCCACAAAGAAACCCAAACAATAGCATTAGGATTAGAATTACACCATTACCTAAATTAAATTGAGTTTTCATGGGTTCTGAAACCTGTGATTGTTGGAAGTGCTAATACTG
The DNA here is from genome assembly GCA_025769975.1 of Gallinago jamesoni. Taxonomy (NCBI): domain Eukaryota; kingdom Metazoa; phylum Chordata; class Aves; order Charadriiformes; family Scolopacidae; genus Gallinago; species Gallinago jamesoni. The sequence continues at coordinate 156,612,428 of JAOQGH010000001.1, forward strand.
TGTTCTTTTTTAAAGCCCTATATAAATCAAAATTTTTAGAAATTGTAAAAGAAATATGACTGTTAGTCCCATTTGGGCTTGTTTTTTTTATTGTCTTATCTGCCCTCCATCTCTTCATTTATCCTTCAAGCTTCCAGGGCAGCAATTAGTTTATACAGCTTCTAACACAATGGTGTAGTGGTCTATGTCTAGAGGTGCAAGTGAGAAGAAGATGCAGTTCTGTTGTACTGATAATTAACTAGTAGACAGTAAAGAAATAATTTCTTATGCTTCTCCTCACGATTCTGAATTTATGATATAAGTATACTCTATCTCTAGGTAAGATGAAACTATACAGAGACACATTGCAATCTTAGGAAATGCAAGGCTTTGTGTCTTCTACAGTCCTTATATCAATTTTCCAGATATGGTGGTATGTTTGCAGGACCCTTTTTCCCAGGAGAGGATGAAATGGATCTATAAATCAATTTCCTCATATGTATCTACGTCTAATATTTTTCCCCAAGGAAAGCTGATACAGTTTTTGGTTTTTTTTCTCCACAATGGAATTATTTAAAGGACTTCCCGGACATGTTAGATATTAATTTCTAGAGCTATAAATTAAATCTTTGTACAACCTATTCACTTGTATTTCCATTGACTTTGTCCTGCTTGCCCACAATATGTATGCTAGACTTATTAACATTATTAGTTTTACTTTACTAGTGTATTCTATGGGAGATTTCTGGATGAAATATTTGTATATACACACATTATTTAAAATTCTGTCCAACTTTGAGTTTGCAAGTGTTACTTATTTTTCCACATATAGCCTATAGAAAATCCAGTTATAAAGACAAAATAGATTGCTCCTAAAACAGAAAACCACATTTTAATTTCAGCCTCTGAGTTTTCTATATCACAGACTCAAATTTCTTGCAGTTTAAAGTTTCTGTCCTCTAGTTCATGATGGAAACATAGTTATTGGCCTTATCCAATAAAGAAAATCTCCTGTATTTAATAATAAAAAAGCCAAAACCCCATATAAAAATAATAACTATTTTACAATACTGAGCAGCATTTAAATACATACACAATATACTAAAAAACTTCAAATGCCTTTGAATATCTCATATTTCTTCCTCAGAATGGATATGTCATATACTTTGTGTTACTCTCTGGTTTTTCTTCCATAAGAGTATAATTTTCTTTGTAAAGTTGGCTTGGTTTTCCCCCATTTAGCTTGTTTCACACCTTTTAGCTGGTTTAGCAATGTCATGTAAATTGATTGAAAAAACAGCAGTTAACAGAATTATTATTTTTTTTCTCACCATAATGTCCATTGGGTACCTCTGAGGCAAAGATAATATAATTTTTTTAGGATCAGCAACAGTTTTTGCATTTTTACTGTTATCTAAGTCTGAGGAAGACTATGTAACGTGAAATTTAGACTTCTGAAGATTACAAGATAAAAATTGCATTGTTCTTAGAGATGCAGTTATTTTTTGAGGTAGTTTTAACCTCTACTTACAATATTTCTTAAAGTGAATATTCCTTTGCTTGATCTTTCTTTACTAGTTAAGTAAAATTTGATTTGTTTCCAGCCTTATTGTTACAGCTCATTGTTAACTATAGCACATAAGCCTAATGTAGATTTTGCATAAACCTAACGAAGATAACTAGCTCTTTTGGGTTATAAGTACATTTTATGGTCATATTAATGATACAAATGTAGGCAGGTCAGTAGACCTCAAGGTAGCATTCTCTATTTTTGTTTTTGTTTGACATATAAAATATTTTCTGAGATATAAGAACAGTTCTTGGTACTGTACCCAAAGTATTATTTCTTATTCTTGGCTATTCTGATTTTTTACCTAATTCAATACTATTACTACTAGTAAATTCCAGAAGTATGACTTAGTTTCTTATTTTTAGCCAAATGAGATTAATGAAGTAAAAACAAAAGCAAAACAGAATTAATATCAACAACAAAAATCAATGGGAAAATTTTCCTATTGGAAAAAAAAATCATGATCACAAGAATATTACATGAAGTTAATTTAAAAACAATAATGGCTTTTAAAACAGTGAGAGAAGGAAAATAAAGTGCCTGCTTGTCAGCATGCTGACTTAAGGTTTGGGAGAGTAAACTCAATCAGGATGTTAGGAAATGAAGGTCAATTAAGCATATTATAGCATTAAATATTAAAATCTGTAATGTGTGGTTGAAACACATAACAATAACAGTACTTCATGAAACAGGGAATATTTTTTTGAATTTAAGTTGTCATTCAATGAAACTTAGGAAATTAAGAAAAAAATTAAAATTGCACGGTAGATTATGTTAACAGCTATGTGGTATTAGAGCTGTTTCTTGACGTTAAACTTGCCATTAGAAGTCATTACTTTGCTGAGAGAGTGGTAAAACACTGGAACTGGCTTCCTAAAAAGGTGGTTGATGCCCCATGCCTGCCTGTGTTTTAGAGGCATTTGGACAATGACTTTAATAACATAACTTAACTTTTGTTTTGCCTTGAAATGGTCAGGCAGTTAGAGTAGATCATCATTGTAGGTCCCGTCTAATTGACAAGTTCTGTTCTATTTCATTTTTTTTCTGAATCTGGGGAAGCAAGTCCTTAAAAATACAAACTTCCATTCAGAACACCTAAATTAACTATTTTAAAATTATCTCAGTGTAAATCACTTTCTGAACATGTATCTTACCAGTACATGTACTTGTTCCCGAGTAAGGACATTGTGGTACTTTGTCAGGAGGTGAACTGAATTGAGGGGTTTTTATTAGATTAATGAAACACTAAGTTGTAATAGAAAATAACAGGAAGTTTAGTGTGAAAAACATAGGGTTTAAAAGTTACTACTGTCGTAATAGAGTTTAGTAGAAGTAACTATTAGTAATCTGTTAGGATAGTCAAAGTTATCCTAACAATAGATGTTACTATTTGGTTCAGCATTTCACTATGTCATGATGAACCAAGAGCTAGTCTAATCCTTCTCTCCTAGAGAACCTCAGCTTTGTGCCACTGTAATACTTTGCAGTAGTTATTCCTGATTTGTAAAGATATCAATAAATGATGAATCAAGTAATGACACAGTCATGTATTAAATACTTGGAAAATGGTCAACTGAAAAAGAAACTAAACACTTCTGAAAACACACCCCTGTTCTTACAAAAGAGACAGTGATCCATACAAAACTAAATCCTTTTAGCAAATGTGATTGTTGGGTCAGAAAAGAAAGATCGTATCCATTCAAAATCTTTTTTTCTGCTTTAGGGGGGCTATTGTTTCTGGTATTGGCATTGCACACCCCAGATAAAAGTAGCATAACAGTTATTGAGGTATTCTCTTGTTCATGGTCATGATGTTAGACACTGGTGGAAAAAAAAAAATCATGTGTCATTTGACCAGATTTAAAAGTTTGTGAAAGTACCAAGTGCTGTCAGCTAACATATGGTGTTAACAAACTTTTATGTGTGTGTGTATTCGATTATTTTTCTTTGGAAATAATATTTAGGTGCAGAGGTGATATCTTTCACAATGCCTTAGCTTCTAATTTTCATGGGAAGGATCTGTCAAGTATTTTCCAGTCTTATATCAAGGAAGGGTATCAAAGTCATAATGGAAGCTGATGGCATTTGATATCAACCTATGTTTAACATAAGTAAAATTTATGTTAATAAGTAAATATTTCAATAACATTACAAGAATATTTATGTACTTTTATATTTTCTGTACCTTTTATGTGAGAAAGCCCTTTTCCTGAAAAATTGTACTTTCAGAATGACCCTTTTTGCAATAGCCATACTTCTCAGGAAATGTGTTTGTTCCTGACATAAGCATTTCTCGCATAAAAAGGCCCGTTCTTGGTTAACTACATTTGTTAAAAAACAGAAGGCTAAAAAATTCAGTGAAACAGTATTACCAGCAGATAGCCTGACAGAAATTACAGAATCACAGAATCTTCATGGTTGGAAGGGACCTTGGAGATCATTGAGTCCAACCACACACAAAAAAAACCCCAAACAAAAAACAAAATACCAAAACAAAAAAAACAACACCCCATCACCACAACAATCACCACACCCAACAGTCTCAGGCATTAGAGCATGTCCTGAAGTGTCACATCTACACATTTCTTAAATACCTCCAGAAATTGTGACTCCACCGC
>JAOQGH010000001.1:156616694-156646844 GCA_025769975.1 Gallinago jamesoni
AAAAGAAAAGAAAAGAAAAGAAAAGAAAAGAAAAGAAAAGAAAAGAAAAGAAAAGAAAAGAAAAGAAAAGAAAAAAGGTATCTTACCCCTAAACTCACCATTAGTATTTAGGACATTAAACTGGTAGAATATGGGGGGGGGGGGGGAAGTACAAAGAATATTTTTTACTTCATAAGAATAAATGGTCTATATTATAACAATCCATGTTTTGATTCTAGTAGTTACATTGAGAAATTAGAATTCCCTTCCACCTTTTTTCCTCTTTATCACAGAATTTCATGCACTTTCGAGATAAAATGCGAGGCCATATGAGTGATTCAATAAATTCAGTATTACTTGTCAAAAGAATAATAATTAAAAAAAAAAAAATCACTCTAATAACCAACCTAAACCAGTCTGATAACCAACCAGTTTCATAAAAACATACTAAATTAATATTCAGAATTCTCAAAATCGGGATATTTCTTTTTTCTTCTTACACCTTTACCCCTTTGGTCAGCACTAACTCAGCAGATCATCATGCAAGCGGTTTCACTTATCTAGCTAACAAAAGAAGGATCATATTCTTATAGAGATATTTCTTCTTTGATCAGATTATACTGTTTTCAAATCAGAGGCACATCTCTCTTTATCAAGTAATATTCCTATCTACTTTTTCTTACTATAATTTCTATAGACGATGGACCATAGTAGCCACTGAGTGGGAAATCCTGCTTCCATTAAAGTCCTCATTCACAAATAGTCCTCATTCAGGTGTTTCAGGATAATTATGGACTAAAAGATATTATTTTGCACTATGTATCCTTTTTTAAGGATTTATCTTCAATAATGTAATATTTAAAGGTAACTGATGTAATTTCTTTTTTTTTCTCCAATAATGGAACTGATAATATTTTTTTCTACTGAAGATAAAAAATTGAAGAGATTTAAATTAATTGTTCTGATTTCAGTGTAGACCATTAGAAAAATTCTTCATTGACAGTTATTAAGTGCATGTAGAAAACATGGAAGCAGCAGAAGTACCGGCTTCTTAAATGGCAGCATCAGAACATAAGCATAAACAGACTGCTGAGGCATTTTTATCAGCTATTTCTTACAAATCCAAGCATTTCCTACTCTTTACTCATTTGTGGATGCTGCCTCTTTGTGGCAGAATGCCATGTAAAATGTACCTTTCACAGTAAGGACCTAATCCTACATTTGTATTGACACCTGTGCAAACTCCTGTTTATGATGAATTTAGAATCACACAGGAAACATAATACATACACATGAACAGACACATTTGCAGGACCTCCTCATTCAATCCTTACTGAGTCAGCCTTTCTCTTAGTGAATGGCAAAGCCAGTCAGGCTGAAAATTTTCTTACTTATACCCATTTAACAACAGCGTGCCGTCTACTGAGTTTAAATGGAAGGAGAACCAGGCCACTGGTTTCAGCAATAGTTATATAGGCAGTAATTCAAAATTAGGGCTCCAAAACTGCACCACAGGCAGCAACATTCACACCTCTCACTATTGTCAATGTCTTCAGGAGATTGAGTGCCGTGTACAGAATAGCCATGTGTCATGTCTCTTGTGACAGAAGAACGCTCCTCATATCTGCATTTCAAACTGAAATAACACTCCACTTACTAAACTGTCCAAGCTAAATACAGTCATGCTTTTTTTTTCCTTTGCTTTTGCTCATTGTGGGTGGCATGGAGGGAAGAACACATGCCAACAGAACATTTATCTTGAATTCCAAGAGACCGGTTATATAGCTTTGTTTTTTGTAGAAAGTGACAGATTGTACATGGATAGGAAAAGCAGAACAGAACAGAATCCTTTTGCAATAAAAGATGTACTAGTGAGCAACTCTGCAAACGATACAAACATAATAACCTAATGAAGAAAGACAAAACCAAATGCAAAATATCACTTAACCTGTTGCATATGTTAAAGAACACTAGAGTAATGAAACAAAATGTAAATATAAAACTATCCTATTCGATATGTTAGTGAAATACATATCCCTGTGTTGCTCTCTGACCCATGTTATGTATGCTGGTAATTACCATTTGTCACGTTTTGAAAATAGAGAACCCGTTATGTTTTGCCTAAAAATGTTATATCTTTCTGATAAGCCATAATTGCTAGTAAAGAGAATCCAACATAAAAGCAGATGATTTTGGCAAGAAATTTTAAACTTCAGATACTCATTAGTTCATGATCTTACATTTGAAATATTTATCAAGTGTTTATTCAGAAATTATTAAAAAATCACATGTGCTGGGATACATATGAGACATAAGTTGTCCCATCTTACAGTGATGCTGTGTTTATGAATCTCCTTGCCATTACCTGCTGCCTAAAGGGGTAAAGACATTGTATACAGATGTGTACAGTCCATCATTTGGTCTTTCAGGATGCCAGCAAACACATGGATCTGTACAAGTGCAATTGTACTTGACTAAACAACCAGAAAATGGGCTACAACAGTTGTAAAATCATTATATTTTGGTTAACTAATAAAAAAGGAAAAAAGAGGAAAAAAAACCAAAAACTGACAAATCAAAGCTGACACACTTTTTTTTTTTTTCCCCTGCTAAAATGAGTGCCTTCTTCACGTCTCTCACTAGTTTGCCCAACCAGATGCCTGAGCAGGAGGTTGCAAAAAGGTACATTTTTAAATAGAGAAACATGATTTTTTCTGTTGTGATCAGATTTTATGTCTTAGATTGTCTGTTAAGACTTGGTCATAACTGGCATCATCTGTAATGATTTTAAAGGTCCTTCTGATACTACATCAGCTTTGGAAAAAAGCTCTCAATGTAGTGCAACACTTTAAAGCAATTCACAGACTTTGGACCCCATCCTGAAAAAAAAAAAAAAAAGAAGAAACACTTAAAACATCCCACTAGTTTTACTTGTAAGAATAGTTCTGCATCCTCTATCCTAATGTTTTGGGCATTTTGACTAATTTTTCTCAATGAGTGAGTCTATGGGACTAGATGCATTGGTAAAGTTGTCCATGTGCTTAAGCGCCTGCAGGATGAAGGCCTAAGCTGGGACTCATTCACAAGTAGAGATACTCAAGTGAGTAAGAATTTGCAGGATTAGGCTCTAAAATAGTGAAGGAAAGAGAAATGCTAATGTGCATATAAAAATAGTTGCTACAATAAAATATTTTTTTATATTTAATCAATAAGTTATTTTCACTAACCAGTTATGGATCATATATCTCTGCACTCTTTAATGGTTTGTCCACATCTACAGTGATCCTTTTAAAGATCATAATATATATTTTTTAATTCAAAAGTCCAGAAAGCATACAAACACATCCTTAAAAAAAGGAAACCTTGTATTAAAGTCGGGGTGTGCTAATCTCTCCACAAAAGCCATTTAGACTCACCCATGGCTAAAAGGGGAAAATGTGCGCTGTACTCTTCAACCAGAAAGAAAACAAAATTAAACAATGCCCATACACAAAAAAAAAAAAAGTGACCATGACTTTTGTACTTGTAACCTGAATATCACCTGACAAGAACCCTCCTGCCACCTTCCCCAAGCACACAAGGATACACACACAATACCGGTGATGTGCCCAATTTACACAATAGGTGGTTTCCTATTTGCAAACACAGTTTTTAAAAAAATAATAATAAAAAAAAACCCACAACCAACTGAAAATAAAATAAACAGCACACCCTTTCAGAATCATTCCCCAAAGCTGAAAAATCCTGTGCCAAGGCACTTCACCCTACAATAAAATGAATTAAAGGGGGGAAAAAAGAAGGGGGCCGAGGTGGGAGGGGGAGGTCAGCATTTACGTTTCTTTGTTTTGCGTGTGGTTGTTAAATACAAATACTCTAGAGAAGGAGCTGCTGTGGCTGGCGGGGGTGGGGGCGGGGGAAAAGGGGGGCTGTTTCTCAGAACTGGCTGAATGTGGTCTGTTTTTCCAGCACTTCGAGGTAGTCCGGCTCTGCGTTTAGTTTTGCTTTTAGCTCCAGGTACTCGTTCCTGTTGGGCTCCACATAGACAGTACTCGGGGGGCTGTAGAGCACCGTCTCCCGGAGCCTGCCGTCCCCCGGCCCCGGGTGCAAGTACTGGTGGGCACGCCTAAGGTCATAGTTGGGGGAGTAGGTGTAGGCGGCGGGGAGTTTGGGGTAGTCGGGGACGGTGGAACCGGGTGTGCCCAGCGTGGAGGAGGAGTGTTTGTCGGGCTCCAAAATGCCCCTGTAAAAGCGATCGGCGTCTTGCACCGGTGAGAGCAGCTCCTCCCGCGGCTCGATGGTGCTCACGCTGTACGCGGGGCTGCGCGCGGGCGCATCCTCCCCGCCGGGCGCCGGCGGCGGCGGGGGTGGCGGGGGCGGCGGCGCGCCCCCACCGGGTTGCAGGGGGTGGCTGCTGTAGGTGACCTTGAGCTCGTGGAGGTCTTTGTAATCCTCGCCCGCGTTGCCCTCCCGGGAGCGATAGATGGGGTTTTTGCACATGTGGCCCAAGGGGTGCGGGATGTACTCGTAGACGTGGCCGGCGGGGGTCTTCACTTTGGGCAGCGCCGCGCCCCCGCCACCGCCGCCCCCCCCGCCGCCGCCGCGGTGGGGCGGGTGCTGCTGAAGGTGGGGGTGGTGGTGGTGGTGATGGTGGCCGCCGCTGTACACGCTGTACTGCATGTTGAAGGAGCTCACGTCGGAGTTGTTGGTGCTGGCGTGATCACCCTGGCCCTTCTTGCGCCGCTTCATCACCAGGACGAAGAGCCCCGCCGCCACGAAGACGGACATGATGAAGACCAGCAGTAGGCTGAGGATCAGCACCGAGAGTGGCACCGAGGAGCTGCCGCTGCCAACACTGCCTGCGGGCGCAGAGCCACCTGCCGCCGCCGTTCCATTGAGGTGGACAGTAGAGGAAGAGGGGGTGGTCCTGGCCGGCAGCTGGCCCGGGGACGGTGTGGGCGTGGAGACAACGATGTCTGAGTAGTCGGGGCACAGCAGCTCCACTCGAACGGCCCGCATGTCACTCTGAGCAAACTTCTTAGGGGATTCACAGATAACCTGGTCCACCAAGACACCTGTGTTGAGCTGCTCCAACCACAGCTTCATGCCTACAACGTCGCAGGTGCAGTCCCAGGGGTTCTCGTGCAGGTCGATCTGCAGCAGGGATTTCAGCTGGTCCAGCACCCCACTCACTGGCAGGTAGGAGAAGTGGTTGCTCCGCAGGCTCAGCCTGTAGAGGGAGAGACCAGAAAAAATGTTCCCTGGCAAAGACCTCAGCAGATTGTTGTTCAAAAACAAGAGCTGAAGGTTGGGGACAGGTTCAAAGGTGCCCGCCTCTATCTCCCGGATGACGTTGTACTGCAGGAAGAGGTACTGCAGGCTCTGCAGCCCATAGAACAGCTCTGGGCTCAGCCGCTCGATCCGGTTCCCATTCAGGTACAGCCTTCGCAAATTAGTTAAATCCCCAAAAGCCCGGTCCTGAATGACCGAGATCCGATTATTGCCCAGATGCAGCAAATCCAGCCCAGTGGCATCCACAAAATCTGCCCTTTGTACCAGGGCAATGTAGTTTTCCGTCAGATACATCTTTTTAGGATTATAGGGTTTGGGCTGCAGTTCAGAAATGCTCTCAATCTTCCTCTCCTGACAATTGACGTTGAGGCCCAAGTCAGAAATTTGCAAGTTGCAAGTGCAGGCAGTGGGACACTCCAAAGGCACCGGGGATTTGGTCTGGTAGGCAATGCTGGGGCCATAGTTGCTGTATCCCAGGTCTTTTGAGGGCAGGCGGGAAGTGGGACGCACCCTCGTTTTGTTGGGTTGGCGGGTTCCTTTGGGGGGCTTCAAGGGGGATTTGTAAACAGCTGAAGAAGAAGTGGCCACGGAATTGACCGAGGCCGGGGTAGTGTGGAAATACCCAGTGGTGCTCAATGGTGTCTGCGGTCTCATTTCATAATCCGAGATAAGCCTCCTTGGGCAAAGCTCCTGCTTGGAGACTTCATCCAAGTCTCGACCATGCAAGCGGAAAGGGGTCTCACAAACCACGTCTCCCACCAGAGCAGAGTAGGAGATACTGTCCAGCCAATCCTTTAGAGCAATCAACTCACAAGAGCAATTCCAGGGGTTTTCTTCCAGTTGCAGCTCCACTACTTTATCCATGTGCTGCAAAAGGCCCACATAGGGCAACAGCTTTAGTCGGTTACCCCTCAGGTCCAGGTGAGTTAAGGGCACAAAACGGAAAAGGTTGTTGGGCAAACTGGAGAGGAGGTTATCATTGAGAATCAGCACCTGCAGCAAATGCAGTTTGCTGAAGGCATTGGGTTCAATGACGCTAATGTAATTATAATCGACCTGTAGGTATTCCAAACTCTCTAGCCCAAGGAAGGTGTCATCCCGTAAAAGTTCCAGCTTGTTATTGTTCAGGTGCAGCCTCCTTAAACCTCTCAGACCATGGAAGGCCCCGGTTTCGATGTCTTGTATATCATTGCTCCCCAGATGCAAAATTGAAGCCCCCGTGTAATTGACAAACTGGTTCGGGTACAGCCTGTTCAAAAGGTTCCCAGACAACAAAAGGTGGTAGACAGGGAACCTTGGTGGACTGATTTCAAAAAGACTGATGATCCCTCTGTTTTCACAGCTCACTGTTAAGATGCTGTCCTTCTCCTCACAAGGACACGCATTATCACAGATTTCCCCATAATACTCGATGCTTTCTGCCCACGAAAGGACTAGCGATGTTAAAGCAAATGCGATCGTCTGCAGCATCCAGATATGCATTTTTTTGTTGAGGTCCTGTTCCAAAGTTACTGTAGAGCAGCAAGCGTACATTTTATTTCCTGTAAGGATAAGGAGAAAAAAAGAAAGTGGCATAATAGCATAGCCCCATAAAATTTAAAATGGACACAAAGTTTATATATATCGTCAGTGGGTTAGAGAATGGACTGTTAATCAAACAAAAAAATCCTCCTGTCACTTCTAATTCCCACACTTCTGAAAACTGGATGACATGCATTGATTAAAAGGTTGATGGGCAACTCCTAGCGAGTCAAATGCCTGCGGTGTTTAAGAAGGTGAGGTCACAGTAGGAACTGTTCTGGTTCTGTTCGTGTGGGGGGCATTTCAATGCTTCCTTGGATTTCTTTTTCACGACCAGCCCCATAAATATACATAAAATGGCTGTCAGCTCAGTTTCACGGTTCTAATTTAAGAAGCACCATTTTACGAGGTTTCCCACCTCCCCTATTATGCAGATCCCCCTTCCCTTCAGAACCTCCCCAGTGAACAGCGCACCAAGGTCTTCCCCTCCTTCCACCTTGATTTTTAAGCAGTGGTGGAAATGCCACGGTACGAATCCAAAGAAAAATGCTCAGTGCTGAAAACGGCAGCTTAATTCAACAGAGAGAATACTGACACATTCTCCACACCACACATTTCTTAAAACTCTTTTATGATTTTTTTTTCTATCTATACATTTACAAAGCAAACCCACACCCACACAGACGTGAACACACACACACACATGCACCCCCAGATGACTTTTGTGGAGGAATTCTTCAGTAAAGAGATTAAATATATTAACCTCCTACTTCAGTGCACTTACAGCTCTCTTCAGTAAGAAAAATTTTGTATCTTTACACAAGAAAATAATTTAAATTGATTTTATTATCTCCCCCCCACCCCTCAGTTATATACAATGTAACAGAGCTGACTATCAAGCAGAGATCTTCAGTTCTTACACACACACGCACACACTCTTAAAGGAAATGTTTTAACCACTCACCCAAAATTTGTGAAAAATGTAAAACATGCAGATCATCTTCGGAGTCTCAGCCATATCTGACATACCGCTTATTCCCAACGTTCTGCAAAACTAGCCTGGTAGAAGTGAAGAGATCTAAAGAGGTCTCATGGAAATATCTCATTGCCAACACTCCAAGCATCAGAGTTACTGATTATAAGCAGCGATGGCTGTCAGTATTCTTCATTCTTTAGGGGAGAAGACACCCAGGCTGATTGAAAGCCAAGGGGGGTGGAAGGGAAACCCTACCATTGACCTACGTCAGTAATTTAGTGCCTGAATTTCACCTAGCTTGTAACAAATCCCATTTCCATTCCTTCTTGCAGTCTTTCTGACTCCTGGCTTTCTTCTACTTCTACTAGTCTAAAATCAATATGAATAGGGAAAATAAATGCATTGTGTGTGTCGGTAGGGTAAGACTAATAAATCATCCAGGCTTAAATGCTGGGATCTTGCATTTTCTATCGTCCACCTCAGAGCTCCAATCCTGATGCCACAACTCTGGTTTGAAGGAACGTATCTTAAAAACCGGCAAGTCTCAGTACTGCAAGACATCTCCTGTGGCATCAGGTTCAAGGCTGCAAAACTAGCACTTGCAGCAAAGGCAGTCATGCAGCAAGAAATCGGAAATCTCGGCGAATCTCTCTCTAATTCTGACCAGATGTCAAATGGATCAGGATTACTCAAAGCAAAAGGCTTCACTGCATAAAGGCAGCAGAAATCTTACTCAAAGGCATGTATCTAGCATATTCTTTCTCAGCTCGATCAGATCCATTCATCCATTAACCAACAGTTCTTCAGAGAAGAAAAAAAAAAAGCCATTGAAAATCTGCCCGGTCAGTGCTAAACTCCCAGGCATTTTACAACTTTAATTCAATTATGGCTAGTAAAGGAGGCAAATACAATATTTCCTCCCTCCTCCTTTTTCCCTTTCCCTGAAAAAAAAAAAAAAAAGAGTGGAGGGGGATGGGAGATAAAGAAAATAAAGTTGTAGCTGGCTATATGCAAGGTTGCAATCCTGCCCTGGAAACCCCTCTGTGATGACTGCGTGCTGCTGTTCGCCAGCTCCCTACAGAGGTTCAGATGGGGAGGTGGGAGGGGGGGGGAGGAGGGCGGACGGCGGAGGGGGTGAGGGGGGAGGGGAGTAGAGGAAAGGGGGTTGCATGGGGATTTTTCTTGTGTTGGGGATCTTGGGGGTTTTTTGGGGTTTTTTTCCTTTTTTTTTTTTTTTCTCCAGAAGAGTTCAACCGTTAGATTACCGCACTGCATATCCGGCTCGAAGCAGCTTTCAGTACCGCCGACAGCAGCAGGCAAGCAAGCAGCCCCAGCCGGACACTGCCACCCAACCGAGCGGCACCCACAGTTGGGAGAAATGGCTTTCCGGTGGAGGGGTGGGTGGAGGGGGGTAGGGGCGAACGGCACGGCGGGGGAGGGGTTGGGGGTGGAAAGCAACAGCAAGGAAAGAAGACCCACCGGTGAAGGGGCGGAGTGGGGGGGAAGAGGGGGGAGGGAGGAAGAAAAGAGAGAAAAGTCAACCCCGGTACTTACTTCGCCCGAAATCTCCAGGGCCCAAGCATGGTGGCACCCCATGAAGATGCCTCCCCGCTGCGCGGGCGCCGCGCGGAGTCGCCGGGGCGGCGGCGGCGGCGGCAGAGGCGGCGAGTATCGCAGCAGCCGGGGAGGCTCGGTGCGGAACGCACACAAACACCCCCCGCACGCAGGCGGCGCCGAGACACGAGCGCTCGCACAGGGGCGCACACACACGCACACACACACACACACACACACACACACACGCGCGCGCGCGCGCGGCCCCGGGAGGCCGCGGGGGCGCGCAGCCCGCACGGCGGGGGGGGGAAGGAGGGGGAGTGGGGGCGGCGGGGGGCGGCCGGCGGAGCGCCGCGGTCTCCCCGCCGCCGCTTAGCGCAGCGGGAGAGGGGGGAGGGGGGCGGTGGGAGGGGAGCGAAGGCGGGGCGGCGGCTGTAGAGGGGGTGAGTGGGGCGGGGGGGTGCGGGAAGAAAGGGAGGTGAGAGGGAAGGGGCGGCGGTGGGAGGGCCGCGGTCCGGGGCGGGTGTCCCCGGCTGACGGCGTGGCGGGCGGGCAGCCGGCCGACCCCCGCTCGGCACTGCGCACCCCGCACGCACGGTCACACACCACCTCCGCACCCGCGCAGGCACACACATGCCGATACGAGCGCCGCCCGCTCGCCCCCGCCCCATACACACGCACCCACGCACCCCGCGGCTGTACTCACACTTTCCCCGGCGCCGGCCAACTTTCCCCGCATTCCGCCGCCGCCCTCGCTCTCCTCCGCACCCTCGGGCCGCGGTCCCGGCGCGGTAGTGCAGACACCCCCCGTACTCCCCCTTGCAGCGCTTTCTGGCCATGGCTGGGCGGCGCGGAGCGGAGCGGGCGGCGGTCGCCGGTGGCCCGGCGGGCTCAGCTGCTCACTGTACGGAAGGCTCCGCTGCATCCGCGGAGACCGCGGGGAAGAGGGTGATCGCGGTGAAAGGAAATGGCGCGTCCTCCCACGCCGGGGGACGCGGGGTTTGTGTCGGGGTCGGTTATTTTACCTTTCCTCCTTTGCCCACCCCAACGGCGGGGCGCGGAGGGGGGATGCAGCCGCAACAACTAAGCGACTCTGAGGATGTGCCTTTCATCCCCGCTCGACCCGCTCCCGGAGATAACGAGGGGAGGCCGCGGTAGGGGCTGTCTGGCCGGCCGCGGGCTACCGCCGCGGCGCGGCGCGGTGCGGTGGGGTGCTGTACCTCCCGCCGCCGCCAGGTGGCAGCGCAGGGCGGCGGATGGGTGGTGTTGCCCCAGTCGCCGGCAGCCCCTCAGGGCGGGCGGGCCCCGCGGTGGTGCTGCCCTGGCGGGGAGGCGTGGGTGAACGCGACGGGGAGAGGTGAAGTACGCGACGCTGTGCTGACTGCGTTCTCTTTGTTGCCGGTTGGGGGAAACTGCCGTTATTGCGTTTGCATACGGAAGGTGGAGGATGTTTTGTTTTTTTCCGAGCAAAGCTGACTGTGGCAACGATGATGGGTTTCTTTATGTTTAGCTTTAGGATTTTATTTTCCACCACATTACGTCTTTGGCTGATCTTCAAAAAAAAAAGTAATTTAATTGTGTACATGCAGAGATGTGCACGTGTTCGCAATCGTGTCTTCATTACCGTTATGCGCTGTGTGAATTTTAGTATGTAAATCAAGTAGGTGTTATGCATACGGGAATACATAAACTACATGCCATGTGCACAGCGCAGAGGTTGGAATCCAGCTAGTGCTAGATGCAGTTGTGCCTTCTAGTCTAAACAGAAAAGGGAAGAATGCTCTGCATAGGATAAGTGAATTTATCACCTCTGTATCTCCAGCAGACTGCTGTCAACTTGTATCTTAGTGTTCCAACATACTAAAGCCAGGGATGATTGTAAAGAATCACCTTTTTCTTAATGATAAGCCTTCCCTAAAGGGTGTAGTCTTCTCTTTGCAAACGTAAAAGGAGTGTGACTCAATTCCTCTTCCCTAAGCTTGAAATAAGCAAGAAGTGTTTGGATGGAACTTCTTATATAAATCAAAGTAAAATTCTTGGCCTTGTAGAAGCTTCTGGAAAGCTTCTTACTGGGACAAAATACTTCTATTATTAAAGAATCTCTGACATTCCAGTTTTGATGCAAAGGTTTTAGTGGCTTTAGATTGAGTTCCAGGAGACTGATTTTAGTCAGGAAGACAGTACCAAAGCACACTAGGCACTTCCCCTCAGACACATGCACTCTTTAAAGCTTTTTTAATGTTCCACATTAAATACATGATGGTAGTGGAATAAAAAAAAATCTGAGATAGTAAATAGGGATGTTTTACAGGAGTTTTGTATGACCTCACTACTTTTGAAAAACATTTCTGTTTTGAATTAATAATTCTGTATTTCGAGTATATGAGGTTTTATGCATATATGCTTACATTTTTAAGGCCTGTTGTATTTATAGCAACTGTCTGTGTTTCTATGCTATTTTTCTCTCTGACGCACAAAATTAGACACACATAAATACTTTGTATTCATAAGAGAGAAAGGTATTTTAAATAATCCTGGCATCTAGACTGAGCTTAACTCTTTCAACGAAACCATTTTGAAAAAGTTGACATTTCATAAACCTTATAAAATCATCTTAAAAACTATTATGTAAAAGTCAGCATTGTACATCTGTTTCAGTTTAATTATTCTGGGGCTAAACTAATGAGATATTAAAAACCATAATGAATAGAAAATCCAGTTTAATAAAATCTCACTTCCAAGTTGTTAGTCTGCTAGATTATTTCAGTAGCACACATGAGGTTAAAATTAGTGTAGAACTATCAGGCTGCTGTTCCATTCATTCTTACTTTGATTAACATTATATTTTTAGTAAAATACTTTAGAGTTCTTTAGAGTTTGGCAGAATATTTATTTCAATATGCATGACTAGCATGAGAGGGCACATGTCTCTATTCCTTTCTGAAAGCAGTAAGGAATTTGACTGTTTGAATGGAGTACATAGCTGAAAGTGTTCCTTCCAGTAGAAAGTTAGCTCTGAATATTTGATCTAGGATTGTCGTTATAAACATGAGCACACTAACATCAAACAATAAATGCTGCCAAATTTATGAGAAATAGAGACCTTTATTTTTATAGCATGTTCCCTTTTTCTAATTTATCTTTCATCTGCCTTTCATTAAACCAGGAGGTCCTACATACGCTTAAACTTAAAAAACTGGAGGAAAATTGGAAGTGATTCATGTAATCCTGATGTGGAATACAAATAAAGAGATGGAACAACAGAAAGAATAGATAAATTAAATATATGATGAATACATGGATTATATTTACAATAATTTCTAATGGTAAAAGGTCTACCCCCTTTCTGTTGTATAATCAATAAGAATAGCAGGAACAGTTGATATAGCATGTGGAACCAGACATTATGGAAAAACAGGAACATGGAAGTACCAAAGCCATAAATGAAGAATTTTGGAAGTGATGGATATGCACTGTTTAGGAAAGACAAAAAAAGGTTGTGGAATAATTTCATGTTAATACACTAAAAACTGTTAAGGGGTAAAGACTGTTGAGCAATGGAATTTAAATTTGAGGGTGAAAATGACATAGTGTCTGCTTGAATTAAAATTTTTGAGCAAAGAGTAGGAATAAAGCTTCATGGCAATGCATTTCAGAAGGCCAACCGTATCCTGGGGTACATCAACCTAGCCTACTGGTACAGGTTTGATCTGGATAATAATGCCTACAAATACAGGGAAAAAAGTAAAAATTCTTATGGTGTGATCATGCAAATTTGTATCATTTCTTACAAGCAGATATCAGAAAAAAATTCAACCAGTGATGATGGGGTTGATATGAGTTTGAACAAGATAAAGGATAACTTCGGCTATATAATAGACACTGAGCAAGCAAGAGGCGAGGATAATTTAGGCTTAATTTCAGTGAATGACTGGATCTGCAGAAAAAAATGATGACAGAAGATAATCTTATATCTGGTGCTTTTGAGCTTTTCCACTTTATGTGAAGTTGCAAGACAGAAAATGTGGAGGATCTGTAACACAGTACAGTGTTTCAGACAGGGAAACCAAGAAACAAAAAAAAATTTAAGGTGGTAGTTTTGAGGGAGGAGCACCACAATTAGAAATTGGATAGGGCATGATATTACTTTATGTAAAAAAATGCAAAGAGTATTGAATGTTTACACTGGGAGAGAGGGGGAGAAACAACAACAACAAAAAAAACCCAAACATCAGGGATGAAAAGAATTCCCAGAGGTAAAACCTTTAAGCAAGTTATTAAGGGTAAGCACAAAACTTATAAAGAATGGGAGAGTGTTCTTGATTAGCAAGGAGAAATCTGCATCAATAATTAGAAGGTATAAAACCAAACAAAGAATGGTGCAAAACCTTGTTAAACCAAAACTTGCACAGATAACTGAAATATAGTCAAAAACTTCTTAAGCCATGTAAGTAAAATAAGTGGGATGGATGTTAAAGGATGGGGTCTTCCTTCTCCTGGTAGGACAGGCTGAGAGAGCTGGGGTTATTCAGCCTGGAGAAGAGAAAGTTCTGGGGAGAACTTATTGTGAGGGAACCTACAGGAAAGATGGAGACAGACTTTTTAGCAGGGCCTGTTGGGATAGGACAAGGGATAATGTTTTTAAACTAAAAGAGGGTAGATAAGTCTAGATATAAGGAGTGACAATGAAGGTGGTGGAACACTGGAACAGGTTGCCCAGATAGATGGTAGATACACCATCCCTGGAAACATTCAAGGTCAGGTTGGATGGGGTTCTGAGCAACCTGACATAGTTGCAGATGTCCCTTCTCATTATAGCAGGGTTGGATTGGATGATCTTTAAAGGTCCCTGTCAACCCAGACTATTCAATGATTCTGTGGTTCTGATAGGCGGGACAGAATTAATACTATTGTAAATGATGTGCCTTTTCATGAGTCATGATTATTATGTGTGGTTTTAATAATACATTCAAAGAAGATCTTAAAACAAAATTTAAAGATCAGAAAGAAACTAGGGTAATTACAGTATGGAAAATGTGTCTACCCAACAGTTTATTTAAAAAAAAAAAAAGCATAGAAAGCCAAATAGCTATTAAAAGGGCATGTGGTTCCTTAAAAATGCATTTATAGTTAAAAGCTGTAAAAAGGCAGAATGTGTTTGAACTAAAGACTTATGTTGGCATGCCATCAAATACTTATGTATTGAATATATTATAACATATTATAGAAATGTGAAGAAATTTACTGACCATCTGAGAAATGAGATCCTGGAAACATCTTCCAAATAGGTAACCAGGCCAATAAACCAAGGTTGTTTTAAGATAGAACTTGAAAAGCTTACAGAAAGCATTGTGCAATTGAATGGGACAGCTCTTGTTAGGAAACTGACATTTGTGCTGAGTTAGGAAGAAAAGATCTTTTTGAAGAAGATGGAGTATGGTTGTTCTACATTTATACTCTATCTGTTTTCTGCCTCAGGGTTTACTGCAGGCTCTTAGGTCGGGAAGGGTGTTTTCTTCCCTTATTGTATAATTTAGATTCTGAGTTCTGTTAATTTCTTTCTTTCTTTTGTTCTCCTTTGTAAAGTGGGGCATGTTTTAATTCCTAAAGCATTCTGCAAGCAATTTCTAACTTTTTTCCTTCTATTGCAGGGGCCTCAGTAGACCATTGGCAGTGCCCTTGTTCCTCTTCTTCCCGCCTTTTTTCTCTTTCCCCAAGGAATATTAGAGGTCTGGCTTTGGGTCTTGATAGTAAAATTAAAGGGTTTGTTTCAGTACTGGAAAGTGTATAGTACCATCTAGAGTAAAAGTGCTGTAGACTTTTTTTATTTTACTTTTTATTTGTACTACATGTCTAGTATATGGTAACCCACAACTGTGAGGATGTAGAACTTTAGAATGTCCCTTCCAGCTCTGTGTTCCTGTACTTCCTATTACTACTACTTATGAAAATCATATTCAACTCAGTTCCATTCTCCCCAAAATACTTGCTAAACTTTCAGCATTTTCAGTATGTCATGTCATGGATTAAGTGACATACAGAAAAAAAAATATCTCTAAAATTTCCCAAACTGTTCATCATTATACATTAGATCTGACTTTTCAATGCTCGTATCTCTTTGCTATATTTTGGTTTATCAAATAATTAAAATTATATTATATCCAATATGTCTAGTATTAGATATCTAAATCTACCCATAATAACTGAAATACAAGGTTTCTGATTTCATGTGGGTCTGAACACTTCCTGTAGGGTGGCTTCTTGGTTTTTCTGTTGGAAATTATAGGATAGAATTTATACAGAGATTTATACATACTCTTACACACAGGGGTAGCCCTAAGGTACAAATCTACTAGATTTATTCTTCTTTTCTTTCTGCTTTAATTTTCTTGCAGTAAGCAAATCAGATTTAACAGGAGAATCTCAGAGAATTACTAGATTTTTTCTGTCTTAAAACATTCAATAGAAGGAGCTGGGTTAAAATTCTTACTCCAGATTAGATAATAGAAACTTCACTATGATGAGTCTCCAAACATAGAGACTGACCTATCTTTTTCCTTAGGTATCCCATGAGAATTTCTATTGAAGTATTCCACACAAGAAAAACAAGCAAGAGAGGTCAGAAATTGAAAATCAGTGATTGTAAATTAAACTTCCAAGTGTCTCGATAGTAGCTGCACTAATGTGATTTCTAATGTCTGGAAAAATATTGCTTTCTAGTCAAATGTTATTGACAGTAAAATTTACAGCAAGGAATGTAGATCCTTGAGGCACATAAAGGTACCCAGCAGGAACTTTGTCAGTTTCAGTGGTTTCTGAATACCGGATCTAGATCTAAACACTGTAAATTATAGGTAGGAGTATCTTTATGTTTCTTAAAACTTACCCCTGTGTGACTATAAGTGGATAACAGTGCTTAGCTTTATGTTTTATCATTTGAATATTTTTTTTCTGAGAATAATCAGTTGTTCTGCTCTTTTGGAAGTGTTATTTAAGACAGCACACACAGTAATCTATAAAAATAAAAAAGCCCTCACAACTAAATCCTCAAGCTGATTTCTAAAACCCAAATCTAGTCATTTGGATTTCTACATTGTGTATTTAAACATATATTTACAAAATATAAAACCGATACATGTTAGTTTAACATATTTATATGAATGTTTTCACTTAACATAGACTAAGCTGACTCTTAATGAGACAGTTTGATCTTTTTCTAAAATAAATATGAAGCTTAATTCACATAGTGGTATTTAAAAATCAATCTATTATTTAACCATTCTGCTTAATAGGCATTATAACTGTGTTGAGTTGCGTTAAAAAGAAGTCAGAGATGTTTTGGGTTTTTTTTTGTTCTGTTTTGTTTTTTAAGTATGTGGACTCACTCCAATAAAAGCAGTGAAGCCGTACAATGAACTGAAGTCCCATGTTCTGGCTATGCAGTGTGATCTGGATTTCATACCACTGGTGACTCCTCCAGATCGTCTGACTGGGGAGTTTTCATCAGTTACTGCCACTAGGTGTCCCTGTATGCACCTGTGTGTAGGAAACTGCTTAATGAAAATACTAACTGGAGAAGGAGAAGAAGAGAAATTGCACAGATGGAGTAGAAAACATGGCAGTAAACTTTATCATTTTTAGAGTTTTGTTTGACAACTATCTTGCACTTTATTGAGAAGGAAATATTAATGGATTCATGATTGTTCAGTTAGATTAAAAAATAAACCTTTTTTAAAAAATGGATATTAATGTAATCTTATAGTGGTCTTTTTGATATTGCATAGTTATATATATAAAATAGGAAAAAATCTTATGAAAAACACATTGGTTTAAGTTTTCTATTTGGTAAAATTGTCGTAATTTTAAAATTATTCATACAGTTTGGTAGAAAAATGGATTTTCAGATAGTAAACTTTTAATTAATTATATATGTCTAAGAGTGATGAAGAAGCATGTTTATTGTGATTAGCTTCTTCAAAACATCCTGACAAATGGGATGTTTCAAGAATTAAATGCCTTTGATGGATTGTACAGCCATTTAACCCTTACAATTAATGTTTAAATAGATGACTAGTAATAGAAAATAATTGTTTATACCATAATTCTTTTCATAATCAAGTTTTTATTAATTGTTATGCAAATATTCTCCTTGTGGGCCAGTTGTTTAATCAAAGTCAGCAGCCATTATTACATGAGAACTTTAAAAATGTTTATTATCGTTATTATTTTTCTAAAGTAAAGGAAAAATGCATAGAGGTATGAAGATATATCCTTTCAGTTATAATAAGCAAGATACTTAGGCAGACACCTCGGAGAATTAAAAAGTTACTTCCTGTAACATCCAAACACGGCATGTAGAATGCTAAGATGCATTACACTGATGTCTGGAAAGTGGGAGTTCTTGACAGTGCCTTTTCTTCCTCAATATATAGACCGTTACTTAAAAGCCAGCCAAACAAACTTACTTTCATCTTTCTAAATATTATTCAAAACATGACTACAGAAAAGCTGCTTTTCTGAACCTGCAGTAAGTAATCCTGAAACTAATTCTGATCTTACTTGTTTTGAACTTGTAGGGAGCAATTATTCTCTTTTAGCATTGTTAAACACTTTACTGCTGGACGTTTATATCATGCATGGTCCAAGAATTTGGGATTAGGGAAAGAGATTTTATTTTAAAATTATTTACTAATTTGACATAATTTTGTTAGAATGTCTCTACTAGTTTTAAGAGAGTCATGGTCTTGGTGTAAGATTTGAATCCACAGTCTTTGTAGCCAAAGGTGAGGTAGTTACAAGTTCACTGCACTGAAAATTCACGAACTGATGAATGCATTCATGAACCATAGCTTGTCATTCTCTGTCAGCCTTGTCTGCTTCATATTACTGGTTCTTCTTTGGAAGTAAACTGACTGAAAGTCAAAGTGAAAGCAACTTGTATCAAGACATGATATGATAATCTGATATTAAGTTTGAATTTTCACTTGTCAATTTTAAATTAAATTTAATTTAAATATATTTGGTCAGTTGATAAGTCTGCTGTCAAATCAAGAAAGAGATGGGACAATTTTTTTTTTACAAAAGTGAAAATCCTTTTTTAAAGATACTGTGGTGGTGTCCCATATTCTGGGACATAGCTGGGAGTAGGCTAGCTTGAGCATCTTTATTGATTAATTTTTTTATGATAATACATAAAAAGATTAGTGATATGTAAGGACTGGCCTTCTGTTTCTTTACTCTGTTAACTTACTATTTATTGTAACTGATAATAAATTTATAATTTCTATACACTAAGCAATGGAAGGAGGAGGACTGCTGCTTTACTGTTCAAAATGAAGGAATAGAACATGATTTGTGAGCGAGGGAGTTTAATCATTATTGTAGACCAGTGGAAAACACAAGAAATTTCTTGTGATTTGTGATCAGTAAAATTACTGAACTGGATGGGTGTTTTATTGTTTACCACTGAATTTATTAGTTTAAGTGAAAAAGCATAAGGATACATGTAATAAAAGTTTCTACATTGCGTATATTATCTATATAAAGTATACAGATATCTTGCAAGACATTGAAAATATAATACGCCAAATAAAAAAGGGGAAAAAAAGTCATAATAACTGTATGATACACCGGAGTTAAGAATATCAAAATACCCTGCAAACATTATTTGTCTTATTCTATCACTAATTATAACATGCCAAGCACCCTTTCCTAACCTCTGTTAAAGAGGTTTTCCTCCTGTCTTCAGAGGAAAAAAATGTAGATGAACAGTGTATTTCTGCATAGAAGTAGTATGAATTTTATGATTTAATGTAGTTTCTGCTCTAGATTTTCATAATGTCACTGTAGAATGTGTTCATCCTCCTTAAGTAGAAAGCGACATGGGATTTTACTATGTTTATTGCTACTGTTCTGATAACTGGAAGTTGCAAATGGCTTCTGGAGTTTCCATCAGAGCTATCTAGTTAGATAGTGTCAATGCATATTGTCAAATTACAACCTGTGACTTAGAGAAAAATCAGTGGGAGTGAGAATATAAGTCCTATTGAAATCCAGTGCCAACTGAATAGCGCAAAGTTACTTAACAGTACATGGCTACCTGGAAATTTGCAGCCAAAGTTAAAAAAGGCAGATGAAGGAGACACGAAATGAAATATTATCCCCAGTCTTCATTTCAGGAACTGAAGCAAAGTGAGATCACTTAACTGAAATGTTGTATATGGAATGTGGAAAGCTTTATTGAATGAATTAATTTCTCAGAACTCCCTTGCAATATCTCATCCGGAAAATGAATCTAACTGTTAATATAGTAAGATGTTGGAAAAGTTTAATGTCCTTTTATGTCTTGCTTCAATCCATTTATTTAATGCAAATATATTGCTGAAATGAATGGCAACAGAGAAGTTTAATAAATAATAGTATCAGTACGTAAATCGTGAATTCTGTCTTGCCTAAGATAAACTTTAGTGCTTCGAAGCCTATGTAGGTTCTGCAAGCTTCAGGCTTTGTTAGGACTCTGTCTTCCTTTGCAAAATGTTGCCTACTTCTGAAATGCATCTATGGAGTGCTAAATGAAATTAATTCTTTCCACTTGAACAATTTCCCAACTAATGTAGGAAAGGCAAGAAATATTTTACTTGGCTTTATAAAATAAAACATACTTTTAAAAGGCAGACAGGTACTGTGTTTTGAAATAGTCTTACTAGGCAACTATGCGCAGTGTCTAAATCAGGGCCAATTCATCTCACTGTCCTATAGATAACAATGTGAGATGGACATCTCCAAAGGATAATTCTGCTTATGTGATCTGAAGTCTAGTTTAAATACATGTCCCTCTCTATTGATCATGGGGACATAATGCATTTAGCTTTATGCATTTAGCTGATACCTAGAATCAAGTGGGCTTAATACATATTGGTGAATGGTCAATCAGTGTATCAAAACCAGGGGTACCTAAATATAGCCACAATGAGATTAACATATTTATGCTTCGTGTCATCTGTATTCTTATTGATCTGGGTGGGACTTTGGGGAAATGCAGTACTACTCATCACAAGGCTGATATTGTATCAAAACACAGTCTTGGATTAGTAAATGTGCTTTTAAAATCTTAACATTAAAGGAAACATCTTACATTCTCTTTCAAAAAGTTCTATTTATAATAATATCTATGTTTTATTTGTTATTCTGTTAAGTTGATGTGGATGAACATATGGATTGTAGAACATTGCTGTTAGCATTAATGATGTGAGAGCAGATCTGTGTAGCCAGAAGTGGAGATTTTTGTGTGTTTCCTTTTTACTGTTATACATGGATTAAAATGTCATGTGGATGCCATAATAAGCAATCCGTTTCTTTGCTTTGTGCTTATGTTTCCCTAGCATAGCAATTACTATTTAGTCAACAAATCATGTTTAATGAAAAGAGTTTTCTGTTAATTCATATTTTCTTTCTTTCATTACATATTACATTGTTTGTAATATTTTCAACCTGCCCTTTTTTGTTTGCATACAAATAATAGAGGTTAATGGTTAACCTTCACATCCAAGATAAAATAGACTAACTGTCTTTGTTATGCTCAAAGTATAAGATAACATTAAAAGCACCCAAAACACTACTATAAAACACACATCATAGTTTATTTTCTATTTCAGCTTTTGACATAAGGTGATTTGATTAACTTCCATGTCCCGTAGGTATCTTCACTTCAAATTCTTAGCTGAAGAAATCTAGTACTATTACGAATAACCTTCTGACCCTTGTAGATACCACAAGCATTTAATTCCTAGTGTTCATCATATGCTGCTTCTTACAGCATACTTTTGCAAATAAAGAGTTTGATTTTAAATGTTGTATCATTGCTATTACTTACATAGAGTAAGAAATAAAGATTTTCATTGTGAAAAAAACTTTGTGTCATGGATTCATGTGGCATTATCATACAGTTGTTGAATAGTAAATTAATAATCTCTTATGTTTATTTAGCACATACTATTTAGATGTTTTGGGTTCCCAACTCCATTGGGTTTTGGGTTGGTTTTCTAATCTTTATTAAACTGCAGTTATGATTTTAAAAACTTTTTTAATACTCTTAGATTTTGAGGCATAAGCATATTACTACAATTTCTTTTTATTTTATTTTTCTAATCCAAATGAATTTGCATTTTCTTGCAGAATTTCCTAAGTTACATAAATCTTTTTTCATTCTGGACCAAATTCTGACACTATTGGTAGTATTTCCCTCCACTGATACTATTAGTCCAGAAAAAATGAAGCCCCAGTAACAAAATCTTTGGGCAGAGTCTTCACTTTTCTTTTTGGTACTTCTCCATTTCAAGTTCATATTTTCACTCTTTCGTTCTTTCATTCTTTCACTCTTTCTTGCATATTGAAAGGGGGCTGAGATGTACCTTCAGGTAATCAGAATATAATCCAAAACAGTTCAGCTCAGAAGAGCCCTTTTGTGACACCTAACCCTGAAGAGGCAAGAAATCACTCCTGTGGGAGACTAGCTGTTCTTACTGGAAAAATTCAAGCACATGTACTGGAGCCCGTTTTAACCAGGCTTATTTGCTCTAGGCTGCCTCTACTTAATGATAAACAAGTGTCGAAAGCCTTCTTAAGAAGCGAACCACCTTCTCAAGATAGCCATTTCTTTCAGTTGACTATGTTCCTTTGTCCCTCAGGAAAAGTAGGGATCTAAGATAATTTAAAGGCTCTTGTAAGTGCTGAAAATTAGATGGGAGAAACTCAAGCTCCATAACCTATTTTTGGCAATGCCAGAACTCATTAAGAATGAGTAAGCATTCATGCTGCTTACCTCAGTTTCAGAAATTAAGAGAAGTCACTTACATGAAAGGTCTACACTTTTATGTTATGTTCTTTAAAGGTTAGTAATGAGACATCTGAGTTTGCGGTTGTGTCTGTGGGAAGTATTTAATCACAAAACAGATGAATTAACAAATCTGAGGGACAAAAGATTCTGAGGCAGAAAAAAATTATGCTGGATGGAGTCAGACTGATAACAGAAATTTTTGTTGTTAACCTGTATAAAAATGTTCCATGATGTGTTATAATTCAGTACAATCCTGTTCAAGAGTTAATTAGCCTTACATTCACATCTGATGTGAACAGGTGAATGACCTTACAGGTGGCTGAGCTGAAGGAGGAAGTGGAGAGGCTGAGAAGTATCAGGGAGTGTAAGAGGGAGATCGACTCCCTGGAGTCGAGAGGCCTCACTCCCTGAGGGAAAGGGAACAGGATGAGCCCTCACATAAATCAGAGGACCCTCCCCCCCTCCTCACCAGGCAGCAAGAGGTGATCTCAGAGAAGAAGGGGAGTGGAAACAGGTCCCTGCTCGGCAAAGCAGGCGAAAGTCCTCCCTTCCCCTCCCAGCCCCCCAGTTACCCTTGCAGAACAGGTATGGAGTCCTGCAGGAGGAACTGGCTGCTGAAAGGGAGGACGATAACACCAAGCCGGAAATTCCTAAAAGACTGGGTTGCCATAGACCCTGCATTCAAAGTAGCACTGAAAGGAAAAGCAGACAGGTCATTGTTGTTGGTGACTCTCTACTGAGGGGGGTGGAGGGGCCAATATGCCACCCTGACCTTCTTCACAGGGAGGTCTGCTGCGTCCCTGCAGGAGGAGTCAGGGACCTGTTGGGCAAACTTCCTGAGATGGTGAAACCCTCTGATTATTACCCCCTTTTAGTATTTCAGGTGGGTAGCGAAGAAGTGGGGAGAAGGAGTCCAAAATCAATTAAAAGAGATTTTAGAGCCTTGGGATGGCTACTTAAGGGATCAGGAACACAAGTTGTGTTCTCCTCTATCCCTTCACTAGCAGTGATGAATGAGGTAACAGACAGGAAGAGGCAACAGGTCAGTATGTGGCAGGGCTTTGGATTTTTCAGTCATAGGGTGCTGTATGAGGCACCTGGCCTGCTGGTGGCAGGTGGGAGGCACCTGTCCCAGAGAGGGAAAATAATTTTGGGGCGGGAGTTAGCAGGGCTCATTGACAAGTCTTTAAACTAGATAGGAAGGGGGAGGGGGGGATAACTGGGACTGAGTGGATTGAGCTCAAGGGAAGCTTGCCAGGGCTTGAGGGACAGGAGAGTAGTGATACCAGGCGTGCCTGTGACATGGGGGGAAAGCCCACTACTACTACTAGCAAAACCTTATAGTGCATTGACTTAGGAGCAGTGGGGGATGGTAATACATATGGTAGTGAAGACATAAGAAGTGGTAATAGGGCAACAACTACAGAAGAGACTGAGCACAGTTGGGCAGGAAATAGGGCTTGTCCCCCCTAAAAAAGTGGCAGGACAGCTAGCCCAGCGGAAGTGCATCTACACAAGTGCACGCAGCATGGGCAACAAACAGGAGGAGCTGGAGGCCATTGTGCAGCAGGAAAGCTACGATGTAGTTGTCGTCATGGAAACGTGGTGGAATGAATCGCATGACTGGAGTGCTGCAATGGATGGATACAGGCTCGAAGGGACAGGCAAGAAAGAAGAGCAGGAGGGGTGGCCCTGTATGTTAGGGAGGATTATGAATGCCTAGAACTTATGGAGGGCAACAGAAGAGCTGAGTGCCTATGGGTAAGAATCAGGGGGAGGGCCAGCAAGGCCAATATTGTGGTGGGAGTCTGTTACAAACCACCCAACCAGGATGCTGAGGTAGATGAAAGGTTCTACAAGCAACTGGCAGAGGTCTCGAGATCGCTTGCCCTTGTCCTGGTGGGAGACTTCAACCTACCAGATATCAGCTGGGAACACAATACAGCTGAGAGGGAACAGCCTAGGAGGTTCCTGGAGTGTGTTGGGGATAACTTCCTGACACAGCTGGTGAGGGAGCCGAGTAGGGAAGAAGCACTACTGAATCTGGTGTTTGTAAATAGGGAAGGACTTGTGGGGGATGTGATGGTTGGAGGCCATCTAGGGTACAGTGACCATGAAATAATAGTTTTAAATTCTTAGGGAGGCAAGAAGGGGAACCAGCAGGAGTGCCATCATGGACTTCCGGAGGGCAGACTTTGGTCTTTTCAAGAGTCTGCTTGACAGAGTTCCTTGGGAGGCAGCCCTGAAGGGCAAAGGAGTCCAGGAAGGCTGGACCTTTTTCAAGGAGGAAGTCTTAAAAGCCCAGGCGCAGGCCATCCCTGTGTGCAGTAAAGCGAGCTGTCAAGGGAAGAGACTGGCCTGGCTAAACAAAGAGATAGGGTCACAGCTCATGGAAAAAAGGAGAGTTTATGGCCTTTGGAAAAAAGGGCAGGCCACTCAGGAAGATTATAAATATATAGCAAAATTATGTAGGGAAAAGATTAGAAAGGCCAAAGCCCAACTAGAACTCAGCCTGGCCTTGGATGTTCAAAACAACAAAAAGAAATTCTATAAATATATTCACAGAATCACAGAATCACCTAGGTTGGAAGGGACCTTTTAAGATCATCTAGTCCAACCAACAATATATTAGGAGCAAGAAGAGGACTCAGGACAGCCTCCATCCACTACTGGATATGGGAGGTAACATGGTGACAAAGGATGAGGAGAAGGCTGAGGTACTGAATGCCTTTTTTGACTCAGTCTTTAGTAATGGAGTAGGGTGTGCCGCAAGTACCCAGATCCCTGAACCAGCAGATAAGGGTGGGGAGCAGAATGAAGCCCCTGTAATCCAAAGGGAAGCGGTGAAGGACCTGCTCCAGCACCTAGAGACAAACAAGACTATGGTCCCAAATGGGTTTCACCCGAGGGTACTGAGGGAGCTGGCAGAAGTGCTTGCTGAGCCACTCTCCATCATTTACCAGCAGTCCTGGCAAACTGGGGAGGACCCAGCCGACTGGTGTCTAGCAAATGTGATGCCCATCCACAAGAAGGGTTGGAAGGATGATCCAGGGAACTACAGGCCTGTCAGTCTGACCTCGGTACCTGGGAAGGTCATGGAACAGATCATGCAACACGTGAAGGACGCCCAGGTGATCAGGCCCAGCCAGCACGGGTTCATGAGGGGCAGGTCCTGCTTGACAAACCTGATCTCCTTCTATGACAAAGTGACCCGCTTGCTGGATGAAGGAAAGGCTGTGGATGCTGTTTATCTGGACTTTAGCAAGGCCTTTGATATGGTGTCCCACAGTATCCTCCTGGAGAAATTGGCTGCCCATGGCTTAGAGGGGTATACTCTCCACTGGATTAAAAACTGGCTGGAGGGCCGGGCCCAGAGAGTGGTGGTAAATGGAGTTAAATCCAGCTGGAGGTGGGTCATGAGTGGTGTCCCACAGGGCTCAGTAGTGGGACCCGTTCTCTTTAATATCTTTATCAATGATCTGGACAAGGGGGTCGAGTGCACCCTCAGTAACTTCGCAGATGACACCAGCTGGGTGGCAGTGTCAACCTGCTGGAGGGTAGAGAGGCTTTGCAGAGGGATCTGGACAGGCTGGATGGATGGGCTGAGACCAACAGCATGAGGTTCAACAAGGCCAAGTGCCGGGTCCTGCACTTTGGTCACAACAGCCCCATGCAGTGCTACAGGCTTAGGGCAGAGTGGCTGGAGACCTGCCTAGCAGAAAAGGACCTGGGGGTGTTGGTCGACTGTCGGCTGAACATGAGCCAGCATTGTGCCCAGCTGGCCAAGAAGGCCAACAGCATCCTGGCCTGTATCAAGAACAGTGTGGTGAGTAGGACCCAAGACCTCACCTCGAGTACTGTGTCCAGTTTTGGGCCCCTTACCACAAAAAAGACATTGAGTTGCTGGAGCAGGTCCAGAGAAGGGCAACAAAGCTGAAGAGGGGTCTGTAGAGTAGGGATCTAAGGAGGAAAGGCTGAGGGAGCTGGGGTTGTTCAGTCTGGGGAAGAGGAGGCTGAGGGGAGACCTTATGCTTTATAACTACCTGCAGGGGGGGGTGTAGAGAGGTGGGGTTTGGTCTTGTCTCCCAAGTCACAGACAATAGGACAAGGGGCAATGGCCTCAAGTTGTACCAGGGGAGCTTTAGATTGGATATTAGAAAACATTTCTTCATGGAGGGGGTTATTGGGCATTGGAATAGGCTTCCCAGGGAAGTGGTTGAGGCACCATCCCTGGAAGTATTCAAAAGACGGGTTGACATAGTCCTAAGGAGTATGTTTAGTGATTTTTGTCAAGGTTAGGTTGATGGTTGGACTAGATGATTTTTAAGGTCCCTTCCAACCTAGAAAATTCTATGATTCCCTGATTCCCCCTTCACATCTCCCAAAAGAAAAACAGTGTGCATGATGAATTCACACTTGGTTGCCAAGACACTGTAGGTCTTAAAACCAACTCATGAATTCAAATATCTTCATTTCTCTGCCGAGTTTTTTCCAGCACTATTTTCTGACCTACTAACTTTTCTGCAGACCATTTGGTTTTGGAGCATGGAGAATCAGTAGCCATTTCTTGTCAAGTACTTAACAAAGCACTTTAGCATGAGTGACATGCCATACTTGCATCGTCTACATCCTAACACCTACCAGAAATCTACAAGAAAAGTCTTCCAAGAATTCTCTCCTTGTCATATCCTTCAACACATATGCTCCAACATGGAAGTTATAGCCATTGTAATGTTTATACCAATTCAGAAATTGAGGAATAACTCCTCTTTCCATCCTTATCTTACTTATCACAGCTACCTTGTCCTAACCTCAACCATCAAGAACTTGACCAGATAATGGCACTTACACTGATACCAGCTAATGACACTTGCTGATACTGAGGATGTTGGAAATGTCTAATGTTAGGTTAGCTCTATGGTGTTATCAGTTATAAAACTGTTTTTTTAAAAATAAGTTAAAAACAACTGCCATAAGAAGGAATTGGCTTTAGTCCCAGCCCACAGGATTTTCAGTCTAAATATTATAAGCTAATGTCAAGGAGCTTTACCAGAAAAATTCTGGGGCTTTTCTTTTTGATATCTTACAGTATTCTGAAAACTGCTAACAGGGATTTTACTTTCTTTCTTCTTGTTATTCTGTTGCTGCTAGTCTGTTTATTGTAGTAGTGTTCTGGTTTCTTTGTAAAACATCTATATGACTTGATTCTGCCACAAATCCTATATTTTTATTATATAAAATATATTTTCTATACTAAAGTTAATGTCTTGGGTTTGTTTTTTTTTTTCCATTTGTTTTCCATATCTTTCCAGCTCTGTGTCTCTGAACACCAGTGTAATTTGATACCAAATTATTGGTTTAATGGATCATTAAAAACAGAGTATTTGGCTCAGCTGTCTCAGATACGTTGTTCAAGGAACATTCCAGGAAGAGTATCCCTCACAGCATGCTATTTTATTGTAAAATGTGGTGAGACTACACTTCTCATACAGAAGTTCAGTGATAAGAAATTTAGACCAAGGAACTTGATAACATGAGTTTAATGATCTGTTCAAATTGACAGGTTTCAAAATGACTTCTTTGCAGTCAGAGGAAGCTCTGAGCATAGCAGACTAAGCTTTTATATTTTACGAAGCCATTTATGGATCTAAACATTTAATATTTTTACTGTTTCATTTGGCTTGTTTACACATCCTTTTTTCATTTATAGTAGTCAGTTAATAATCTTTCAAATGATCTAAGCAGCCTTAGCTTGGCATTCCAATCCAGGAATGACTTTTCAGTAACTGACTGTAGTATTCAATTTGTTCATACAGTAGTTTGGCATGACCTTTTCAGTCTCTAAATGAACAACAGCAGGGTTACTTTTTTAGTGATTTAAATTAACCAGTATAAAAAGAGGAGTATGGAGCTGCAATGCTTAGCATAGTAGTTATCAATGTTGGCGAGATACTCCACACGCTGACAACACTGTTTTAAAAAGTTATAGTTTCCTTTGGTGACTTTTCCACTAAAGATGTGAAATGACTCAATCACTGAAGGTCAGTGCTTACAGTTACATTTTGAAGTTTAAAAATATATTTGTAAACAGCACAGAGTTTACAAAGACCTGGAAAAGATAACTTTGCAGTCAAAGGAAAAATCCTCCTCGGTTCTGTCAGAACAGTATGTGCAGATATTATTTTCTTTCTTTCCACCCCACATGCCTATCTTATTTTTTCAGTGGAGAATAAATGATTATAATTACCAGACTCTTGAATATTCTCATGTAAATAGAAACCAATTCCAGAAACTCTAAAGATTGATGAGAGATAAATTTTGAGATCCGGATGAAGTCTTCTGTGCGGTATTACATGTTTCCTCTGATCACTTTCTCTGAAAGATGCTCTCCATTAAAATATAAAAATACATAAATGCACCAGACTGTAATTGCCAAAACTTTCAACTGAGTAAGGCTTCAGAATTCAGTTTCACAGCATGGAATTTTCTACTCCTCTGTGAAATAACTTTGTGATGAGAATAATTTAGTTCTTTGAAATCATCTAGATAACATGTGATATAAAATTCTGAATCCATTCTGGGACACCTATTACATGCTGAAAAATGCTGAAATAGAGTCTTTTCTTAACGGATTGCACTAAAGCAGGACAATTTTAATTCTTAAATGCATTTTTTTCTGGGGTATACTCTCCTATTCTCTTTCAGTATTTTCTGTATTGCAGATAGAAGAAAGTAATAATACAAGGTCAAATACATACATTTGCTTTTGCTTCATATAGCCTATGGTCATATTATATTTCAAAGGCAGTATTGAATCTGCTTTTCCCAAAGATTTTTAAGGTCAGTCTCACCCCTGAATAAGGTCTTCTCCACTGAAAGCTGATATATCTGTGTGATAAGGGAGAAAAATGCTTGCAGTATCAGTCCAAGAGAAACATGAAGAGGAGTGGCTCTGCGGTTGTGAGAATGGATATGAAGATCCTAGAGGTGTAATTCTCCTAGGTACATATATAGGTATATATATATACATATATACATATATATATATACACACATATCTGCATGTATGTATAGGACAGCACATAAATATATATCTTGTATGTATAACTCTCCTATGTTATATCCACGAGTACTACTCTCTTTGTTTCGGTGTATGCCTTGCTACCTGGTACTAATACATCTTTCCTCACTCATCTGCCTTCTTTAAGATGCTACACAAATACAGAGGAAAAGTGATCAAACAGTTCTCCAGGACAGAGTGGCTGCATTTGCTCTTTGCCTACATGCAGGGTATGTGAATATAGGTGTAATTTTTCTACACTATCCACCACTAATTAGACCCTATAACATTAAAGCCAAATGCGCTCTTTTAGATTAAATTTTCACACATGCATCACACAGGTGTGCATGCTTAGTCAGTTTGGCTATTTTGATAATTCTATACCTTACATACAATAAAGAATTTAATGTATCTGTGGTAATTTCAAGTGGAATATCACATGCCATTTTGTGACAATGAATCTACATAAAGTAGAAAAAAAGTAAAGTAGTTGAAAAAGAGCTAAGGACCCTGAGGACCACATTTATGCATCTAACAGCTTTTTTGAAAAATATTTGAAGTCAGTGGAAGTTCAGTGTCTAAATACCTTGGAGAATCTGGGTGTGCAGATTGCCTAAATGATGTCTGAGGTGGCAGCATCATATTAGTCGCTAAGAATGCTGTGTCATTCCCAAAATAGGAAAAAGTAAATCAGAGCATATGATCAATAGGCTTCCTAAGCTTAACGGTTGTGGGGTTAAAAACAAATTTTTTTTAAGGACAGGTTTTTAAATACATTCCTTATCAAGAAAACAGTGGAAATCTCACCAATTCTAATTGAGATTGAGTGAATAATGATTGAAAAGATGCTGTTGAAACAAATTACAGAATCACAGAATTGTGGTGGTTGGAAGGGACCTCAGAGATCATCGAGTCCAACCACAAAAAAAAACAAAA
>JAOQGH010000001.1:156655211-156674654 GCA_025769975.1 Gallinago jamesoni
CCAGCGCTGCAATAAAGGATACCTGCTTAATAGTCATCCCGACTATTGAGTCCTGATTTTGTCTTTCACGGCATCACAACAAAAAAAATGTGATAACATTTTTTAATAAAAAAGAATACATAAAAAAAATTGTATAGTGGGAAAGATAACATCCTTGCATATAACCTTATTTTGAAGAATAAGTATGAAAAATCAAGAACAGTGCATATGAAAAGACCATTAAAAAGACTGCTGTTGTAAAAGGAGATAATTCCTGAGTATAAGGAAAATCAAATCCCTCAGAAAATGAAATCGTTTAGAATTATAATTAATCTGTACAGATCAGTAGGATCAAGATTCTCGATCAATAGTAGAACTCAGGAAATTCTAGGATCACAGAAAAAAGTAATCTTAGCTAAATAAGATAACAACTCCTCATTGTTGCCATGGCAAACACTGGTGATCGTCATTATATTCCTGTGTATTATCACCAGCTAGGTAGAGTACTGCTTTCAGGATGCACGTTTAAGGCATTTCGTTACCTGAGACTTCTGCCTGGTACACTGAGATAGTGCCATTGCAAGAGATACAGCTGATAAAAGCTAAAACCAAGAGTAAGTGATTTCCTATCCCCAGCCATCAAGCTGAACAACTATTTAGCTAGGAAGTAGTTCAGCTGAGAAAGTCAGATTTGTCTGTAGTTTAGTGCTATATTGGGACAAGAGACTCTCAGATTCTTGCCTCTACACATGTTGTTTGTGTCCTTCATTTAGGTCGCAGGAAAACTACATAAAGAACATTTTATGTATGACCAGAACTCTGCTGTGCCTTTTACAAGGCTAAGGCAAGATGTTACCTAGTCTGATTTTTACCTAAATGCTCAAAGAGCTTTATTTATCCTACTAAGAAAACTAATTAAAATGAACAGGTATACCCCTGTGAAAAATAAATCAATACAAACTAGAAAAATATCTGCTAATATTGTTCAGTTTGTATGTAAAGCATTCTAGTGGAAATATATATTTTTTTCTAATTCTATGGAGCGAATACTGCTCCTTGGTAAACAGAAGTTTTGATTATGAATTAAATGTATGTTTAATCTGAAGAAAACTATTATTGAAAAATTATTTTATTTTTTGTTTTAGTTTAAGAATAATTAGATTTCTTT
The DNA here is from genome assembly GCA_025769975.1 of Gallinago jamesoni. Classification (NCBI taxonomy): domain Eukaryota; kingdom Metazoa; phylum Chordata; class Aves; order Charadriiformes; family Scolopacidae; genus Gallinago; species Gallinago jamesoni. The sequence goes on from JAOQGH010000001.1 coordinate 156,656,359, forward strand.
ATCGTTCTGTACTTAAGGTAATTATTTATACCAGCAAAAATCAGTGCTAAGTGCTCCAGTAAATATGCTTGATGTTATTTGGCAGCCATAGGGGTACTTTGATCCAGCTTCACCAGTTCCTCTTGAAGGTTGAATTCTACCTTGGTAGACTGAAATCTCATAGATTTGAGTGTTGGTGACCAGGATTGTGGAAGAAGCAGAGACCAGAAGAATAGAAGAAGCAGGAACACTCACAGCCTGTGAGCAAGTCCTAACGACCTGTAAACAATGCCTAACAGCCCGAATGATGGAGGCGAATTCCGCCTGCCTGGCAGTTGGGGGTTGCAGGGGCATGTCAGTTGGGAAAGGAGATACATTAGTACTATATAAGCTGCCTGTTTGTTACAACAAACGATTCTGATTGCATCACTGACTGGGGTCACTACATCTGAGACTATCTTTAAGCCACTGCAACAACTATGTTTTAAACTATCTAACCTCTATACTCACTGTATTTATACAGTAATATCTATTACATTCTTTAATATTATGAAGAATATTAAGCCTGTGGTTCCTATTTCTATCTCTTTCCATCCTTGAATTAAGTTCAGGGACTTCTCAGTAATGTCTAATTTCTCCGCATTTGTTTGCTTTTTCTGAATGGTGAGACTAAAATAGTGCATGCAGTACTTTAAAACAATTTGGGTTTAAATTTGATAGTTAAAATGTGAAGCATGTAAGATCAATGTTATACATGACTATATCCTTTTTCTTTTCAATTGTCTTCATTAGAAATAATATTTGAAAAATAAGTCTATAAGACAATTAAACCATTATTTTTTTTATCATGACTAATATCCAAATTGTAAAAAGTAATGAAGACAATACAGGCAGCTTTTCTTCATATGGACATCCATTTTCTATGCTGTAACTCACTCATATAGCAAAGGTTTTAAATTACACATTTAATATTCAGATACATAAAGCATGTTTAGAGGTGTGCATGATTCACATTAATTTTATGGACATGTGGGACTCCCCAGTGTGAAGGTATGTGGTGTTTTACATTATAAAAATTTGCAGAATCAGTGCCTTTTTGCTGCTATACAATACAGCAGTTTAAAATAAGTCATAAAAACTAATTCTTTATTTGTGTAGAGATGGTGAGTAAATTAAATGACACCATCCCAAAGGAAGCAGCAGGATGAGGTTTTTTTCTCAGAAAAATTCCAGCATGCAATTTTACTTAGACAAGCCTCCCCCTTTTGCAGTGAAGAGCCTTGTAAAGTCTTGGGGGTCAAAAAGTGTAAAGATTTTGGATTTAAATTGAAGGGTCCTAGGAAAGAGGCTGCTATTATCTTCCCCATATGTTCATCCTTTGTGTCCAGCTGTGGAGTCCTCAACACACGAAGGACATGGATCTGTTGGAACGGGTCCAGCAGAGGGCAACAAAGATGATCAGAGGGAAGGAGCACCTACCCTGTGAGGACAGGCTGAGAGAGCTGGGGTTGTTCAGCCTGGAGAAGAGAAGGCTCTGGGGAGATATTGTGACAGCCTATCAATATCTGAAAGGAGCCTATAGGAGAGCCGGAGAGGGACTCTTCGTCAGGAAGTGTAGTGACAGGACAAGGCGCAATGGTTTTAAATTGGAAGAGAAGAGATTTAGATTAGATACCAGGAAGAAATTCTTTAGTGTGAGGGTGGTGAGGCACTGGAACAAGTTGCCCAGAGAAGTCATGGATGCCCCATGGCTGGATAGGGATCTGAGCAACTTGGTCTGGTGGGAGGTGTCCCTGCCCATGTCAGGGTGGTTGAAACTAGATGATCTTTAAGGTTCCTTCCAGCCCAAACCATTCTATGATCCTGTAGTGAAATTTCAAGATATAGGATAAAACAAACTTATGGTAGGAACTGTTTCCCCCCATTTTTCCCAGTTTAGGAAAGTAACCCGCAGAATTTATAGGTCATATTGAAATAAATCAATTAGATGATGCAGTAAAAGACTACAGCATCTCCTAGATCTTGCAATTCTTGACCACACATATCCACTCTTAATTTTCAGTGAGCTTTATAATATGTAAAGTATTCAAGTCAGATCAATACCATCATCAGTTATATAACCTAGATAATGTACACCAAAGGACATGGACATCTGAATTAGGAGAATAATTCCTCATACTTTATTAATCAAGTCTTTCATAAAATTTAAAGAGCTTAACAAGTAGGCATTTAATCTGAGGAAACAGATCAAATTCACAGAATAGCCTGAAATCACTCCTGAACTATTCATTGAGGATAATTAAAATTTGCAACACATTGCATAAACTGAGTAGTGCAGCCTATTTTCCTTGATTTCCTAACTCAGCTAACTAATCAACAGCAGAGGAATTGTGGTCTAAAAATCCTATTTACTGGGTTTGTATGCAGATTGTACAAACTCTTCCAGTCAGTTTTTATTTACCCAAGATCTATGTTTACAGTCCATTTTTGTGGGCTGTATTGCTAGTGAAGTTCCTTTGTTGGAATATTCAAAGTAAATGAAACAAAAATGTTGCAAATATGGTTAGAATTTAATAATTTATTTTGTGAATGCACAATTTCACTAGTTCTGTAGTTCTTCTTGTTGGACTTATTTTATATGGACATGTATAATAAATACAAAACCATTCAGCTGTCTTTAGGCAACATAATAGGCCTCCTCTGAAATAAAATAAAAACCTAGCATAATTATAAATAAATGTTCTCACAAATCCTTTTGTTTTAATGGAGACTATCAGACATTTTCAGATGCCAGATAGGATGCCAGCTAATTTCTCTATTTTTTAATTACATCCTACATTTTGGCCTGGTGCCTAATCAGACCTCTTTATGCTCTCTTTTCAGAATTAGGACATGCCAAACACTGATTGCTTCATAGTCACCTGTGTCTACCTTTACCTTCCTCTCAGATTTTAGAAAAGAGTCCATATTTCAATGCCATCTGTGAAACCAAGACATATCCACATCTTTAAGCTTTCTGATTTTGTACTATTTTAACAGGTTTAGCTCTAGAATTAGTATATCTGTTATTAACATTGTGTATACTTAGAAATTGTAGAATGAAGAATTATGTGTGAAATTGGTGGGGGAGAAGGAAGAGAAATTTTAGCCTTCACATTAGCCCTCACATAAAGCTCTTCTGCTAAAATACTGACTCTACTTGTGGTCCCAGAACAGCAATTCAGCTGCTAACTCCTATCTTAATTTTAGGAGTGCAAATCAATTACTGAAATATTTGAAAGGCTCTAGAGCATCTGAGACAACTACATGTAACCAGCCCATATAAGAGCTGATTACAGGAGATCTTTGCCTTTCTGGACAGAAAGGATTATCCCTCAAGCACAGATGCCTGTTGTAAGGCAAAGGAAACACTGTTCATGTAAGAGATGTTTTGTGTGTCTGAAAGTCAGGGACAAGAAAGAAATGAAGAGGAAATTCTTCTCCCTAGTAAATAAAAAATCCTGGTTTGTGGGCCTGCTGCTATTTCAATGTTTTTACAGAAAATGGGAGACAGCCTGACAGGTAAAGTGATATGAAGCAAGGAAGTCTCAGTTGTCCTCCCACTCTTTATTCACGTCAGAGATGCCTTTTCCTTGACTTGAAAGTTTAACTATAAACAGCCTTGCTTTCATAATGAAACAGAGAATGAAATATGTCTCTGAACAAATTTCTGTTCTGTTTTGTTATACCAGCTAATGAAAGTGCATGAACATGTTTTTGTCACCATGAAACTATTTTGCAGTTCTAGCAGTATAAAATTAGTAATGTAAAATTAGATTTGCAGCATTGAGCAGTGAGGGTGCCTACCAGAATTGCAAGACATTGCTTAATGATCTGTACCTTATACCTCTCTCTCCCGCTGAAGAATGCTGTAATAGTGGTGTTAGGAAAGAAAAATTCCATGTAAGATCCCTTTAAAAATCCCTTGTTAGCCAGGCTATTGGGCTGTCCTCCTGGAAGAGCTCAGAGGCCCCCCCTTCTTCCATTATGCAAATCTCTGAGGATTTTTTACAGAAATTAGTCTGTATGAAGTCATAGTTTCCACGTTGGCTTTGAACAGTTTTTTCTCAATCTTTCGGTTATCTTGCTGTTCTGCTATCAGCAGCTGCCTAACCATGCCTTACCAGAGAACTTTAGATTATATTTTCTTTAGAATTCCAATGGGACCAACCCATAAAAAATATCCCAAATAAGTACGATATCACCACAGAGACTATAGACAGCCATGCAAGAACTAACACAAAGACTGGAGCCCAAGAAAGATAAGAACACATTGTAACATAGGGAACAAATCAGTTCTTATATCATTATTAACAAATCAGACCTATATTATAGGTCTTATCTTATTAAATATTGTAGCTTGTTACACAAACTAAAATCAACAATGTAAAGCTTCTGCCTCAATAAATTGCTAGAAGAAAGAGAGTAAGAGAATATTAGTGCAAATCCTGGAATAATATTATTTATTATGAATCAGTCTGTGGATATTCATTTCAGTACATACTGTAATCATAATTTAGTGACTTAGTGAGTTTGTAAACATTATTTCACGGTTGTAAATATAATTTTGTAATATGATTTAGTTTATTGTAAATATAATTTCGTAATTTAGATGTATTGAGTAAATTATCCAGCATAAAATATGCAATGATACTGGTTTATAATGTCAGGAATTAAAACAAACAGGAAAGAACCTGTTGTTGATTAATGAATCCCAAATATTCCACTGTGAAAAAGTGGAGACTGGAAAACTAGGACACCTCTTGGACCTCTTTGATCATCAGAATTTGAAAAAAAAAAAAGGCATATTAACACGACTATGCATGGATTTACAGTTGTGTTTAAAATGCTTCTCTCATGGTGGTTTTGTCTATTTGTTATGATACAATCCAGATCCATAAAATACCCAGCCATATGAAATTTTAGCGAAGTTATAAGAAATAAATGGATTTAAAATTCTGAGCAATGCAAGCAAACAAATGAACAAGGAAAGAATGATTTTAAGAAAGAGCAAATATCTAAAGTTTGGAAGGGATTAATGTTTCCTAAAAAGTATGCTAGCTCCTACCATCAGGCTTCCTTTAAGAAAGGTTAATTCAATGACATTACTCAGTGCAAGGCACAAGGTAAGTAAAATTAAATAAAAATATTATTCTTTTTTCACTTCACCTACTGAATTTAACAAAGGCAATAATATTTAATTTACAAAGTTCAGTCAAACTCACCTTTGCTATTGGATGGTATTTATAGCCTCTCTCCATGACTCCCATGCCTGTACAAATATCACTGATTCCTCCGGGTTGTAGAGTGGTTAAGACCATGCACTATATTTTATTGAAATCCATGCTGCGTAGGAAACAACAATTTGAATAGCCACAATTTACAATTTCACTTTGATAACAGCTAAGCCTTCTGTAATGCCAGTTTAAAGTGATGCTGTGTCTTGAAACAGAAGTACAGATGGCATCATGGGCCAAGGTCTTAACAAGCCTAAACTGGCATAGCTTCACTTTGTATCTGCACTACTTGCTGTAAACACTGTCTATATGCTGATGATTTTCAACAGACATTTATTAATATCTTAATAGGATGTTAACCAGCTTGTCAGCTATGCTTTTTCTAACTTATAACCATAATAAGTTGAAATTTCTGATGTCAATTAGTTTAAAAAAGCTTAGACACATACCTTTGAACAAAGTCTTCTATTTGTAAGAAGGCAACCTGAATGTACAGAACTATGAACCAGATATTTATAAGTAACCATCTAACCTATTCTCTCTTAATGTCACTGACAGATTTACATCTGCTTATTTTCAAAATACCTTCTCTCTTCTGTGCATTTATCTATAAAATAGTGCATAAAATGCAATTATGTGGGTATGTTACCTCTGAAAATGAGGGTAGGCTTGAACTCCAGTAACGTGCTTAATTGTGAGAGATATTGTGTTCTGTTTTATCAAATTTCTTTTCCTTCTTATTCATAAGCCTTAAAATCCTAAAAAAACCCCACTATATCAGGAAGCCCAGATGTTCTAATAAATATTTTAAGAAGGTAAAATAGTTGTATTTTGCAGTAATTCAGTCACAGAATTGTTAGATTATTCATTTTTATTTTCAAAATATAACATTTAAAAATACCATATTCAGACATTTAAATGTTAAAGCGATACAAGATATGGCAATACGTATACGTGATGTTTCAAGTACACTTGACAGCAGTATAAGCATTTGTTTTTATATATCGTGAAGTTTTGAAGTCAATGATAGCATTGCTGTGGATCTAATGAGAGTTTAATTAAGGTTTATAATCAAGACTTGTCTTTGGTAAAGCTTGTAATATGAATTGAATAGCATGATATTTTGGAAAGAATATGCATGATTTTATTTTAATTTAATAATTTTATTTGCTAGGGGAATATTAGCCACAAGTGCATTGGTAGCGAGAAACTTTGGTTCTGTGCTCTTATTTGAATTTTTTTAATTCATTTGGCATCAGTTAACATAAGCCATGTTAGTAACAGCTTTAAATAAAAGTTGTGGCTGTTATGGCTGTCACCTATCTACATAGAGAACCTAAGGGGAGGTCAGGTAGGTATGCCTTTACTACTGCAAAGGCATTAAGCTATTTTACATTCTTGGTCAGTTCTACTACCTTGTAAGAATGAGATTGTTTATTTCTTACTTTGGGTTTTAGAAGGAATTCAGAAGTCCATGCTCCTTTTTCACTCAGTAGAAAAATGATGGGCTTTTTCACTGAAAGGTTTCCAGGATTACTCAGGAAGTGACAGAATTTTTCCTTTCCATTGATTAGAAAAGAAACATATATGTGTTGCTGCTGTATTTTCAGAACATAGAAGAATTAAAGTAAAAGTAAATGAATCCACATCTGTGGTTATTTCTGTTTGGAATAACGTTTCATTTTCAAAGGAAAAAAAAAAACACAAACTTAATAAACTTATCTTAATCTTAAAAACTTTAAAAAAGATTATAGAGAAAAGTATTTTGGCATATTTACAATACTTTTAGAGGGTCAGGGAAAGCTTAAATGGTAGACCCTTAATCATCTGTAATGTTTCTTTTTTCACTCCCTGCTTCTCTATGAGACTTTTCCAAGCACCACTTTGAAAGTGAAAGTTTGTTTTAATATGGCTACAAGAATAGTTTGGTTCAAGGATTGCTCCAAAAGGGTAGTTATTAATATGATTACACCAACTTTAGTTTCCTCTACCCTCTGCAGTTTTCTCCACTCTTCTGGCAGACTGCATCCTCAAACATTCCCATGTGCTCTTATGCTACATCTTACAGCATACAAAGTAGATACTCAGTTTTGTCCTCTAAGAATCATTCTCCTGAGCTGTTACACCACTGCATGCTATTCCAGGTACTTTGAGCTACATAAAAAGAAAGAGAAAGAAATAATTATGCTTGTTGTCTGAGGGTCACCAGAAGGGCCCCAGAAGAGATCAAGACCCAAGAAAGTCACTTGGTTGTGGTTCAAAAGGAAATTAAAACAGTTGTTTTCAAAATGTTACGTTCTCTATCAAGGGATAAAACATGTAAACTGCTGACTGTTTTCTCTGGTATCTCAAAAAGCTGTAGTTACTTTTTCAATAATAAAATAGAAAGGGGAGCAGGATATGTTATTGTTTTAAACTCTTCAAGCACTTAATGAAGTAATAAAGGTAAGATTAGATAATACTCACTGGATTACAAAATGTTAGAGATGCAAGGGCCTTCCCGTTTTAACCTGAATATCAGTTCAACTTATGTTAATATTAAACAAAACCTACAGGCCTTAGCTTGTAGGTTTTAGCCCCAGTGTATATAATATGCAAAAATATGTAGTATATTTGTATAGTATAGTGTGTGTGGGAACACTGTTAATGTATGCTCTTTCTGGATAGACAGAATATGACTGGCAATAGGGAGGTAGAAACGTGGGCTTAAACATCTGAAAGAGTTGTATTTGCTAAGAAAAATATTGTGAATTAATAGGTCAAGAGGAGAGAAAAGCACAAAGGAATAGACTGAGCATGGGAACTTAAAAATGTGAAAGAATTCATAGAAAAGCCTACCTAAGCAGTGCAATGATCCTCAGCTGTTAAAGGTTGAGTACCACTTCCCTAAATGGAACTGAAGAATTATCTCCTTTGAATGCCTCACTTATCAACAATTTCAGTTAGCACAAAAAGTCTGTAACCTCATCAAAATGTGATACTGTTATTAATGGACAAATGCAGTACTCGAGGTGATTAATTTTTCAAATACCCTTTACTCTTCACAAAAGCAAACCAGTAGTATGACATTCACAGATGCAGACCAGCTGATTAGCTTATTGGCTTGTTATTTAGAAGTGAAATAAATTATTATTTTTAAAGTACTGCATTTACTATTAAGTGGTGGATCTAGTAAAACACCTTGAGTTCTTGAATACTGCACTGATTTGTGGATTCTCTCTGAGAATCCAAGGGAAAGAGAGTAAAAGATGCAAATTATTTCTTTTCTTGCTCTTCTGCATTTTAAAACATTAACTCATCACACGTAAGTAAATATACATAAAAAATTGATTTTACATATAACTGTTTTCAGTTTCTATGAGTACTGCTAAATATATTTTAACAAGTGGCAGCTATTCATTTCTAAAATATATTTTTGCATGTTATACTCAGCATTTAAGTTGTATTGCAAAGGACTGTAATGGGGAAACAAGTAAATTACTAAAGATAAATTCAGAAGTTCTCACTTAGGCAAAGTTTCATTGCCCAACCCCCCATGCCCAAATTGTAAGAGCATGTGACCTTTTTTTCTCTTTTCTTTCCAAACAGTACTTGTGCAACAAATATTTCCATTTAATTCAGAAAACATTTTCTCTCTAATTAAAAAAAATATATAAATCTGAACGACAGAACAGACGGGATGTACTCGAAAGTCTAGAGCAGCTGAGCAACATGATCGAAAGCTGTCATTTCCTACACTTCTACCATTCACATTTCAAGTGATCTGTGAAGTATTGTCAGTATGATGAGGCAAGTGTTCTAAGCAAATGACATTGATTCAGCTTCAAGGATGACATGAAAACATCCAGATGGCATGCATGTTTTACATTGTGAACATCAGATAAATTGCGACTTAAAAATTCAGAAGGGTGGTTACAGTAACTGTTATATCAGTAAATGGGAAAAAATAGATTGGTAATGGGATTTCAGAATAGCAGTATACATATGCCTTGTTTGTCTGAGAAACAGTGACGTGTACCACAGACTATAATTCAGATCTGAAACCTAATCAGAACCATCTGAAATAATTGTTGCCCCTTTTTGAATCTAATATTTTTGAAATGAAATAAGAGGGAATTGGGACACTTTTTGGATCAGCTGTAATACAAATTTCCTGAAGAAAGATCTTGTGTATACCACAACATTAATGAGTTAATTGAAAGTAACTGAAAGAAATTATCTGAGTAGGATTTTTCTTATGATCTACAATTCATGTTAGTAAAAGGGAAGTGTTATCTTATGCGACCAACCCATTCAGTAATTACATTCAACGGACACTGAAGATTTGTCGTTCTGTGCAGAAGTCAAAACTTAGAAGTTCATTCACCTGCAAAACTGACATTTTGTGGAAGGTGGAGGAAACAACCTAAAAAAATTGTTCATAAAGAAACTGATACTTCAGAATAATCTCCTATGGTAGGAAAAAAAACCACCTTGATGGTAGCAACTTCGGAAATATTAGTCATAAACCATATATCAAGGTGTGAGAACTGTAAAGATGTAAAAAAATCTAATTAAGATATGTTAAAATGTATATTGAATATCAACATACCACTGAAAGAAAAGTGGTAATATTTTAAAGCTAGCTTTTTATTGCATTCTGCAGCTAGTGTAGCTGGATATAGCTAGTATAACCCACATGTTTTTGAGCTGAACATCTTCTTAAAGGAAGATTATTCAGACTTAAATGAAACATTTAAAAATATTCTTCTGCAAATTCATTTTTATTCAATTGTCATTAAATGATTAAGAGCGCTTTGTTTCCAAAGACTACTTAGTAATTAAAGATTAGTTTAAATGCAGGAATAATGATTTATTACAGTAGATAGAGAGAAGAGCTTTTATAGTTAAATATTCCATCAATCTGGTAAAATGGAACAATCTCCTACTTTTGAAGAACATTGTGACTAAGAAGATTACTGGAACTACTTTTAAGTACATAGATGTTGTTCAAATAAATTATTTATTTTCTCAAACATTCAACATACGCTGTAGCAATATTTATCATGCATAGCATTAGGAAGACAGTTCAAGAAATTGTACTCGTTTTGGATAAGCAGATTAATAGTTAAAAACATGATGGGATCTTTTGTGTCTGCATGGGTGGTAATCTAAAAGTATGTCTGTGATAAGAGTTCTTACCCTTCCTCCTTCAATATATGAAAAATACTATGATAACAAACTATTGGGAGCAGAAAGATTTAAATATCCCTTGTGACAACAAAACTAGAAAATGTAGTAGTATTTAAAACTTGAACACCCCTCCCCAAATATACATATATTCTAGAATTTTATATACCAAGCTTTGGAGCTGCTCAGTTGTTAATCACAAGGGGTGATCAGTCACTTAAAGTTGAAAAAATCCAACAATAATAATAATCCCATGTTCAAACAACATATGGGAACACGCTGAAATGATGATCTTGTTTCCTTCTATAATGCAGAGAGTGAATCCATCACTGATAGAGTATAGACAGCAGTACAAATCTAGAATTTATGTTCCTTGGCTTCAGCCTAATTTTAGGCAACTAAACCAGAAGCTGGATAACTGCTGTTTGATTATAATCCTCTTCCCTCTAATTTCCATCAAAATATTTTGTTAAATCTGGCCAAATAACATAAGATTACAAAAGTGTTCATAGCATAAAAGGCAAATATGGCTTTCCTCGGAGTAACATTAAATGATTCAAGTGAGTTGCTTAAAGAAATTTGTAATTTTTACCTTTTCTTGGTAGCATCACCAGAATTTTTTTGCTCCAGGGATTTAAAACTCCATTATATTAAGTGGCCAGATCAAGGTGTTTTATCAGGAGAAACAGATTTTCTTATCTGTGGCTACAATCCATGGATTTATCTATCATAACACTGTAATTAAGGATTGTAAATACATCAGTGTTCTTCAGCTGAAAAATGAAGAAATCTCGTGGGTGGAAGGAAGCCTACTTTTTTACTCAGGGAAAGTAAATCAAGGTAGTATTCCATAAAAACAATATCTTCTCTTTAAAAGAATTAGTGCATACTATCTTTCACTGTAGTAGGAAAGCTATATCATGGCACCAAAAAAAGAAATAAAAAATAAATCCAAATACTCATAAAGTATATTAAATAACTGGAAACATTGAGCAGTAATAATTTATTCACTGTCAGGATAATGTTAATGAATTTTACTGGCTGTTTTTGTATACTGAAATTTCATTGGTGCCATGTAAGCTCTGTGGTGGAATTATAATACAATACATGCAATAACCATTTGCGATAAATCATGCTAAACTGACAGTAAAATGAAACATAGTGATGCTAGCTGCAGCATCTCATTTGCAAATGTAACACTCAGTAACACTGCTTGAGTACCCGGTCTTTCAGTGTTTCACTTTTATGCCCTTTTTCAGGATTTAACACCTTAGCCATCATACATATATAATATATATAAAAAGCTGTATGTTAAAATGATATTAAAGCCTATTTAATTGTGTTCTATTTAGTGAAAAGGAAAATGCTTAAAATCATATGAAACTCTTCCTTTAAAAAAAAATATTTCTAGACCAATATAACAAAATAAATAGTACTTCTAAGAGAGTGTTTACTTTTCACTATTATGATGACTCCCATAACTCCTCCCTACTCTTACTCTCAAGGCAGAGTTTTCACGGAAATCCTAAAATTGCCTCAGCATTTGTCTTTCTACCCAGTAGCCCTCATTTTCTTATTCTCACAATCAGCAAGGATTTCACTTCTCAACTTAGTTGTAATACAGGTCAGCTGAAACTTCTGAATCTGTTAAATTCAGCTGGAATTGCTTTTTATTATATTTTGAATTTTATATTTTGAAATCTCTTTTGAAAAAGAGTTCTTTTTGAAAGATATAAAGCAAAGTTACTTCAACAGTTCATTCTATAGTAAGCAATGAAGTCATATATTTAAAACAGATTATGGAGCATATGCAGTAGTTCTAGTTGTATATATTAATGTTTTCTAATTTGATTATAAGATTTAAATTCATAATTGACCTTACTAAGAGAGTATATGGCAAAGTGTATATAGTTTACCAGAATTAACCATGACCATCTCTATTGAAGGAAGGAGAGCCACAACGAATGGAAAAAAAATAGTTTTGAAAAATACAAGGTGAGAACTCTGTATCTTTTCCTTTGTCATTTCTTGTCCTTATTTTTGCAAACAGGCCTATTCCATTCAGCTTCAAAAAAACAAAAATCTTCCCCTTCCCCTTAATTATGGTAATAATAGGAAATTTATTTAAATCCATTTTAACTTGCAGATATTGGAATTAAGGAAGGATTCAACATTTATGAAGTTTGAACATCATTTGGCTGAGACAATTGTCATAGCTCTGAATAGTCATGTTTTCATTATGTCCCTCAGTCACAAGAGGAAAGTGACAATAACTTTCCTACTTGTATTACAGAAACTTTGAGCAGTGTCTAGCGAGTGCTTTTTACAGTATATTTAAAAATATTTCATTGGTACAAAGGAGTAAGAGATTCTGTGCAATTCAGTTTAGCTTCATGAAACACTCAACATTTAACACAAAGAATTCCAGAGCAGTTATTAAACAAAACATAGTGCAAGGCCTTTCCAGAACTATTTTTTCTTGAGAGAAGGAGAAATTACTTTAATGTTCTTACTGTCCATATTCCAAAAAACTGGCTTGAGAATTCAGTGAGCAAAACATAGTGAGTTTGATGATAACTTCAATAATGTATTGCTTTCTGATCAGATTTACTTTGAACTCTAATTTTCACCAACACAGGACTGACAGTGAGATGCATGTAGACCAAAATAATAATGTTGCATTCTACTTCAGTCAGCAGTCTGAACAGCTGGATTTGCACTTTTATGCTAGCAGTGGACACCTTTGAGTTTCATTATAACTTCCTATGAGCTTCTGTGTAGAATTAATGCATTAAGAATTCACCTCCAAAAGCTAAACAGTGTAAGCTATTTCTTTTCTTGTACCATACTGCCTGAGATGTGATAACCAGAAATTCCTGACCTAGAGCTTCTTCCATGTAATCAGCTGTCAGGTTGTTTGGTTTAGGACTACTTGATTCAGGATTTTATTTATTTATTTATTTATCCTCCTTGGTCTGCTACAGTTTATATCTGTTAATCTCATAGTTTCATTATAAAATCTGCATTTTCTCCTGTGCAGTTTTAAAGAGGCTGGATGAAACACATTAACATGATTGGTGTTTTCTGGTGAGCATACATTTAGAGAGGCACTATGTGGCAAATAAGTATGGATAATCTCATTTATGTCAGGTGTATAAGGGATTAGAATCCTTTGGATTGTATTATTTTAATTAAAAAGAAATCAGACATATATCATGTTAGGTGAAGTCTAACAAATCTGTTAGCAGGTGCCAAACCAGCCAATATATTGTTACAGAAAGGATGAAAAGAAATGTAGTGACTTTGATATTGTATTCTACATGCGTATTCGGATGATCTATAAATTGGTGAATTTGTTCATACATATTTATTTCTCAAATAATAATAATAATTTTAAAACTTTAAATAATTAACTTTTTATAGTAGCTAGAGATGCAGTTCATATGTTTCATTCTTCAAGAGCAATATGTAATGAAAAAAAACACATGCCTTACATTATTTGAATATTGAAACACAAATAAAAAGCTTCATTAAAATTAGTTTCCCATCTCAGCTATAATGGATTACTAGAAGTTTTCATTGCATTTATTTGGATTAAAAGGATTATAAAAAATAATAAAATTCTTGGTGAATCTAATCTGTTACCATGAATATGGAACTGTATACTTACCTGAAAAAAATATTAAATGTGGATAGGATAGGATAGGATAGGACAGGACAGGACAGGACAGGACAGATTATTTCAGTTGGAAGGGACCTACAGTGAACATCTAGTCCAACTGCCTGACCAATTCAGGGCTGACCAAAAGTTGAAGTAATGCATATTGTTAAAGTCATTGTCCAAATGCCTCTTAAACACTGAAGGGCTTGGGGCATTGGCCACCTCTCTAGGAAGCCTGTTCCAGTGTTTGACCACCCTCTTGGTAAAGAAAAGGTTCCTAACATCTAATCTAAACCTCCCCTGAATCACCTTTGAAGCGTTCCCATGCATCCTATCAATGGATCCCAGGGTGAAGAGTTCAGCACCTCCCTCTCCACTTCCCCTCCTCAGGAAGCCATGGAAAGCAAAGAGGTCGCCCCTCAGCCTCCTTTTCTCCAAACTAGAGAAACCTAAAGTCCTTTGCTGCTCCTCATAGGGCATTCCTCCCAGGCCTTTCACCAGCTATGTTGCTCTCCTCTGGATGTCTTCAAGTCCTTAAATGCATCCAGAGGAGTATTATTTAAGTACTATTTAAGTGGTTTGATGGATATATGTTTAAAATCATTACTTCAGAACTTCTTTTTTTGCCACTAGCGTCTAAGCATGTTTTAGCAGGTCAGATAAACCAAAACAGATGTTTGTGGCATGCAAAAGCCTTGTTCTGGACTACATCCTTATTGGATATTTTTTGGCCTTAGTTCAATCAGAACAACAAACTATGTTCACTTAAAAAAGTGTTAATGCAATAATTTCTTCCTTATCCAGTGAAGAACTGAAGTCCTTTTTTGTTTGTGGGTTTTTTTTTTGTTGTTGTTCTAAATTCAATTCTAAGTTTTAAAACACATGCTAATGGTTTTACATGGAGCTTGCTTTCCCCTCTATAGACAATGTAATTATAAGCTATTTCAAAAACAGACATAAGAAAACTACAGATTTCCCTAGGGCCTTCATTTCTTATTTGATATTTCTATTATATCTTAGGTTTTTAAAAAATAAACAAGATCAAGTGTTTGATATGTGCTAGACTCTCTTCCTTTTGAAAGCAAGGCCACTAATTTATGTTCCTAAACAAGAGCAAAAACTTATTAACATTCTACCTCTTTACTCAGATCTCAAGATAAGAATTGTTAGAGCTGTAGAACTCATAAGAGACACAGAGATCTGTTAATCCATTTATATGTCCTTGTCAAAATTTAAATTAAAAAAATGCAATTATTTGGGACCCTTTGTATAGAGTCTAACAAGATTAACACCGTATACTCCGTCAATAATGCTGCAATTAGCAATACTAATGGTTTCCTAAATTCTGTCCATGTCACTGCTGTGCTTGTCTTCATTTATAATTGGTTTTAAGGTTCATATAGGAAATACTTTTCTTTGATGTTTTCACAAGTGGGAAAAACATATGTGCCTTTTTGTGCATATCTTAACAGAAGGTAAACAATTTTAATAGCCTATGGGATTGCTAATTAGAGCTAATTGTGGCTTGATTGACCTATCTTGACAGTAGGTGCCTTACAAAACTTGCTTTCTTCGCAAAGTGAAGGATTTGCTTGCATGAGTAACTTTTATGCACTGAAACTCAGAGGCAGAGAATTGTTTGGCTGTGATCCTCTGAATTTGTTTATTTATATTTCATAACTTCTTATCCATTTATAAAACAATGTCAAAAACTCGGGCTTATCGCTTGTGTGTTGAAACATGTACTTTCTTATTCTGTTGCTGTCTACAAAATCAGAAATTAGTAAAGACGAAGTCTCTAGTGAATCAAGATTTGAATATCATGGATAAATTGTTCTCTGTACAAATACAGAAAAAAAAAGTCAAAAGGGAATTGTGAAATCCCAAAATCTTAAAGGTAATTTTGATGTTCAGTGAAAATGATGTAGACGAAATTATGGACTTCTCCAGATCAATACAAAACTTTCTCTCATTTCACCAGACACAGGGGTTGTGTTACTATAAAAAAACAACAACTGTTGAGTGCCGAATGTTTTCCCTAAGACATGCAGATTGCCATATAGCATTCTGAACTCTTTGAAAATTTGTATTACTTTGTTTCAACATATTGGCTGTTGTAACTGAATGTAGCCCACCACACAGTACCACCCAAATAAGTGAGACCTGATTACATCTGCCCAGCTTGAATTGACTAGTCTGACTCGGTATGATCTTGATGACAAAGACATTTTTTTTCATAACACACTTGGAGAGCAACCTAGAAACTCAAACAGATTATCCTAGGGTTAATCAAATAGCAAAGTCATTGATGGTTTATACTGATTGGAAGTTACAAAATGTTAAAACAATAGCCCTCATGGGGGAGAAGCTGACGCAATGCACAGTATTCAGTGCAAAAGTTGTGCAGAAGTTGAAACCCAAGGAGACGGATTTCTACCATGTAGGGGCTGAACTTGGCCATGGGTTGGTTAAACTGTTTTCAGCTGGACAGATGGGGTCTGGAGATGTGATTTGTAGGGTCGGTATAACGGGTAGATAGTAATCAGTGTCCTACAAACCCAATGGTGATTGCTATATGCCTGCTATACCCATCCTACCAAGAAAATAAACTAGATTGTGTGTCCTCGAATGGTGTGGTCTAGCAGCTCTAGCAGCTACCTTACCCAGTCTTCCCATGACAAACTTTCATAAACCGTGTTAAAACCTGATTGAGTCATTCAATAATACACTGTTCAAGTAGGAACTATGCAGATTTTGAGCAATGACACAAAATGTGTTACTAACTTGTAAGGCTACTGCCTTTCCCCCAAAAAAGAACATATTGGATGTTCTTTTGGAACAGTATTACTAGAAAGCATTTGGAAATTATATGGGTTAGCAAAACATTAAAGAAAATCTGAAACTTTAAAAGAAATTAATAGAAATCCTAAGAATTTGAAGAATGAAAGTACATGAGTTATGAAGTGTCCTAAAAAACGTTTAATTCTTGATCCTGAGCTCTTCAAAGTCAGTGGAGAATCACACTTCCAGACAACTAAATAAATAAGTAAATAAGTAGTGAACAAACTGTGTTTGTATTCAGAAATTAGATGAGTATGCAAACACGTGTGACAAAATTAGGATAAAAAATATGTTCCTCTCTTAATTTTCCACTAGTTAGAAGTAGGAGTTTTGTGATAAGGAGAAATATTGTGTACTTTCTAAGATTTTTTAAATTGAAATCCCTGTAGTTTCAATAATTTTCATCAAAAATGTAAATATGAAATAAATCCTACTCAAATCTTATATAGCTTTGGTTTTATTCTGTTTTTACTAAAGCCATTTTTCCAGACAGAAAACAAAATTATATAAAAAATTACAGGCAGCTGTGGAAAATTTTAAATCCTGTTTCTTTAACAGACAATTATT
Source organism: Gallinago jamesoni (assembly GCA_025769975.1). Lineage (NCBI taxonomy): Eukaryota > Metazoa > Chordata > Aves > Charadriiformes > Scolopacidae > Gallinago > Gallinago jamesoni. The sequence goes on from JAOQGH010000001.1 coordinate 156,673,852, forward strand.
GCTTGATGCTATTGTGTATGGCTTTTAGGAAAACTTGATTTCTTTCATCCTTTATCTGACAAACAACCTGGTATTTAAGTATATTTATATGTCCATTTACTGAGAAAATATGTATGGCTTTAAAAAAAATTAGATGCAGTTTGTCTGTAGAATTTGGTGTTGTCAAAGAATAAACTAGCTCTTTCAAAAACTGAGATTACTAAAATGGCCTATTTGAGAAAAAGTGTAGTGGATTTGCCCATTGTATACTAATATCATGCAAAGAAATTATATACTTGCAGAGCCTTTGACTCTGTGACTCCTTTTGGTCAGTAAAAAGCATTCAGAATTTAGAAAATTATGTCTCTTCTTGCAGGAAAGAAATTATCAATTTGACTTCATTTTTGTGTGAGGTCAGTAACATCCTGAGTCTCCCAGAAAATGCTCACAAGCTTACATAGCTTCCTATGACATAATTCCCCACCCCTTGCCCTGTCCCAATGCATGGGTGTGTTCTGGAAATGTGTAACAGTTCAGAGTTCACAGCTCAGCGTTTGCATCTAGGAATGAATAAGTGTTCATTATATCTGTTTCTCCATAACTTAAGTCAAGAAAGATGTATGTTGTCGACATAGTCATGTTTGGTGTGACTGCAGACAAGGAGCTAGAATGTGTGTCCCATAATAGCTACCCAAGAAAGGATAACCTTGGCCAAACTCAACTTAAAAATAGTCACCTGGAACTCAAAAGGGAAGGAAGGAAGGAAGGAAGGAAGGAAGGAAGGAAGGAAGGAAGGAAGGAAGGAAGGAAGGAAGGAAGGAAGG
>JAOQGH010000001.1:156674754-156731454 GCA_025769975.1 Gallinago jamesoni
AAAGAAAGAAAGAAAGAAAGAAAGAAAGAAAGAAAGAAAGAAAGAAAGAAAGAAAGAAAGAAAGAAAGAAAGAAGGATCCAAGCTTCAAAAGTTGTATGGTTATACCTACATCACACTTGAAAATATCTATCTTTATAATTTTTATATCTTGTTATGCAGAGGGAATAAGAAGCAAAAATATTTTCAGTTGATAATAAAGGTGATTACTGTATAGTATGTTACAGATTTTAAGAACAAGAAAGAGTGCACAGAATAAAGTACTAAAAATAATAAAATTTAATCTGCTTTTTTTGGACTGTCATTATTGTCATATATATGGATTCTGGCATGTTATTTTCTTTGTAATTCAGGAAGAACTCTCAGTTTGTAGGGTCTAAAAAGTGAACTGTTACTGGTGAGCAGGATCCAGCTACGTCAAGATTCCCAGAGAATGGGTAAAACTGTGAATTGGGCCAGATATTTGACACCAAGTACTTCTTTCCATGCAGCTAGCATCAATGATATTACAATAGTAAATGGTCTTATTTATTTCAACAACTTCTCTGTCCTTGTGCATATCAGAGAGATAAAGGATAAAGGATAAATATGATCTGTTAAATAAAGATGAAATATAATAATGAAGGGAATATAAACTATTGGATGAATTCATTGACTTCAGAATGCATAAATAACTTAATTATATATTTATAAAGAAAATTCATGGTGAAAAATGAAGAATGAAACATTTTTCATGTGATCATTGGGTAGTTAAGTTGTCTGTATGTATCATTTCAATAATAGCAATACATGAATCTGCTTGGACTTTATTTCTGTGGAAGATGAATGTAAATGGGGGATTCTCCGAAGAGCTCAGACAATAGGAGCACTGGCAGCCCAAGCAGGGATTACAGATGGCCAAAAGACGGATCAGCATTTTTTCAAGTTGCCTACATTAAAACCAAGAAAAAAGAAGTATTCCTATCCTGTACATAGTGAAGTACCAAAATCCAAATACCTTTCCTGTGTGGACTTAGGGCAAGAATACAAAGACTAGTCAGAGGGAAGTGCTACCTGTCAGGAAAAAGCAGACAAGAAAAAGTTTCCCTGGACAATTAAATTATTTCCTTATTTTATTTGTCTGAACTTCTTCATGCCTTGTGCAGGTTATCTGCGGGTTTTCAGTCTTAGCTGTGTTTATGGACTGATTTAACTTAATCTTTGCATCACCTGCCTTGTTTATCTCCTCCCATTCTTTGGTTTTTTCGAACACCTTCATTCATTTTATCTCTCCATAAGTAACCTCTCTGTAAAAAACATGGGTAGTAATAAATTTTGTGTTCATTTTTCCAGAGACTACTGGAACATAAACCTGTGGTCACCATGGGATTGGGGCTTTTCATCTGTGCTTTTCCAGGAAATGTGCATCTTTATGTAACCTAATGTAGAGGCTGAATTGCAGAAAGAGGAGCTTTGAAGTAGTTTTGATAAAAATTATAAAAAATATTCCATTATCTCAACATGGCTCATGGAGAAATCTCTGAAACTGAAACAGAGTGAATTCTATAAGGCTTGTAGAAACAAACTGACTGTGAGCTGTGGTATTCTTGTCCATTAGGTACAATTTTATGACAATCCACTCTTATGTGATGAGTCAAATGTAGAACATATTTCCAGATTTTTGGCAATTGTCAGTTTGAAAAATAGCCAAAAAAGAGCTTATTCACACTGTTCTATATCTGATGGTTCTGTTCTTTTGTCTGATGACTGAAAAAGCTAACTTTTATATGTCATTATTAGTAAATTTAACAAATATGCTATCCCTTCTGAAATATCATGTATAAGAAATATTCTTTTCCTGTTCTAGGAGAAGAGAAAATCCTCGAAGACTTTTGCCATAGTCCTTCTGCTATAGTATTTTCATGAGAAAAATTATAAAAAAAATATGAGCCGGTATTAGTTCTAGCAAATGAACTACTGTGTAGCAGAGAAACTATGAATTATTTTGTTTTGATGCCTGGAGGGGTGAGCAAAAATAAAACTAAAGAACACAGCTGAACAAGGTTGAAGCCTTAAGAAATTTTAGGAGTTGCTATATGATCCTAGTAGCCTTAGAGGCATCACTAACTATACTATATCTCCATGCCAAAATTAGAAAGCTGGGTTCATATTTCCAAATTCTTTCAGAATGATCACAATGTCAATGATAAGCTTAAAGATCTGCATGGCCAAATAATTAAAAAGGCCAAATAATGCAGATGTCTTAAGAAAGACTACTTGTGGGCTGCTATGTATGCAGTAATACATCCTAAATCATAAAACAATGTGGGTCTGAAGTCATCCTTGGAGTCTAAATCCTCAGTCAAAGCAGAGCCAATTTAGAGCAGTTTGCTCTGAGCTATGTCCAGCTGAGTTCTGAATAGTTAAGTCCTCAAACTCTCTGAACTCTCTGAACAATCTATTACAGTGTCTGACCCCTCTCATGGTGAAAGAACATCTCCCCGTATCTAATAAAATTTTCAGTGTTCCAACTCGTTTCTCATCTATCACTGCACATCACTGAGAAAAATTTGTCTTTTCCCTTCCCTTCCCTTCCCTTCCCTTCCCTTCCCTTCCCTTCCCTTCCCTTCCCTACCCTTCCCTTCCCTTCCCTTCCCTCCCCGTCCCTTCCCTCTCTTTCCTCCTCCCATTCAGGTAATTGAAGACAGCAAAAGATCTATGCTTATTCTTCTCTTCCTAAGACTGAAAAAGCTCAGTTATCCCCGTCTCTCCTCATATGTCCTGCTAACTCAGAACAATACACAATATGTGAGATAAGGGCTGATGAAAAGAGCAAGAAAACTTTTTCAAATCATAATCTTACATTCTGAGTTGGTTGTTGGGCTATAATATTATACACAATGTGATACAAGACTGGCAAGGATTTTGACATGACAGTCAGCATTTCCCATGAGTTTGGTCATACCAAGCACTGGAGCACCTACAGCAAAGTATTTATACCTCAGAAGAAGTCCTAACAAACTGTCAGAATTTCAGAAGTGTCAGAAAAACTAGCTGAATTACAAAATAGCATCTACAAGGGGATTGTGAATCAAAGACCTTGAATGATACTGAATCAGACAGAGAATTATGCCTGAATATGCAAGTTGACTGAAGTCAAATTTCATGCTCTAGGGTAAATCCAAAATTAGAGTTCCTAAGATTTCTCAAGTCTGTGCAAATTACAAGAATACTACATGGCCAAGCATATGAAATACACATGATATTTGCTTCATATCAACAGAGCTGTACAAACCAATGGAGAGGAAGAAGAAGGAGGGGAAGCAGGGAAGAACAAAAATATCAGTAGGCAGAAAAGGGTGTAAAAAGGACTGGTTGTATATAAAAGGAGGCCTTCAGGAACAGGATGCTCTGGTGTGGGTTCTACATGAGCCACAGTTCCTGCCACGAGCCTGCTCCAGCAATGGTGTCTTCACAGGCTGCAGCTTCCTTCAGGCTACATCCACATGCTGCAGTGTGGGGTCCTCTGTGGGCTGCAGGGTCGATAATATCCACTCCACTGTGCCTGCAGGGGGACAACTTGCTTCACCATAGTCTTCTTCATGGGTTGCAGGTGAATTCTATCATTCTGTGAATCTCTGCTCTGACACCTGGAGCACCTCCTCCTCTTCCTTCCTCACTGACCTTAGTCTCTGGAGGGTGTTTCACATTTTTTACACTCCTCTCTCACAGCTTCTGCACAGTGGTTTTTTACCCTTTCTTTAAGATGTTATCACCTCAGCTCAGCTTTGGCCAGCAGTGGGTCCATTTTGGAGCTGGCTGACTTCGCTCTTTCTGACATGGGAGCAGTTCTTGATCTCACAGAGGCCACCCCTGCAGCCACCCCACTACCAAAACCTTGCTACATAAACCAAATACTGCCAGGTAAACACAAAATCAGCTACTAATAATGGCAAAATCTTATTTACTGGCCAATGAATTTCACTATAAACAGTATTATCAATAAGACAACATTCTTTTTCATTAGATAGTATGTTTCCATGAAGATCACACAGGCAGACAATAAATAAGTAGAGATTTATAAAGCTCTTTGTTTGCAAAAGACTACTGTGTAGTTCATGTCAGTTTATGTCGGTCTCCATAGTGCAAGTATCATTGAGCCAATGATTAATATAGTAGAGCCATATGTAATGTTGATAGTCCACATTAAAAGTTTTGAGTGATTTCCACTTTTTTCATTAACTTCTCCTGAACAACCACTATTCCACATCAATTCTAGAAAGTATTATATGGGTGAAAGCATATATCCTTCCTACCTATACAGTCTGAGATAAATGAAATTGCACTGTGGAAATAGAAAAAGCTTATGATAGACGTCACAGAGGATAAGAATTTCCCAATTAAAAGGCACATGACTATGAACAAATTAAAGAGATTGAATAGATTTTCTGTTCAGACATTGTAATACAATGTATATATGTAGGTGATCTGAGAATCAATCCAGATCACAGCAGTGAAACAATGTCAATTCCATGTTCAGTTTTTGTGTCAACTGTTCCTGTGACACTTCCAGTGACATCAGCAATTAATGATTAAGATAGACTTATAAAGAAGCACATACTGGTAAATCACAGAATCACAGAATCACATGGGGTTGGCAGGGACCTCTGGAGATCATCTAGTCCAACCCCCTTGCCAGAGCAGGTCCACCTAGAGCAGGTTGCACGGGAACTTGTCCAGGCAGATTTTGAACATCTCCAGAGAAGGAGACTCCGACACCTCCCTGGGAAGCCTATTCCAGTGCTGTGCCACTCTCGAAGTAAAGAAGTTCCTCCTCATTTAGGTGGAACTTCTTATATTCAACATTGTGCTCATTGTGCAAGAGTGTTACATTCAAAGAGACCCAAAGCAATAGTATTTATTTCAAGACTCTGAACACTATAATTTTTTTTTCTGTTGGGATACTAAAATAGTATAACAATACAGTGCTTTATCTGTACATTTTTAGAACTTTAAATATATATATATATATTTACATATACAAAACAGAACCTGAACTTGGCAGGCCAGAGCTTTAAAAATGCTCTAATTGTCTTTTAGAAATGTTATAATTATAGAAGTTTCAATGTAGCTTTTAGGGTTAAATATTCAAGAAGACTTGGGTAAGTAGCCCCTGTAAGTGCAAGAATGGTAACACAAATATATGCAGTAAATACTCATAAGATATATTAAATTATTTTGCCATCTGTAGTACTTTATATTAATATATCATATTTTTCATAGTGCTTCTTTGACCACATTAATCATTTATTTATACTCTCAGTTATCTTTCGTATATTTATCTCTACATAGATAGGTAAATAGATAGAGAGAGGTACTATACCCTTCACGACATTCTAAAATTGTATTTAGAAAGGAGCATTATTACAATAATGCATGCAAGGAGAGTTGAAAGAGTAAGCTGTTATTCTTGAACTGTTTACAGAGAATGGTATACAAAACAGTCATAATGGGGGCATTTACATATTTGCTGTTTATTTGTGTGTGTATATAAGTGAAAAACCCACACATTTGAATTTGTATAGTGAAATGGATGTGTAGGGCAGATAATATAATACAATATCTATTTTACTGCTATAAAAGGAATAGCATTAAAGCTTTCATGGCAAGAGTTGTTAAGATTTTTAAGTTAAACCAAAAGCTAACTTTACCAAGCTATTTGTAGAAAGAATGTTGTGTCCTGTGGGTTCTGTGTCAAGAAGCAGAAGCAATCTCAATTGAATTTTCCATTGCATTTATTCCTGTTGCCTTGACATCCTGTATTAGCTGTTTGAGGTATTATATATGCCCCCATGATAGACAAAGGGGTATTCTGGGATAATTATTTTCTTTAAATAAAAAGAAGAAAAAAAAAAAACAGAAAGAAAAAAAAAAAGAGAAAAGTACATTTTCTTTTATTTCCAACAAAAGAAAACCCAATAAAGGATCCACAGCTCTTTTCTCACTTCATGTCACTAGAACCTTAAGGACAACTCTTTCAGGAAGGTAGGAAGGGAGGAAAGAAATAAAGGAAGGTGGAAAGGGGGAGAGAGGGAGTAAGGAAAGGGGAAGTGAGAAATCTTATAACTAAACACAAAAGAATATGCCATTACTAAATAATAAAGGGGATTATATAAAATAAAAATGAAAATATTTTTTGTTTTATGGAAAGAAGATAAAAGACAATTACCAAGAGTACTAATCAGCTTTTCGTATAGAATTCCTTCTTCACTATGCTAACAAAAATGACAGCTTTTTAAGGGACAATAAATATACCAATGCATTGTAAAAATAAATGCTGATAAACAGAAGGATCAAAGATGATAAAATAGATTCTGAATATTGATCAAAATAACTAGTTAAATGCTAAATGAAAAATGTTTTTATGTTAACTGTCATGAGCTAAACTTTGTTAAAAGAGGACTATATAGCTATACCTACACCACATCTTACTGGTTTCGTAAGGACTACTTGGATAGCTATTTGCTACTGACTGCAAAAGTGGCAAAATCTGATCCACAGGCACTAGAGAATCTCAGTATAGATTTTTTCTCTCTGTATTCCTTGGAAATATGAATGTCACTTCCACAACTTAATCATCATATTCCTATGTACAGCCCTTTGTTGGGATTTCACAAAGAAAACCTCAATGAATTTAGCTGAAAGATGAGCAGCATAGTTATGCAAATTCCTTTCTTTCTCAGGTCCTGAAATTTTATTCAAAAATAAAATTAAGATCTGTACAACTTACCCATGGTACCTTATATCAGTCAAATATTCAGCATTCTGTTGCATCTAAGGAAGTCATAGCAATTTTGGTGAATCACTACTGATGAATCTGAAATCTTTCTTGCAACTCACATGATAGTCATTAGCAGTAATGTAAGACTATACTAAAACTACATAGCAATAGTAGTGAGACTATGAATAAAACTAAGGCTGTTAAGTCAAAGTACTTGACCCAAATGCTGTTATGACTTAAAAATAATCTCATCTGGTTCTCTGGAGGACAGGTAGCATCCTTAAAATTATCACATTAAGAGAATATGTTTTTCATATCTCTATAAGGTGTTTTGATTTGGAAAGAATGACAGGGATGCAATTTGGGGTAAGTATTAATTACTACTTCGCCTATTTTTTTCTCTTATTAATATTTACTTATTCCCTGCATTTGTGGTTCCTAATAATGATTGCTTGTGCTCAAGTAGATGAAAACATTAGAATATATACTGGATCCTAATCATAAAAATGAACTAGTGTCAGCTCTAAAAAATAACCGTGAGTATTTAAACAAATGCAAATGGACTGTAGGGAATCAACTCAGTTGCCTAAATAATGGCATCTAATACAATTTAGGATAACCTAGGCTGTCTTTATTACCACCTGCTGGTTGTGAAAGGTTCAGGTCTGCCATAGGTCTTGTGTGATATCTGTCATGGCAAATGAAACTGGGAATCTGTGTTTAGGCAAATAAACCCTAGATTTTTAAAAGTCCACACTTCCTTAGGCATTTGGAATGGGATTTAATCACTCACTTTAGCTCACTAATCTAAGCTTGACTTCTTCCACATTCTTTTCAGTGACAGAAGCACTTCCAGACCATCACTGAGAGAGATGCATCCCTAAAAGGGGTGCAATAAAATTCTGGCTCTATAGAGATGTCAGAATCTCCCCATTGATTATACAGGTAACACAAACAGCTGGCTTAGAACATGTGTATGATACAACTCCTAATTTTAGGTGTCTGCATGCACATTTGGCATGCTGTTACTCATTTCATGACTGGATTTCCAGTCATCAGGGCTTCATTTGGTTATCCAACTTTACACACCTACTGTGTAAAGAGGTCTCTCATATGTGCTGTGGCATTCACTTCAGTCCATTGCAAAAACTTTGATTAGCCAGGACATTTCACATGGAACAAGGTTCCTACCTGTGGACAATGAATTGAGACTACTTGAGACTCCAGAGTCTACAAAGCTATTCAGATATTGTAAATCTGTAATTTATTTGTTTAAATCTACTTCCTTCTTAGAAGTTCTACAGTATCTGAAACATCCCCGTGGGACAGATGAGACACAGGACAGATAGGAGACATACATCCTTTTGAAATGGCAGTGTGAGGCCACACAGAATATGGTAGGGAATCTCAAATTGCAGTAGATATTTATCTTTAAGCACATGAATCCCATCCTATACAACTGACTTTCGGATGATTTAAGTTAGCTGAAAAGATTTTTGCAGTTACGTGTTCAGTGTACAGATAGAATTGTCTTAGCCAGAATTACTGTAAGATACCCCCTAAGTTAAAGACTGAGCATCCAATGATAAATTATTTTTTTCAGGTCAGATCTTTGGCTCTGAGACCATGGATTGGTCTGCACATAAACTACTAAACTGTCCTCAGAACAAGTTGTGAGTATGAAGGCTGTCTATTAGAATGGTCCTTACCTTATGATAAGTTTCATACTATCATAGATTTTGAGTTGGAAAGGATTCATAAGGATCTTAAGTCCAAGTTGGACTCATAAGTCCAACTGTCTTCTCCTCACAGGACTACCTAAAACTAAACCATATGACTAAGAATGTTGTCTGAACTATGACAGGCTTGGTGCTGTGATTACTTCCCTGGGGATCCTGTCCCAGTGACTGACTATCCTCTAAGTGAAGAGCCTTTTCCTAATGTCCAAACTGATCTTCCCCTGATGCAGATTCATCCCACTCCCTTGTGTCCTATTGCTTGTCACCAGAGAGAGGAGATAAGCACCTTCACTGCTGCTGCTCCCCTTGAGGAAGTTGTGGACTGCAATGAGTTTATCCCTTACCCTTCTCTTCTCCAGGCTGAACTAAACAAGTAACCTCAGTCGCTTCTGATAAGTCTTGACCTTAAAGCCTTTCACCATCTTGGTCTCCCTCCTCTGGATGCACTTTAATAGTTTGATGTCCTTTTTATACTGAGGCACCCAAAGCTTCACTAAGTACTCGAGGTGGGGCTGTACCGGTGAGAGTAGAGTCACCTTCCTTCCTTGACCAGCTAGCTGTGCTGTGCTTGTTGCACCCCAAAACACAATTGGCCGCTTTGGCTGCCAGGGCACACTGTCAACTCATATTCAACTTGCCATTAACCCAAACCTCTAGACCTCTTTACATGGGGCTGCTTTCCAGGATCTCATCCTCCAATTTGAATGTAAAACCAGGATTAGCGTAATTTTGAATCCATGACCAAGAAATTTTGGAGAAATTCTTGTTGTCCTTGGTCAAAATCATCACTGAACCATTTAAACAGGTTAACAATATTATCTATACAATGAAATATTTTACTGGATGTGTTCCCTCATGGAATTTAGGTTTTCAATACAGACAATATTTGTTTCTTATTGTGCAACACCCCTCATGAAAAAGCAACAAGAAAACCAAATAGTTCTTGGTACATACCTGTAGCTTCCTTTTCTCCCAAAGTCCAAATTTGTGCCTTCTGTGGATTGAGTGACTCCTTGACAGAACCATTAAAACTGACAGTTCTTTACAGTGCAAAATCATTTAGACATAACTCTCTAAACTGTGGCTTTTATTGGGAAGGATTTAGGATGCTGTTTATCCTTTGTATTATTCAGGGAGGGATCTGATGTATTTAAAATATTTGTTTAACACCCACCTTCTGAAAAAGATTAATCTAAAAATCATACTTCACTAATCAGAATTAAGTTGTCAAAGATGTATTTTAATAAAACTGCTAATAAAATAACAGAAATAAAATCTACTTTTGCAACTTCAGTCAGTCAACTAATTTATGTTGTGAGTAATCATCTTCCATTACCAAACATATTATGTTAAATTACAATTAATTTTTCATGTTCCTGCATGCTTATGTCCATGTTTATGTGCTGAGTGTAGATCTCAAGGTGTTGGCAGTGGAAGAAGCTGCAGGGTTGGCCACTGTGAGGAGAGGTTGGGTCTGTCCCATGCTAGACACAGACAGTTCCAGTTGATTCTGACAGACCTACCACAGAGCAGTGCTGAGCCGGGCAGTGAAGGTAGTGGCACCTCAGGGAAAAAAATATTTAAGAAAGGGCAGAGAAGGAGGGACTAGGGGAGGGCAGGGAAAGCGAGAAACAACAGAGGTCTTGCATTTGTGACAACATATTTAAGCAAGGGTAAAAAATGCTGTGCAGCACCTGTGTGAGAGAGTAGTAAGAAAAATGTGAAAGAAAAAACGATGCAGACACCAAGGCCAGAGAAGAAGGACAGGGAGTCAGTGCTCCAGGTCCCAGAGTAGATGTCTGCAGTGCAGCTCCCACAGTGGAGCAGATATTGCTCTGCAGATCCTGTAGAGGACCATACCGAAGCAGCCCATGGAAGACCCCATGCTGGAGCAGAAGGATATTTCCTGAAGGACTGCAGCCCATGAAGGGGACCCACACTGTAGCGTGGGAAAAGTGTGAGGAGGAAGGAGCAGCAGAGAGGAAGTTATAGGCTGACCACAACCTGCCATTCTCCATCCCCCTGCACTGCTCAGCAGGGAATGAAGGAGGGAAGTTTGGCCTTGAAAGATGGGCAGGGTGAGGGGGAAGGTGTTTAATTTTTTTGTCTGTGTTTCTCACAATGCAAATCTGTTTTAACCGGAAATAAATGACTTCAATTTTCCCCAAAACTCTGTTTTGCCCATGATGGCAACTGGTAAGCAGTCTCTGCGTCTTTGTCTCAACTCACAAGCTTTTTTATCCTATTTTCTCCCTCTATACTGCTGAGAAGGGTGAGTAAAAAAGAGTGGGATTTTGGCCCGTAATTGAGGCTAACCTTCCACAAGGATAAACTTGCAATGTGTCTTGTGAAAGCATTAAAAAAGAAGTTCCGAATAGTTCCTTTCAATGTTTCACACTGATGCAGAAAAGAAGATATTTACTGGCTGCTATAAACTCTACTTTAAACTTTCTCTTTTTTCTTACAAGTTACCTCACGTATAATCAGTCTACTGTAAAAGGGCTACTTCCTGGATCAGAGAGAGATGTTTCTGTGAAAGGAAAATAGGAAAATAGATCACCACATACTACTTGAGAAAATACAAAACAAAACACAGAAATATGCAATAATGCCAAAGACAATGAAATACGAATGTTAACATTTTAGGTTCAGGAAAGTAAAGAACTGAGCATGAAACAACACAACTGTAGATATATGGATAGAAATTTACAGTTTTTGGGGATGCAAACACTAAAGCACACATACTCTCAAGTTTAAGAATTTCTAAAGATTACAGAATTTCTTACTTAAGACTAGTGCTACTCTATTTAGTAATATCATTTATCTCAATGAGATGTTAAGATTCAACTCGGTGTGAGTAAACATACCAAATTATTATTATCAGGTAGTTTTGCTAAGACAATTAAGTCCAATCTTAAGGCTTCTTCCATTCCAGATTTGGTTGTATGATTAATGCCATTGCTTTCAATAATGATATTCTTGTAGATAAACATCCATATTTACAAGTGTAAAATTTGTTCATACAGGTATATTGAAGCATCTGTCTTTAAATGTCTACAGTAGGATTCGACTCATTTAGCTTTAGATATGTATCACCCAACCGCTCCAGGATTCTTTTTATATTCAAGGGAGAGAAATAATCACTGTTAGGGAATAATTAACACTATCTATTTTAGACATCTGTTTTATGAGAGAAAAAATGCTTTATGCTCTCCATTGCTCTCTACTGACTATAAGTGAGACTAAGCTAAAAATTTAGATATAGAGTTCTACTTTATATTTTCCTATAGTCATCTATATTCCAACTGATGAATCCCATGCCAGTAATCACTTTCATATAAGTTTTTCTATGTATTGCCTTGGTGATATAAACAAACATTGGAAGGTCCAAAAATACTACATAATATTTTTCATTAAATATCTGGTTCATTTCTGAATTACATTCATGTCATGAAAAAGAGAAGTTATTTTTACAGGATTTCAGTCAATCTCTCCAGTGAAATGTAGATTGTGAAAACATTCAGTTCTGGATATGCATCTAAAACTGTATTGGTTTTTATAAATATTGTCATACATATCACTTTATCTAAACTTTTTTTTGAGAATATTACCTTTACTGACCCTAAGAAAATAATTGTGAATCAATACATGTGTTGTGAAAAGTAATATATTAAATAATGCCATTTACAGAGCTGTGCAAATATTCAAAAGGGTACTGACTCCCAAACATTTTGAGTATATATAAACAAATTTAGGCTATTTAAGATTTAGAATTTTCCAGGATCCAAGTCACATGAAAAACAATGACATAGGATTCAGACAAACCAAGCAAAACAGTACCAAGTCACAGGGAGGGAGGGGGGCACCCCAAAAAACACACCTCCAAAACCCCTCTAAGATCCTAATCAACCAACCAACCAATCCAACCCCCAAAAACCCAAGCACATTTTATTATCCTTAAAAGCATTGCAAGACACTTCAGTGAATGGTAGATAAAAAGGCTAAAGCTTTTTCCAAAACAGAAGTATTTTCCTGAGGTTCGAATGCATTAAGTTATGAAGTCATATAGTATGGCATTTGTTACAGTTTGAGAGGATTAGTTAATAGAAATGGTCATGCTGAATTAGTGGATTAAGGACATTTTCTTTCTTGACACTAAATGCAAACTTAATTCAGTCTAATGATGGTCAAAGGCAGCTTCCTGATGTTCTCTTTTCTTTGAGTGACATGTCTTCATAATGTTCATAACTTAAATGCCTTCAGATATGTCTACCTGTACTGAATTGCAATAAAAATTGCTAGAAGTTATATTGTTTTGAAGAACAAACTATAGCAGGAAAAGGAATTATGTCAGATTGCTGTCTGAGAATTTTCACTTGTGTGAATAACCAGCTTAGTGGAAAAATGACTTTATGAGACAATCCATCATTGCAGAGTCTTCCTGGCAAACTCTCTACTTCATGAGAAATATATCAGAATTTAACTATCAGAATTTAAATCTTAGAAAAATATATTAAAAAATCAGTAAATCAATAAGATCTCTATTGGTAGTATATTACAATGTGCGTCTTGAACTGTTAGATTTTAGGTAGGATATCTAAATGAATTTACTTTATCCTAAAAACAGTCTCACTATTTTGGGCGTGACTTTTTAGTAAGTTTGCTAAAGTATTTAGTGAAAGATTGCTGAATGTTGTGTTTTATATGGTGTATATGATAAGTAATTCTACAAAAAAATGGACTGTAGAATTTATTGTAAAGAATGCATTCCAAATTTAAAATTTGCCATTGTTTTCTGAAAGAATTAAAATTTAACAAATATATATATTTTAAATCTACTTCAGGAAATGATCAATCAAATACGTAATGATGTACAGAAAAGCAGCCAGTTAGTACAAACCATTTGGTTCAACAGAGAGGAAAAACAACTCCTGAAATAATTTTCTGGAAGATGGTTTGATAGCCTTACATGTCAAACCATTTTGTTAATCTAACCTAAATTCCTATATAACATAGGCCAAAAAGTTTTGGTCATTGATTCCTGCAATAAAAAAAATTGCTTTACCTTGGTAGATTGACATTCTTTGTTAGAATAACAAACTGGCCAAACTACAAAAATTTGAAGTGTCATTAGGGATTTGTGAGTAGTTTGATTTAATGCTGAACTTCTATGATGGAAGACAGCTATTTCTCCTACACTTCAAAAAATTTGTTTTTAAGTCTTCCCAATTAAAATAGAATCATAGAATCATAGAATCTTAGAATCATTTGAGTTGGAAGGGACCTTAAAGATCATCTAGTTCCAACCACCCTGACATGGGCAGGAACACCTCCCACTAAACCAGGTTGCTCAAAGCCCCTTGAATAGCCTGGCCTTGAACACTTCCAGGGATGGGGCATCCACGACTTCCCTAGGCATACTGTTCCAGTGCCTCACCACCCTCACAGTAAAGAATTTCTATTGGTATCTAATCCAAATCTCCCCTCTTCCAATTTAAAACCATTGACCCTTGTCCTGTCACTACACTTCCTGACAAGGAGTCCCTCTCTGGCTCTTCTGTAGACTCCCTTCAGATATTGATAGGCTGTCACAATATCTCCCCAGAGCCTTCTCTTCTCCAGGCCGAACAACCCCAGCTCTCTCAGCCTTTCCTCATAGGAGAAGTGCTCCATCCCTCTGATCATCTTCATGGCCCTCTGCCAGACCTGTTCCAACAGGTTCATGTCCTTCCTGTGTTGAGGACTCCAAAGCTGGACACAGTACTCTAGGTGGGGTCCCACAAGTGCAGAGTAGAGGGGTAGAATCACCTCCCGAGACCTGCTGGCCACACTTCTCTTGATGCAGCCCAGGTCACAGTTAGCTTTTTGGGCTGACAGTGCACACTGCCAGCTCATGTTGAGCTTCTCGTCCACAAGCACTCCCAAGTCCTTCTCCTCGGGGCTGCTTTCCAGCTATTCTCCGCCCAACCTGTACTTGTGCCTGGAATTGATACATCCCAAGTGCAGGATCCTGCACTTGGCTTGGTTGAACTTCATGCAGTTTGCATGAGCCCACCTCTCTAGCCTGTCCAGGTCCCTTTGGATGGCATCCCTTCCATCCAGTGTGTCAACTGCACCACCGGGCTTGGTGTCATTGGCAGACTTGCTGAGGGTGCACTCTATCCCACTGTCCATGTCACCAACAAAGATGTTAAATACTACTGGCCCCAGTACTGACCCCTGAGGAACACAACTCGTTACTGG
The DNA here is from genome assembly GCA_025769975.1 of Gallinago jamesoni. Lineage (NCBI taxonomy): Eukaryota > Metazoa > Chordata > Aves > Charadriiformes > Scolopacidae > Gallinago > Gallinago jamesoni. Next base: position 156,689,495 of record JAOQGH010000001.1, read on the forward strand.
CTGCCACTTGGACATTGAGCCGGTGACTGCAACCCTTTGAGTGTGGCTAGCCAGCCAGTTCCTTATCCACCGAGTGGTCCATCCATCGAATCCATGACTTTCCAATTTTGAGACCAGGATATCATGCAGTGTCAAATACTTTGCATAAGTCCAGGTAGATGACGTCAGTTGCTGTGCCCTTGTCTACCAAGTCTGTGGCAGTATCGTAAAAGACCAACAAATTTGTTAGGCATGATTTCCCCTTGGTGAAGCCATGCTGACTGTCTCCAATCACCTCCTTATTTTCCGCTTGCCTTAGCAAAGATTTCAGAAGGATCTGCTCTACGATCTTGCCAGGCACAGAAGTGAGACTGACTGGTCTGTAGTTCCCCAGGTCTTCTTTGTTTGCTTTTTTGAGTATCAGAGTTATGTTCCCCTTTTTCCAGTCAGAGGGGACTTTGCCAGATTGCCACAATTTCTCGAATATGATGGAAAGTGGCTTAGCAACTTCGTCTGTAAGCTCCCTCAGGACCTGCGAATGGATTACATCAGGTGCCATGGACTTATGCACCTTCAGGTTCCTTAAGAGGTCTTGAACCTGATCTTCTCGTACTGTGGGCGGTTCTTCACTCTCAGAGCCTCTGTTCTTGCCTTCCGTGACTTGGGCAGTGTGGTTTGAGCCCTTGCCTAGGGCAAAAAAGTTGTTCAGTAGCTCAGCCTTATCCATATTCTGGATGACCAGTTCTCCCATTTCCTTCTGGAGGGGACCCACAGCTTCCCTCATCTTGCCTTTATCCCTGATGTATTTGTAGAAGTCTCTTTTATTTTCTTTCACATCCCTGGCTAGATTTAGTTCTGCCTGGGCTTTTGCTTGCCTGAACTCATTTCTGTCCATTCGGACAGTTTCTCTGTATTCTGTCCAGTCTACCCTTCCCTGCTTCCACCCTCTATAGGCTTCCCTTTTGGTCCTGACTTTGTCCAGCAGATCCTTGCTCATCCATGCAGGTCTGTTGGCTATTTTGCATGATTTCTTCTTTTTTTTGGGATGCACCTCTCCTGAGTTTGGAGGGGGTGATCCTTGAATACCACTCAGCTTTCTTGGGCCCCTCTCCCCTCCAGTTCTTTTTCCCATGCTACCTTGCCAAACAAATCTCTCAGGAGATCAAAGTCCACTCTTCTGAAGTCCAGGGTAGCCAGCTTGCTGCACACCCTCCTCGCTGCCTTATGAATTTGGAATTCTATCATCTCATGATCACTGCAGCCAAGGCTACCTTTGAGCTTGACATTCCCGACCACCCCCTCCTTGTTGGTAAGGACAAAGTTGGTTCCTCAATCATTTGAAGAAGAAAATTGTCATCAACACATTCCAAGAACTTCCTGGATTTCTTGTGCTCTGCTGTGTTGTCCTTCCAACAGATATTGGGGTGGTTGAAGACCACCATGAGGACCAGGGTGTGTGAGCACGATGCTGCCCCTGTCTGTTTATAGAGGGCCGCATCCTCGCTGTCACTTTGATCTGGTGGTCTGTAGCAGACTCCAACGGTAACATCACCTGCCCCCGTGCTCCCCTTAATCCTGCCCCATAAACTCTCTGTCATGTCTTCATCCGTCCCCAGATGGAGCTCCACACATTCCAGCTGGTCCTTGAAGTAGAGGGCAACACCCCCTCCCCTTCTGCCCATCCTGTCCTTCCTGAAGAGTCTGTAACCCTCCATTCCAACACTCCAGTCATAAGAGCCATCCCACCACGTCTCAGTAATGCCAATAAGATCATAGCCCTGGAGATGTGTGCACATCTCTAACTCCTCTTGCTTGTTCCCCATGCTGAGTGCATTTGTATAAAGGCACTTCCTCTGTGTGCCTAATGTGGCTGACTTACTGGCTGGAATGGCTCCCTTTCCTTCGTGTTGCTCTTGAGGTGGCCTTCCTTCATGGTGTTTTGTATGTGATCCCCGTATTCCCTTAACATCATGACAAATGATTCTGTTAATTCAGTTCCCAAATTCCTCTGTTCCCCTCTCTTGGCTTTAAAATCTTCAGGTTCTCACTGGTTTCCAAGCATGTGACATATTCATGATCTTGTTTTTACCTTTGTGCTCCTAGAGTAATTTTCACTTCATGTACTTTTTTGTAAGCAGGGGCCGGGGGTGAGGGGAAGTATTTTTTCCTACTTCCTCATATTACTTATTGCACTCTCTACCTGAGAGTTGTCTTGAACAACTTGACCTTGATGTGCTTTCCTGTTCTCAGCTGAAAGTGCATAATTGTGTATCTACAAAAGAGATCATAAACATGGTAAACATGATTCATTACAGGAAGTCCCTTCAATCTAGATGACTGGGAATTAGAATACAAGGGTTTGCCATGGCACACTGCAAAAGCTAATTTAGTTCTTAGTGATTGCTCAGGTTAGTTTTTTTCCTAGCCTTTCCTGTGGTGTTATTGCCTTTAACTGCTATGAAATTTTCGTCTGTCAAACCCTTCACAATATACATCCCAGGAAAGTCTTCCTCGTTTATTTTATTTTTTTAACAATAAGCCTCTGTGCTCATCCAAATGTCTCTAATCAAGCAATTCTAACCAAATGGCCTATCTTTCAGAGTGCTGTCCAATGTAATTCCTTTTAAGCAAATTGTCTTACTACTATTAAAATAAAAGATGATTCACTTACAGATACACATTTCATAGATTCCTTTGTAATTCTGCTAATACATTGTGTTATACAAGTGCTACATTCATTAAAATGGAAAGAAACTTTTTTTTCTCTCTTTCTGATTATTTGGTAATGTTACAGGAAATATTCATTCATTCAGCATGTATCAGCAGGAAATCTAAGCACATTAATGAGTCATTAATGGCACTGCAGTAACCTGCAGCAGGTGCACCATTAAAACCAATAATTGAAATTATTTATGGATCTCTGGATAGGAATGTATGGGAAATTTTAATAATATTGTCACATTTGATTGTTGTCTAAGAAGGGTGTTAAAAGGGGGAGAGAAGAACAAGTGTTTACTATATATCTCAGACATTTTGAAAACTTCAGAGCTCTTTTTTTTCAAAGTAAAGACACATGGACTTATATTTAGACCCACAGATATCTCTACACAATTAAACAAGCTTGAGCATTAATTCCCTAATCATCCACATTGATTGAACATTAATTTGCTTCCTGATTTCTTGGCTAACCACCCCTTCCCAAAATAACTCTTTTAAGACAAAGCTTGAATACATTTGTGGGGAGTCGGCAGTGGAGAAAAATGAACCACCTTCATCCTCCTCTGCACCTTAAATAGCTCTTTAAATACTCCTTCCTTATGATCACGTCACACCCCATGGCACAGAGCAACACGCACACTGAATTTTGAACTAAAAAATATGATGACTTGGTGGTCTTCCACACAACCCTCACATTTTCTATTGCATAACTCAAGCTGAAAATCACACTCAAACAAAATGTCAATGTATTCTACCAGTAGGGTACCACTTGGCAGCATGAGAACACCCAGAATCAAGTGCTATGTGGTTTGAATCCAGGCAAATTCTTCTAGCAAAAGTTACCCCTTGAGCAGAAAGGAAACAAACCAGATGGCATCTCCTTGCCTTGGAAACATTAAGCCCAGTAGATACAGCATTGCCTTTGCTAGTTACAGGCCAGAGGCTTTACACCAAGTGGGGTGACACTTGTCAGGCTGTGCTTGAACTCTTAGCCTGCTTGGAGCTCTGTTTTAGTTTTTTTAGCTGTAACAGCAATTTTCTAATGACCAAGGAGTTACTATCACATTTGTTTCACTTTGCTTAGCTTTTTATAATTGCGTGGCACAACCACAATTTTTATACAGAGAGTAGTAACAAGTTGGTAATCTGTGTGGATAGGAATATTCACTGTTGACATAAAAATGTAGTTTAGATGCAACTAGGTCTGCTGTGATAGAACGAGCCTTGCAAGTAGGGGCCCAGGATGCAGGGTGCTGGTATGGGACAACAATACATAGGGCACAGGATATACTTGAGACCTCAGGACTATAAACAACTCAACAAGCAAAACAAAAAAGATTTTTAAAAAAAAATTTTTATCATTATTTGATATATGAGCATTACAATAATATTGATACTGACAAGAGTAAACTTTCATTCCATTTTTTGGGGGAAAAAACCCACTCAAAACATACTTTTTCATATTTATCTTCTCTTATAAATTTTATATAAATTCAATATAGTATTTAAGATTTCCATTATTTTTCTGTTATCAACTCCATAACTATTAAAACATGTGAAAAGTAAACATTTTGATATTTTCCAATGTATTCACACAGTGATTTATTTATATGTAAAAATCTTTTTTTTTTTTTTTTTTCCATTTCAGTTCAAGGAAATTCAAAAATGTTCACAGTCTAGTGAAATTCACAGCCTAGTGAATGCAATCATAGTTGATCAGTTCTGTCATAAAGTTGTAAATAACCCATAATGAAGTTATGAATTATGTATTGATTTTAAACAGTGTCTGAAAACATAAGTATTGTCATAGCTTTATTTCTCTTCCCTTAGGTATGCTACAGCTTAACAGAAAATTCAAATGAAATTGCATTTATTAAGCATCTATTTTTTTATTTTTAATGTGGTTCTTACGGTGAGTCAGAAATCTATGAGGATAATGTGTCCATAAATTCAACAAAAATTCCTTAACAGTATGACTCAGTATAGGAAAGTAGCTTAACTGTTCTAAGTAACTCCCTTTCTCTTTCTCTAGTTCGGTAAAAAGCCGTATTTTAGTAATTTAATTATGTATTCCTAACCTATAATAGAAATAGGTTTTAATCTATAGAAGAGATAAAAAAACAACAAAAAAAGACGAACGTATGCGCCTTATCACAGTAAAAATTATTATTCATGATTTAAATTTGAAGCTATAGGGGGGTTGAACATGTAAGGAAATTATTTACTTTTATCACTTAACAGACATGAAATGCAGTAACAACTCAATAGTGGACTTTACTGTCTTGGATGGAATATCCTCATTGTAGAGATACAGATGCAATATTCTTATACAATGGGAATTTTCCATCAGAATCTCTTTGATTTACTGTGATAATTCTTATTTACTTCATCTCAGTAACATGTGTCTTAATGAGTAGTACCCTCAACAGTTTCCCTTGAACAGATTCAAGACAATCATAGCCCTTTTTTTAGCAGACAGAATATATTTCTGTCGACTATTTTCAAATACAAAAGTAGTAGGATTTATTTTATCCATGTAATCCAAATAATCTAGCACAAGGATATAAGAAGACATCTGTTACCTAAGCTAGCCTTTTTTTAAGAACACAACTGGCTGCAAATAAAAATCACAGTCAGAAGCATTGCAGCACAGAAGAACATTGGTTTCAGAAAAGCATGATGGCATCATGAAGAAGGGAACAATTTAAGTTTGGAAGCACTAGTTGAAGTCTTCATTATTTACAAGCGAGCATTTGCCACTAAACTGTTAAAGAAGCCTGGCAATAACAGGTGGATAAATATTGTGGAGTGGTGAACCTTTTGGAAGCCATCTATTACCTCCTATGGAGTCTGTTAAATGAGACTGTGGCAGGTCATGAGTTGACACTAGATATACTACTACAGAAAATACTAGCATTTCTGTAGCAGCATTTCTGATAATAGAAAAGTCCATCATAAAATAATTTAGAGAATATTTTTCACCCATGGAAACTCAGGGTTACTCAGATCTATAACTAGAGTGCTAGCAGCTGAGCCTTTCCTCTTCATCTGCAGAGTGCTTTCCAGGACTATTTCAAATCAGCAAAGGCTCCAGCATAGTCTGTTATGGCCAGCTGTAAGCTTGGAGGCTTTGCATTAATACAGATTGTAATTATTTGCTAAATAAAGGTTTGGTGGCAGAAATATAACATAGATTTACCAGGAAATAGAGAAATTAAAATATACACAAAATGAATTCTGTAGGTTTAAGTCCAAAAACATATTAGACATGGCAAATATACAAGTTGGCAGGTGTGGCTCAAATGGCATGGTTCATGTTGTGCAACGTTTTAGCTCTGCCTAAAATTCCTGAGCTTTGAAACTGATTCAGACATGGATTTTGTTAATAACTTATATCCATGAAAAATATTTCTGTTCTGGTTTGTTGCCTTTTTTTTTTTTTTTTTCAGGGCAGGCCACATTTTAAAATAAAATTATACAGATATTAACATAAAACAATGTTGAAATGTGATGAAATCTTCAGGATGTTTTTCTGAAATATTTAAGAATTTTCCTATGTACTGGTTAAAATAAACCACACCAAACTATTTCTTGCATTTACTTATGTTCATAGCACCCTGAGAAGAAATATGCATATTTCTCTTTTCATTATTGAAGGACTCTTATGGTGGGCCAATTTCCACAAATTTTGACTGCCTCATATCAACCTCTGTTGTCAGAGAGAGACAGCATCATTGCACCTGTCATGCATATTAAGAGCTGAATTTGACATTGCACTCTAGTTTCTTTTGTGTAAAATAAGAGTAAAAATCCTTACTAGCTTTGATGAATGAAATAATTATAAATCAGCAGAGCTTCTTGCCTGCTTCAGATGATGCATTCAGAGATGACATATTTAGAAATAAATAATCTAGTGTATTTTAGACAAAACCTTCCGATGTTATTTTCTATTTTCACCCTGAATAGGAACTACTAAATTTCAGACACATATTGTTTATTTATTTTGTTTAATATTTATCTTTCTTGTTTAGGTTTTTGTTTGGTTGTTGTGTGGGTTTTTTTTAATTATGGCCAGTTTTGTATTTATCTGAATTAAAAATAACTCAAACTCTGTCATCATACTATCCAGTATTTTATTATATGCAAATAACACAGGAAATTTTTAGGATTTTTTTTAGCCTATAAATTAAGATTACATGATAAGCAAATGAGAATGTTTCAGTACCAGTTTTCCTTAAGTCATATAAAAGCATTATGTGACCCTTATTTTTCAGTTCCTGATCTTTCATGAAGCCCACTCATCTACCTTACAGCCCTGAGGAACAGTCCTGAATTGTGAATACCTCATACTGATTAACCAGTTTAAAAATCTCTGACAAGACTTAGCGTTTTATCTTCTAGTTGTCTTCTAATTCCATGAGCTTTTGTGTAACACTTTATCAGGTAATATTGAAGACATAAGCTACATTAATTAGGGTAACATTCATCTATTATTTATTAATTGTTCAATAACCTCTAACAGGTTAAAAAAAGCATAATTTTCACTTGCGTGAATTTGTGCCTATAACGTGATACTGAGTTAGACATATTACTAAGTTCACTTTAATTGCACTCTAAATCAATTATGTATAACACTGAGATGAAACACTAAGGTCTATAATTCCTCAGATGTCCTGTGTTTCACAACTTTGGAAACAGTTAATTCTTTTAAGGAATTGAAGTAAAAAGCAGAATATCAATTTAAGAGTATGCGCAATAGGTAAATTCACACAGTTTTTCTCTAACAATGGTAACAAAAGAACCCAACCCAACCCACATGTTTCAACCAACATGTTTCTTGTTTCAGTCATCATTTCCTAAACTGGTCAGCAGAGATTTAAGATGATTTTAAAGTATTTGTTTCATGAACATACAGACAGAAAAGCTAACATTAGTGTCAAGATTAGCCAGTATTATTGCTCACTAAGTGCAGTAACCAGAAGGGAGAAGTTGTGCTGTGGAAACTGGGGTGTATTACCCCTAGTCCTAAAAGGCCTTTGTTAGTATTTACCAAAGTACAGTGGCTTCAAATAAAGAGAGTAAGTTCCATCAAAATGCTTATTTTGCCAGAGTAGGTGCTCTTTGCTCTTTTATTCCCACCTATATGTGGATTAATGCCATTTGAAGTCAATCATTTACGATCTTCAGTCTTTTTAAGCATTTCATAGTTCTTTCTTAACATACTGCACTTTAGAAACATGGACATGACTTGCCATACATCTTATTCCTTTGAACTGGGAGGGCCACGAAAATGGGAATCTGCATGATATCTCCAGGACACAAAATTGGAAAAAAAAAAAGAAAAAAAAAAAAAGAAAAAGAAAAGGAAAAAAAGTGTAGTTTTGCATTAGGTAGACAAATTGTTCTCATTGTGCTTAAAATTGATCATCACAAATTGTCCTGTGTCTACAGTGCTAAATAAAAAAAAGAAGTGGACAAAAGCAGAGAAAGCATTGGCCATCTCCATATTCTACATTTGGGCCCGTCGGTCTCAAGCAATGCTCCACACACACAATTACTTTCTTCTCATGTTTTTCTGGTTTGGCGTGCCTCAAATAATATGGAGACTATACTGTGCCCCCAGGAGACTGCTGGTTTTATAACATCGAATTCGAGGTTTATGTTACATACTCAGGTGTGTGATAGCACAGCATAAGGCATGTCTGAGTGTGTGAAATGATCTAGGAAGGAAACAACTATCTGGAAGTACTCCCTCCTGAGGTTTATTCCCTGAGGCACACAAGCTTTGCCTTAGAGACAGCTAAATAAAGGCATTCAAAACATATCCAGAGAGTGAGCTAATAAGAGGTGTGACTGCAAAAAATTGAGTATATGAGCTGATTCTCTGGCTCTTTTATTTAGCAGTATGGACATAAAATGCAAGATTACATTAATCAGGGGAGGAAATTTTACCACAATTGAGGTCTGAGCTACTGAAACACGGACTTATCACCAATGAGGGTCTGCCTAACAGCCTGTCATAACATTTGCCTTCTGTTTGCCTTACAGTTTAAATTGCAAGATTTTTGCCCATAAAATCTTTGTATCTGTTTAACAGGTCTACCCTTGCTAAATGTAATAAATATTTAAATCATAGAATCACAGAATCACAGAATCACCTAGGTTGGAGGGGACCTTTTAAGATCATCTAGTCCAACCAATAAAAAAAATGTGGATACACACATATACATATATGTGTATGTATGTGGGTACACACATATACATATAAAAATAGATTTTGTCATATATATGTGTATAAAACCCACTAATTTTAAAAGGAAAATTCTCAGGATGGGGTTTCTTTGACCACATCCTTGCTCTATGATACAGAATACCTACCAGGGGTGCTAAGCCCATCACTCACCTCACTCACCCTGCTTAGCTCAGTAGCTGATTTTGGGGATACACACCATTCCCGCCCTAGTGGCTGGGGGTTAAAGACCCTCACTCACTCTAGTTGCCAATGCTGAGACCCCACTGGCTCCAGAGGCTGACATCATAGGTCAGGGGCATCCACAGCTCCAGTCTGACTCCAGTAGCCGACACCAAATTTCACTCACATGCAGGTCTCACCAACAGCTGTTAGTGAGTCCTTGCAACACACACACACGGAATAGAGAGTGATATTACATGGAAAGAGTTAAGAAAAGATTTAATATATAAGACACAGAAGACAGGACACACTGCTGTGATCAGGCTCAGGGCTCAGCTAGGCAAGCATACTAACTGACCATTTTACATGTGACTAGTCCCTTTTATACCCCTTTCTGCTTACGTCCCTTGCTGTTCCCCCTTGTCCCCCCTTCCCCTGTACATCGCCTCAGTGGTTGTCAAAGTCCCACCAACATACAAGTCCTCAAGGTTTGCATCCAATCCCAGTTCTTGATTGTCTATCATTAGTGTGACTGATGAGGTTTGTTTCTGGTTATTGTTTTTTAACAGTAATTGGCCAGGTTTTATGTCTCTGTGTGCTTTTCTCCCTCCCTTTCATTATCGTTCCAAAAGAAAAAAATAAACATTTTCACACCCCACATATCCTTATCAATTCATGCCACTCTTTGGATCACCATTACCATGTGTAAATGTTGACTGTCCACAAAAGGGATGTTTTACATTCTTCCTTTCCCCCATTTCTAAGTTTTTTATCCTGTCATCTTTGGCAACAGCCTATAATTTCAGGGGTTGTGAACTATTTTAATTATTCATCTACACCTCAGTCCCACCAACAGCCAAGGGATAAGGAACAGATTTCTAATTAGTATCCTAAACATTTCTAAAGTTGTCATCTCAGTTTTATATGGCAGAAAAGACAAATCAGCAGTTTGCCTGTATAGTTGTTGGAAGACTGTACTATTTTGAGAGTTAACAGGAGCCTTTGCTTTTTCTGTTTAGATTTATGGGTTGGGGGGGGGAGGAAGGACAGAATAAGCAAAACTTATTTTCATTACTTCTTTATAGCTAATTTTAATAGTTTTAATATTTTAAATAAACTGTTTTTTTTTCCGTTTCTGTCTCTGAATCTGATTCTTTTAATCTCAGATAAAAATAAGCTACATTTATAAACTAGTCAGTGATATTAGAGACTATTTCTTTGCTTACCTAAGAAATTAAATGGTAATTTAACCTTTAGTCTACTGTTTTCAAATGTACATGCTAAATTAAAATAGCTATCAAATTCTTATTTTCTAATATTTAATATTTCCTAAGTCACTCATAATTTTTTTTCTGGTCCACAGCTCTTGTCTATGAGTTATATAAATACTCAAAAATATTGTACAGTCAAAATATTACAGGAATTTTCCAAAAATGGCTCCAAGTAAAGTGTAGACCAACCCACTCCCTCATATTTAAAAGGTCACACATTCAATAGAGAAAACTCAAATAAAATCAGGGTTTGTTCACCACTCAAGTTCATAAAAGACATAAAATGCTTTGAGCCCTATAGTAAGTAAGTTCAGCTCCAGGAGAAAATGAGATTAGGGCATGTCTGGTATAGTAACTTTCATAAAAGCTCTTTACTCTTGCTTCTCTAAGACATTGTTTAAAATCTTTAAACCCATATGTACTACTTAGAAATCCCATGGTAAATCCCAGAAGATGGCTTAAAGCTGCAAAAATCAATTATAAAAACATATTTTGCTTCATATTTTTTCTCTGTTCTGCTTGGTTGTGTTTTAACTACAGAAGCCTAGCACAATCACTTGCCAGTGATGATCATAGTAATTAATTCTAACAGTATAACCAATTTTTAGCTTCAGTCCAGCATTTTAAATCTCTGATCTAGGAGAGCATTGTAACTTTAGATGTTTATTAAAAGGGATAGTGACACCTCCTAAAACTGCTTATGAAGGGAAAAAATTGCTTCAGAGACAGCCTGTGTTTAAAATTTGGAATTCAGATTTCATCTTCCTGGAGAAATGCCATCCAGATAAATTAATCCCCTCCCAAGATGTTTTCAGCTTCCAGCTTTATATAATTTTATCATATCTCCTTTGTTAGGAAAAGGACATTATTTAATTTTCAAGCTTTCCTAAATAAAACCATAAAATTTTAAATGCTATTTCCATTATTCAAATAACAGGCAGTAACAATTATTAGGAAATGACCCTTATGGCAATTTCCACAATCATTACTGGGTCCCTAACTTGAATTTAGGAGACTTCAGCTGAAATGAGTAACTCTAAAAAAAGGTGTCTTCCATATTTCAAGCTAAAAATTCAGAAAACCTTTAGGTGTTTAACTCCTAAATTGTAATTGACTTCTCAGGTCTTCAGGTCTGCTCTGAAGAAACAATTTTTCTCCTCCAGAAAAGAACCTGGTTGCAGTGTAAATGACTGCTGGGCAAACCAATTTCATGATATAAGTACACTTTAGTAAGGTTTAGAAAGGAAAAATAGTATTTTTTTAACTTACTCTCATGTTTCCATAATGGATGCATAATGGAGGTAATAAATTTGTTTACTTAAGAATGACCTTCATTTACTACTTTTGGAGAGAAAACAAATGATTCCAAAGAAATAAGTCATACTCTGCATATGTATATAAGTGTGTAGACAGAAAATCTAATGAAATACAGAATGGGAGAATGCAGAATAATGGAGATAATTGATTGGAGGTCACAACATCCAGAAGGCTAGGAATCATAGGAAAGACTGAGATTAGGAGAAATGTGAGATACATAGGAATTGTGGAAGATGGGGAGGAGGAAAAAATATAGGAAAAAATATAAGACTGGATCCAAGATTTTTATTCATATTAATTTTCAGGTTTCTTGTCATCAAATTTGGCTATTTTCATCTGCTTAAAGACATGAAACTATTTTCTCATTTGATGGTGTCTTTAGCAGTACTTTACTGTTGCTTACCGAAAATGTTAGTAAGTATTATTTCAGCTATGTAGACTACATATCTGATTACTGAACTTAAGTCCTTCATAAATGAAAAAGAGGCTTTTATATTCATTCTCACATCAAAGCAGGTTTTTTTTTTTCTTTGTGTAACTATCAAAATCCTTTCTTATTGATACAACTGTAAAAGGTAATGTTTTAAATCACAGATTTTTTCTTTGCTAAATTTTTAACTGTATTCACCCTTTAGGAAATTGAAAATTTCATCTCTATGGTGTCCTACCACATCTACCAACATAATCAGCAATGTGCTTCTTTAATGATATGTTGATATTGGAAAAATGAGAACTACAACCTTTGTGCTAATTAGTTATATGAAGAACCAGTGAGATGCAAAGTGTTAGACTTAATGGTACCTCAGATTACATATTTTAATCAAAACTGTGAAAGTAATACATAATGCTAATTATACCACAGACATGAATTCAAACAGATACATTGTAACATACTTGTAGGCTTAAGTGCATTTCTCTTTAGAGGTTTCTAATCTGCTTCCTAATTATCTAATTAGTAACAAGTATTTCTAATTTTTTAAACTTTTAATGAGAAATCTTGTCAGGCTGAATACTGTTTTCATTTTTAGCAGAAAAAATGTATGAAATGTAATTGCTACTTTGTGAGCAGCAGCGTATCTATATCAATTTATACGACAAAATATCAGGAGAATTTGTTAAAGCTTATTCTTGGCAGTAAAATTCAATGAACATATAACCTTTCTGTGAGGTCTACCACTTCTGAGAGTTCTAAGGAAAAGGTTTAGGTTGCAGCAATATCCTTCTGGACATATTTTGATGTTATGCATGTGTTAACTAAAAATGTTCATGTTCCTGTCTATTCTCATTCATCCAGAACACTAAGGTTTCAGAAGATAAAGTAAAACAACTTTAGCTCACAAATGTTGTACTTCCTACTCCAGTGAATCATGGACTCTGAGTCATTTGTGGTAATGATCTGGACCCATTTATAAAACCCTTATCCCTGTACGTAGTATCCCATTCTTTGAAATAAATGGAACTGCTAATGTTCTGTTCAGTGAGAAAGGGTCTTGTGAGGTAAAAGAGAACAACAGGTAAGCAAGTTTATGAAAAGAATAAAGTACTGTTATACATGGGATTTTCTTACATATTTCACTACAGCACAAGCGCAGTAGACAATTTTCATTAGAAAACCGAACAGCCCAGGAAAAAAAGTCTCTTTTGATTTCCTAGGAACTTCAGGATAAAATTATGCTACTCAACTAATTGGAAGACTGACAGAAATTTATTCTCCACCATATATCACCACATCTCGCCTGAAAATTGTAAACGTTTTAGAAATATACTAGCGGCCTTTAAGTTTACCAAACTGTGCTGGAGACTGCTTCTTTTTTAAAATACAGTTCCTGCAAAACTATCTTACCCTTTCTCCTAGACTCTGTTCTTTCTGCATAGTCTTCTCAAACTTGGTAACTCTACATCATATATAGAGGAGTCACTGATTTCCTCCCTGCACCTCAGGTCTCCCATGAGTGATTTCAGTATGACTGCTCATGCATCTGAAGGATCAAATTTCTCATCAGCAATAAAGTATTGATCAACATTCAGCTCAAAATGAGCTTCTGAAAAAGTTTCTTCTTCTTTGAAGATTTTCCTCATCTTCCTTTGGTTACCCAGGAAAACAACTAGAGTTCTCTATTTCCACAAAGAAGCTGAATGAAGCACTGGAAAGAGGACTTTGTTCAAAGGAAGGATAGTGAAAAAGTCTAACTTTTGTAAGGCATTTTTTTGCCAAAATGTTTCTCACAATCTTTATAGGTCTTTCTATATTATCCCTGTTACATCAAAATCTTTTAATGGACAAGAAGGAACACACCATATATACAAAACCAAGAATTCACTGTTAGTGCAAATAATATTTTAGCAGTCTAATAGCCCCAGTTACTACAGAAAGGTCTTATTAATGATACATATCAAATTGTTGAACAATAAATATCTTCCCGGTAACTGATCCTTTTCTCTGGTGGTGTGCTCGCATTTCCAATGTCCCTGTGGGTCACAAAGTGAACACTTCCCTTTTCCTTAGGCATAGTGGGGTTGAGTGAGGGGGTTGCTAGGAGCTATTAGCACTGTATGGTCTTTGCCAGCAAAAATATGATGGTCATGGTGTGGTGGGTTATCAGAGCACAGCATGGGCTGGCCACTCCCCAGGGAATAGAAGTTGTATGGGCTCTCCAGGAGAGTCAGGCAGGGCAGGGACCAGCAGCCAGGGCCCAATCAACTGCCCATCCAGGGAGCAGAGCAGCCAGGGGACACTGGGGTTGGTGTCCCTAAAAATAAGATTCTTCACCTGGTGCGCAAGAGCCAATCAACACACTGAGCCAGGATATTTGTCTTTATTTCACTTCTGCAGAATAGGGTGCTAGGCACCTAATGCAGCCAGCACACCTCTTAGGAAACACATAGGATCTTTTATATAAAAAGGTAAAAAGGAAAAAAATCACATTAAAATAGCTTATTAGCCACTTGCAATTATGTAACAAACACTCATTTGCGCTTGTCCTAATTTCTGTCTGGCTCATTATATTAAGGTGGTCTTACATTTACATATAAAATCTCCTCCTAGAGGTGTAATTTTTAGTATTAAAATTATCTAAGGTAAGTAGAGCCTATACCTTCATCCTATCAGCTACCACTAGGTTATTGTTTAACTTTCTATTCTGTTGAGGCTCCTACTGGAACAACAGCTAACTTCAAGATTAGATTATGTTTATGGGCTTTTGCTTTTAGGGACTTTCTATTCTCATGACCATGGTTTCAGAGGAGGCTGTCGTAGTTGCCTAATGTTGTGGATTTTTAGCTCTTTTTGACATCAGGGGAGTCCCTACTTATCTGGCAAACACCAAGTCACCAGCCTGACATCTGTCAGTGGCAGTCCTGAGCCAGCCAGCAGTTCCTGATGGTCAGTGACAGTCATGTGAACAGGTAGGGAACAAGCTCCAAACAGCTCCATCCAGCTCCAAACAGCTAAGGCCACCCCAGCCTTCTGAGAAAGGCCTGCCCTGCCTCTGCTGGGACTGCAGTGCCCTGGGAGTCAGGGCAGGTGGACACCAGCTTCAGTTGATGCCTGTGGCTACCTGCACCAGGGTGAGGTGACACATACCCTAATGAAGCCAAGGGCAGGTAATGCAGGCATAAAAGACTATGATGAAGACAGGGGCACTTGGTGAGGTAAAACCCACTATGACACAGGATGTTAACTTTAGAAAGTTGCAGTGAAAAAATACCAATTTTGCCTAATTTGGTAGTCTGAAGTAATATGTCCATATTGTTGACCTGTAATAAAAGAAGAACTATTGAACTATTGAACTATTGAAAACATTTTAAAAAAAAATGTTTGGCTTGATTTACATATGTTTTATAGTTTCTCAAGGAGACAGATGAACGATAATAATTAATATGCTAAAAATAATACTAATGGTGGCCTTATTTTAGAAACCCAAGGTTGTATTTCATATTTTTACTTCTACAATTTTGTTGTGTTTATATATTGCTTGCATCAGTCATATTCTTTAAAATCTTTCTTTTACCCTCGTGTTTGTTTTAAATTGCTCTGCCTGTCATCATAATTAACTTCAAAGGAAATTGTGTTGTCATTCATAATACTGATGATGATGTTCAAGCAGAAGTCCCTCATTGGGATCTCACTTCCCCTGGATTTCAAAGACTTTTATTATAGCATATTTCACAAGTAATGTTGCAAGTAAATCACGAAAGCAATCATCCTAATCAGATAGCAATGTTTCAGAGTGTGTGTTGCTCTTGCTTCTTGATCAACACAGAGGTGCTGAACTCTGGGGTTTTTTTTGTTTTTTAGATCCATTTCTAATGAATGCCTTACAAAGAGCAGATAATGACACAAGCAAGGTAGATTAGAAGAAAAACATATTTTTAAATGTCTTTAATAAATGACTCACAAAAATGCTAAACCACAGATGTCAAATTACTGTGACTGTACAATCTCAGATACTTTCTGGCAAAACTTTCCACTCAGTGGGTGCTGCATATTCTATGGTATACAAATTAAATCCACCCACAGTTTCTTTCTTCCCCCTTGTTGTCCCCCCACCAAAAAAAAAAAGAAAAAGAAAAAGAAAAGCCCACCAGAAGATTTGAAGCCAGTAAAATCCAAACCATATGTTTTTAAAACAAATATTCTCATCCAGGAAAATATAACTCAAGTGATTGGCTTGTGGAACTAAGGCTTATTGTTGCTTTAAAGATTAATTCCAAAGTTTTTCACAACAATGCTTTTAAATAAGAATGCCTTCCAGCTCATTTTTTAAAACTGAGTATTCAGATTCTCAGCTGATGTAAACCAATTGATGGGATTATGCCAGTTAAAAGCAATGGAGAAGCAGTCCAGGATGTATTATCACCCTATACAAATAGGGGGCTCTTTCTTATCTTTTTTCCTTTGGTTTGGGGTCCTTGACACTTTTAGCCACAATGACATAGAAGCAGAGACAATGATACAGTACACGTTGTTCCCCAGCAGGATTGTGGCAGTTCATTAATAATGTCAGCCAACACTTTTTTCAGGGTCAGTCACCCTCCAGTTCTCTAATCGCCACGATCAAACTGTGAAATATATGAAAACCCCATCTGGCTAGTTCATGAAAACTCAGAAGCTTACCATTTGTCAAAAAGTGATCTTTCTTGCTCAGGCTTTCCGTCTCGCTTTTATTAAATACAACTGTCCATCCTCATCCCCAAGTGCTGCCGATCTATCTGCTTTTTTGACAGAACAGAATCTACTGAAACTTCTGAAGTTTTCAGAATCTTAGCTTCTATGGCCATTTTCTTATATTTCAGAAATTTAGACCTTCGTGCTAAGTTTTATAATGTAGATCCAAAGCTCCCAGCTCCTAGTAATTTTCTGAGAAAGGAAGGCAAAACAGTAATTCACTTACAGTCTACCTCCGTCAGGAAAGGAAAGAAAAATAAGATACAGTTTGCTAGTTCATAAAACAGGTTTCAATTTTTTTCTAAAGGATGTTGCTAATAAAAAAACCCAATAAATTAAAACTGCAGTACTGTAAAAAAAAAAAAAAAAAAGAGTAGGTTTATACTACTTTGATGCCTAAGTAAACCCTAGGACTGCAATCCCAGGCACAAATACAGGTTGGGCGGAGAATGGCTAGAAAGCAGCCCTGAGGAGAAGGACTTGGGGGTGTTGGTGGATGAGAAGCTTAACATGAGCTGGCAATGTGCACTGGCAGCCCAGAGAGACAACCACAGCCTGGGCTGCATCAAGAAAAGTGCGGCTAGCAGGTCATGGGAGGTGATTCTGCCCCTCTACTCTGCACTCGTGGGACCCCACCTGGAATTCTGCATCCAGCTTTGGAGTCCTCAACACAGGAAGGACATGGATCTGTTGGAATGGGTCCAGCAGAGGGCTACGACGATGATCAGAGGGATGGAACATGTCTCCTATGAGAAAAGGCTGAGAGAGCTGGGGTTGTTCAGCCTTGAGAAGAGAAGGCTCTGGGAAGAATTTTTAATATCTGAAGGAAGCCTACAGAAGAGTCAGAGAGGGACTCTGTCAGGAAGTGTTGTGACAGGACAAGGGGCAACGGTTTTAAACTGGAAGAGGGGAGATGTAGATTAGATACTAGAAATAAATTCTTTAGTGTAAGGGTGGTGAGACACTGGAACAGGTTTCCCAGGGAAGTCGTGGATGCCCCATCCCTGGAGGTCTTCAAGGCCAGGCTGGATGGGGCTTTGAGCAACCTGGTCTAGTGGGAGGTGTCCCTGCCCATGTCAGGGTGGTTGGAACTAGATGATCTTTAAGGTCCCTTCCAACTCAAACCATTCTATGATTCTATGATTTGTGGAAAATCTAAAGGTCTCCAAACCAGAAATAATTGATCAAAAATGAAGTAGGTAGATTTGCTTTTTCTGTTGGTTTGATGAAAGACCTACATTTTCCAAAAAAGAACAAAATTACTTAAATCACAGGGCAGTAAGCCTTCTTAGTTCAGGAAATACACTTACCTTCTATTGAGATTCTGTGACATAAGCCTACCTTTAATTTTCAAGTACATTTTTAGAGAGTCAGAATGAATTTGTTTCCTATTTGCATTTCTGTGTTGGTTTACCAGGTTTTCAGTCAATTATTTTAGTCACTTTTTTATTTTATTTTGCTGACCTATACATTTGCTTTAATACATTATTTGGTGTGTGAAACTGAGAAATAAAGCATCTTGGCAAGTCCCAGACTGGCACATTTTCTTTATAACCACAACAAGCTAGTCATTTAATTGTCCTCATCGACCAATTCGTTAAATGAAGAAAGAAAATCAAAGTTTCTCTGTTAAGGACATTTTCATAAATTATCTGCATGATCTGCATGAGTGTTTACAAAGTCTTTAGAGTGTATGATGAAGAATGATGCATAAATAAGACACGAGTCCTTTTATGAATTAATCACCACTTGAAAGATAGAAATGTTAGTTTTCATAATTCAGGGTGGTTTCGAGCAGTGTCATCTATGACATTTGTGACAGAAAATCCATGTATGGAGAGATGTATCACTTTGACATCCCACAAGGTATTAATTCTGAGGTTACTTTGGCTTATGTCAGAGCTCCATTATTTTTTTTTTTACTGCCCCTGAGCTGGGATCTCACATGCTCTACACCACTTCCCACAGGAAAGCTCCTGAATGGCTGATCTTTCCTCCCTGTCTTCAAAATCCTAACCTTCCCAAGTACTTCAGTCATAACGTTTCAAGCAAGTCCACTTCTTTTTGCTCCAAGTACTCTCTTAGTTTTGCCACCACACTGGGCTCCCTCTCAGCTCCCCAGCCCTCTGGATTTTGTCACATTTCTCCCCTGACTTTGACTAAGCAGTACCAGTGTGCTACCCCATCTATATTCCCAGCCTTGAAGTTTCTGTGTTCCTAAACCTCATCTTTCTTGCTCTCCAAGTCCTATAAATAATATAGTCAGCTCCACAGCTTTTTACATATTTAAAAAGGCTCCAGGGTCTTATGACTACTGCTGGTGCTCTCTTACTGACCACAGAAACTTGGTCTTCTTCACAGTCTTCCTTACTCCCTACTTGGCCAGGGACATAGTCCTGGTGCTGCTGTGGAAGTGATTTAGCATAACAAGACACTTGACAAAATCCACAAAAAAAAAAAAAGGGATCCAAGAACAAATGGGAAAAAGATATATGTCAACCTCACCCAAGAATCTGTGTTAGTTGTTCTTTTTTTATGATTCTTAAATGACTGGGAGAAGAGAACAAATCTTGCAATTTTTTTCCAGTTGGACAAATCTGAAAGTGAGGGTAAAGATTTGCAGGAGGATTTGAAAATTCCATGTGAGTAACTGATGGAACAGAGATGAAATTTAGTGTTGATAAGTGCAAGGTAATACACTTGCAGAAAAAAATAACTGAAAGTTAGCTCTTAGTTCTCATGAAAGTGATCCTGAAACTACTGTTGACAGTTCTCTGAAAATTTTAAGTCAAAGAGGTAAATGAAATATTTACTTTTAAAAAAACCCCAAACAAACAAAAAACTAGAAAGATTGATTATTCCCTTTTAATGTATGGTTTGCAAGCACTTCCAATGTTATATGCAATTGTTTTGACCTGTTATCCTCATTCAAAAAGCAGAAGAGATTTCCACATCCTGAAGTACTTGCTGCTTTGGGGCATGAGGATGTTAGCTGTACTAAGCACTTCAGTTTATGAAAATAAGCTAGGTTAGGGATACTTTCATAGGACAATTAAAATGGTGAATGAATGGAGGAGGTGAATAGTGATTATTTGCTATTTCTCATCATCCTAATAATAAGTAATACCTAATGAAATTATCAAGCATTTAACTGTTTTAAAAGCATTTAACTGTTTTAAGCAAGAACTTTGAAGTACTTTTGTGCATAATTAGGTATGATTATGTGAAATAAGAATATAATATACATGATGGCTTCGGTGCATATTTAGCTTGGCAAAATTTAGCCATAGACTGCTTTTGGAATTATACCCCAGGGAGGATTTACCCAGTACGTACCCTATTTCCTATACTATTTAATTAAACATCTGCCATTGGGTAGTGTCAGAAGAATTAAGGTTGGTTAGCTGAATGCTTGACACAGTCCCATCTGACAGATGCAATAGAGAAAATAGCATAAATTAGATCTGAAAACCTATGGATATTATTAATTTACTGTCCATTTTTCACAGTGATTGGCAGGAGTATTGACATTAAGCATACCATTTTTTTCCTGATGTAATGTTATTTCCAACACTGCTTTGCTACTGGTTGCAACTGGAACCCAGATTCCTAGCCAGTTTGATCCTAGTCAGGATCAAACAGTGCAATAATATCTAACTGCCTAAAAGAAAGAACCATTATTGAGAAGTCCCTAGATGCTTGCCACAGCTCTCCTCCTCCCCCCCCCAAAGATAAATTTTATCAAAAAAGAAAAAATTCCTTACTGTTTAAGAGTAAAACATCATATTTATGAAAAGGATTGCATGTGATAGCACCACCCAGTGTGACCAAACTGCTACCAGAATGGCATATATGTTAAAAGTGAAGTATGAATCAGATTTATAGGGGAAAAAATGTTTTTCATGGGTTGGCCCTTGTGCAAAATATATTGTTTTAAAAAATGGTCATGGAGAAGTCAGCTCAAGAAAGAAAAGAGGGTAAAATTCTGGTTCCTAAAAGCAAAGAACTCAGAAGAAGAAAACATATTAATTTAAGTTGATAAAGGTGAGGCCAAAGAGGGGAGGTTTTTGACTTTATTGCAAAAGAAACAAAAAAAAAAATCTTATACTGCTTCATAACTAGAGCGTTCCCTGTAATACTCCTGGAAAGTAACAAGATATTACCCTTTTTTCATTAAAGAAGGATGATTCCTGAAAAAGATACATTTTTGACACTACAGACACCAGTCTTTTGGAAATGTAATGTAGTTTAATTTAGAAACCATAATATTATATTGAGAAAGGTAAAGTTCATAAGTATAAATCTGATGAAAAACATCAAAGCAATAACTCTGTGTTATAATGCACAAAATGGCCAGAAGAAAATAGGTAATGACAACTGACAAATTAGATGCAGGGACCATGGCTTTGCATTAGGTTTTCTCCTTTGACTAAGCTCAGGAATTCTTGGCTTCATAGACAAAGTACTCTTTCCGTTAAAATTAATGTGACTCTTTCCAATTACATCAACAGGCACTAAACGAAGCCTCAGGTCTGAAAGTTCTAAACACATCACAAGTCAGAGGTAGAATATGTTTGTTCTCTCTGTGACATAGATTTGCATCTAACTTTTAAGTATTTCTCTTATAGGAGATTATGTTGTTATAAATAAAATGGAAGGATATAAATAGATAGAAATATACTACAAATATAAAGAAATGTGAGGGATAATCCAGCCAGGGGTCAATAAGGATGCTGTATTATCAAGATGTCAAAAGAATATGTGGTTTTTGCAGCTAATATATTTATTTCTATTTTGCTAGAATTGATATATTGACATTCTAACAAGGAAAGGTCACTGAAAACATATATGCACCCTATGAATTTATATATTGAAATAAAAATGGCTTTCTAGGCAATCTTTTTTATCCCAAATTAATATAAACTCTTTTTAATTTTTTACCCACATATTTTTCCCCTCCTACATCTAAAAGATCAAATTAAGCTGAAATTTGCATTTTTCAGATTTGTTTAGGAAATTTCTTCCTGTATGAGAAATATTGACAAAAAAAAAAAAAAAAAAGCAGGAGGAAGAAAAATAGTAGTGTGTGCAAATGAGAGAGAAAGAGAGAGAGAGAAAGAGGGAAAGGAAGCAGGTCTTAGACCCAAACAAAATCGATAAGTTTCAGAGATAACTATATTGTATGCCATGTCACTATTGCGAAAGCAGTACAGATTTAAAGAATCAGAGAAAGAAGAGCAGGATACTGTAGCTCAGTCAGGTTCAATGAGCTATATAATCTACTTAAGAGTTTGATTTGAAATTCTCCTGTGTCTGAACACTGAGCAGGCTGCCTTGTGGACATGAGGGAAAGCAATGAGTTCTTAAACTATCATGTGGCAGCACTCCCATTGTTGCCCCTTTTTACTTAATGACATGGAGGCAACCATGGTAAGTTTAAATGGGCCGAACATGGATTGGCTTAAATGAAATTCCTATCTGTAAAGCCCTGATACACTCCTTGCATGCTGGATTTCTATAGCAACAACTGAAGGGCAGCAGCACATTGAGAAAAATGTAGTAAAATGCTTTCCAGCAATATAACTTTTTCTTAACTCCAGTTCTTTTTCAAGGATTACTCTTACTTTATGGGGCCATCTGTTTTTTTCAGAGAGGAGAAAATATTTAAGAGTTAACCAGTCATGCCTACAGTCCTGGCAAAACATACACTTCAGAACACATATAGATATACATGAATATCTATATTCAATGCAGATGATTTTTAATTGCATTCATACTCCCTACATATATCTTGTATCTTACTACTTATATATTTTAATACCCTCAAAGATTAAGTTCAAAGGATGAAATTAAATAGCTCTTCTCAAATTTTCGTCTGACTGCTCTTTGAAGTACGTGGGATTATGGGTTATAAAAATGTGATCTTAATGTAACATCTGTAAGCAAGTTAGAAAAGAGAGAAAACAGTTTTAAGGAGCCTGTAAAATATGAAACTTAATTTCAGTAATGCATATATTAATGAGTTTCACTATATTATCTCAACATAGTGATCTCTACATAGTCTCAGACTATGTTTTTTAAACATGCATGCAATTACTGAAAATGTATTTTTGCTCATTTCACACTGTAGAAACCACTGCATGTTGTAAGTTACATAAGTGCTTATTTGCCATTAACATTGAAGATGATAAGCATATCGTACTTTAAACTTACTTTATATCATTTGTTCTGTAAATAATGTAAAGAGGAGTACAAGGTCATAGGCTAAACATAATTTTATACTATCCCTGTGTATGCAATAACAATACCTAAATACCACACATTCATGTCATCATCATAACAATGACTAATACTGTGGCATTTTACCACAATAAAGATGATATAATTATTTGAATCTTTCCAACAACTGTTACTTTTCCTACAGCTTATTACAATACATTAATTTTCTTCTATATAAAGTATATTTTACTCCAAGAACACTCAAGATGATTGTATCAATTATACCATAATATGTTCATGTTATCATCTGATTCAAACAGAGCTTTACCTGATGTATCCATGTCAGAAAGGTATAGTGAATTAACTGTGAAATCCTTGAAATTATGTCCTGAATCTGAAACAACTTTTAATGGTTCTTCAGAGTTTTTAATATAAATTTACATTAGTTTCTACTAAATAGCTTAAGAAGAGCAGGAATAGCACATATTTTATACCTGAATAACTGCCTATATTAATCAGGTTTCAGTAAACCAGAAAAAAACTTTTCTTGATTATACTTGGGGACAGACCTTCAAAAATCAAGAGAGAACATTCAGATGGAAGAGAGATTTTAAGTTATTTTATTATATTTTAATATGGATGTTTTTCATCCCTTAGATCCACTGAAGCTTTATTTCACTAATGAGGACTTTTAATTTTCCCATCCCTCTAAATATCACGGAATCATGGAATCGTGAAATTGTCAGAGTTGGAAGGGACCTCTAGAGATCATCTAGTCTAACTCCCCTGCTAAAGCAGGAATGCCTAGAGCACATCATTCAGGACTGCATCCAGGCGGGTCTTGAAAATCTTCAGAGAAGGTGATTCCATGACCTCCCTGGGCAGCCTGTTCCAGGCCTCTGTCACCCTCACCATAAAGAAGTTTTTCCTCATATTTGAGTGCAACTTCCTATGTTCCAGCCTGAGCCCATTGCCCCTCGTCCTGCCACTGGAAACCACTGAAAAGAGTCTGACTCCAACATCCTTCAACCCATCCTTTAGATACTTATAAACATAAATAAGGTCTCCCCTCAGCCTTCGCTTCTCCAGGCTAAAGAGTCCCAGATCCTTCAGCTTTTCTTTGTAAGGGAGGGGCTCCAATCCCTTAATCGTCTTGGTTGTCCTATGCCGGACTCTCTCCAGTAGTTCCCTGTCCCTCTTGAACTGGGGGGCCCAGAATTGGATGCAGTATGCCAGTGTGGTCTCAGCAGTGTAGAGTAGAGAAGGAGAATGACCTCCCTTGACCTACTGGCCACACTCTTTCCTGTGCAGCTCAGGATTCCACTGGCCCTCTTGGCAACAAGGGCACATTGCTGGTTCATGGAAACTGTGCTATCTACCATGACTCCCAGATCCTTCTCCTCAGTAATGTTTCACAGAAGATCCATGCCTAACCTGTATTGGTGCCTGGGGTTCTTCCTCCCCAGGTGCAGGACCCTACATCTGTCCTTGTTGAACCTCATTAAGTTCTTCTCTGCCCAGATCTCCAGCCTGTTCAGGACGTGCTGGATGGTGGCACAGCCCTCTGGAGTGTTGACCAGCCCTCCTAATTTGGTATCATCAGCAAACTTGCTGAGGATACACTCTGTCCACTAGCCCAGGTCATTTATAAATATGTTGAACAGGACTGGGCCGAGTATTGACCCCTGAGGGACACCACTGGTCACAGGCCTCCAACTTAACCCTGCTTCATTAATAACAACCCTCTGAGTCCTGTCACACAACCAGGACTCAATCCACCTCACTGCCCCTTCATCTATCCCACATTTCCTTAATTTTCTAATGAGGATGTTATGGGAGGCAGTGTCAAAAACCTTGCTAAAGTCAAGGTAGATGACATCTGCTGCTGTCCCTTCATCTAACCAACCAGTAACAACATCATAGAAGGCTATCAGATCGGTCAAGCATGATTGACCCTTGCTAAATCTGTGTTGACCAATACTGATAACTTCTTGATCTTCAATGTGTTTGGAGATGATATCCAGTATAAGCCTCTCCCTGTCCCAGGGACAGAGGTGAGACTGATTGGCCTGTAGTTCCCTGGGTCCTCCTTCTTGCCGTTTTTGTGGACTGGTGTGATATTTGCCTTCCTCTAGTCCTCACGCACTTCTCCTGTTCACCAGGATATCTCAAAAATGATAGAGAGTGGCTTAGCAATAATATCTGCCAGTTCTCTCAGCACTCATGGGTGCACCCCATCAGGGCCTATGGACTTGTGGATGTCTAGTTTGACCAAGTGGTCTCTAACCCAGTGCTCCCGAACAGAGGAGAAGTCTTCCTCTCTCCAGACCCTCTCCCTTGTCTCCAGGGTCTGGGATTCATGAGGGGCAGCTTTGGCGGTGAAGACTGAAGCAAAGAATGCATTCAGCAGCTCCGCCTTCTTTCCGTCTTCCACCACCACGGCACCCACCTTATTCATTAGCGGGCCCACATTTTCCCTAGCCTTCCTTTTTTTATTGATATATTGAAAAAAGCTCTTCTTACTATCTTTAACTGTTTTTGCCAAGTTAAGTTCTCCTTGGACTTTTGCCCCTCTAATTTTTCCACGGCATACCTTTGCTATGCCTTGATATTATGCGTAAGTAGTCGACCCCCTTTTCCAGAGACTGTAGACTTTCCTTTTCCTCTTGAGGTCCAGCCAAATCTCTCTATTTAGCCAGGCTGGCCTTCTTCCCTGTTGGTTCATTTTATGGGACCTGGGAAAATTGCTAGGTAATTTATTGCTGGCTGCTGGACTTCTTATGCAGGATGAATTTTAGACTGGTAGTCCCAAGTATAAGTCAACACCACAAGAATCCGAAAAGAAAGCACTGTCACACTTCAGTAGGGAAAGCTGAATTACTTCTTTAACTAATTATCATATGTTTTAATGAGCATAAGTCTAGTTACTCTGAACTCTGCTCTACATTTCTGAGATGGTAAAGAAGGTTCCTAATTACATACAGCACATTTTTTTGTTTTTCAACATATCTATATTCTGCTGCATGAATCCATAGAAAGAAGATGAAATTGACTTCAGCCACCATATAATATTTCCTTTAATTTCATCAGATCTATGGTAAGTACTTACCCGAGAAGACAGATGAGACATGATCAAAACACATCCTGAACTCTTGGGTCTTCCAGTGTTTGGAAAGCAACATAAATTCCTGTCTTGTTATACTAAAAAATGTAAGCATAAAATTCCAGATCAGGTCTGTGCCTCAGAAAAGATACGATCTACTAGTCTTTATGGGACACTCTTTGATATTCATGTTCTGAGCAGCAAAACTATTTGCAGTATCATGGACAACTTAAACTTATAAAGAAAAATGACAGAGGAGAAAAACCAGAAATAATACAATTCAAAGTCATCAGAGTCATTATGGCAAAAAAGGAAGAACAACTCAACTAAGTAACTACGAAGCATAGCAATACCCTTTCCCTTGCTAAGCATTTAACCAGGAATTCTTAGAAAAGGATACTTATATGTGAATCAGAGATAGGAGAGAGGATCTGGAGAAATTTCTGCAATAGAAAATGTTTCCTTAACTGATGCTGAGCTAATATAGCTACTGTATATTGTCTTGTAAGCAGATCAGCAAAGTTGGGGTCACAGCAAAAGATGAAGTGAGGCAGCATCTGCTAAAATGAAACACTTCTGGAATAACTATACAGTTTATCTTATGCTTGTCTTAAGTGGAGAAGCGGATAATACTAATAGGGGTAATATTTTTAACAATCATCAAAAACAGTTCCAAAGGGTTAAGGAACTATTGATGTACTTCCACAGCTATCATAGCAGCATACTTTATTTCTTCACTTCAGTTGTCCAGTAAGGACTTGATTTCATATATTTTATTCTCCTTGTGGGATCTAACAGGTTAGATTCCATCATAGGAGAAGGATTCATCTTGCATGGCTTTAATTATCAAATATAAATGAATGAATCTATTTTCTTTGGACTGTTCCTAGAACAAATGCTAGTATAGGCTCTTTATGTGTAAATAGTCTGGATAAATAAGAGAACATAGACGCTTAGCTTTTTGATAGGTATATCTAGGTTTTCTGACTTCTGCACTTGAAGACTTTTAGTCTAACTTAACTGAGCTCAGTATCTGACTAAGTAAAATGTCTGTCATATACAAGAAGTCAGAGAAGACAATTAAGTAGTGCTCTTCATTCAGCAGCTATTGAACTAGTATTGATTGTAAGAAAAAGAGAATTAAAATGGTAATTATAAGTCTAAAGGGGCAAAAAGAGGTTAATCATGATAAGCAGAAGTTAAAATGCTTTAAGTCCCTAAATGGAGACATTGTCTTAATATTTTTCCTCAACGTGATATAGAAAGCAAAGAAGAATCACACGAAATACCGAATTAACAATTCTTGTCTTGAAGAAAATGGGAGTCATACCTCATTTTGGAAATGATGAAATACAGTGCAACTGAAGCAACAGGAATTCAAAACAGACACTGTTTCCTACTTTTTCTTTTCCAGAAAACTAGAATTTGTGCAAATTAATTTCTTGTGCTCTTTGTTTTTTGGAATACATAAAACAGGATAATGGTGTTGCTTAACTCATAGAAAAGGAGAGAAAAAATAAGGAAAAAATTAAGCTGTGCATTGTGAGGTCATTGAAACAACATAAATCCCCAAATCAGCATGGTATCTGATGACATGTGTATGGTGTTCCCTCTTCCAGATGACAAATTGTGAAGGACAGCTGCAGTGTGGCTAAGTATTATCTCAAAGGTGCCATCATTCAAAGGAAAGTCATAAAAAGAATTTTAAAATTGTAAAGAAAATAGTTAATGATCATCACAGGAGAAATGGTATACATAAGACAATGACAGAGAAGTGTCCTGAACTGCTGATGCACAGGACAATTTCTCTGGAGCTTATTCCAAATACCTTGGGAGGTCAATGAAACAATGTAAAGGGTTATTTAAAAAGATGTTAACATTCTCACTGCTCAGTTTTCAAAGGTAAAGTGAAGTTTTGTTTGTCTTTGGCTATGACAAGCTTCAGCAGGACAACGGGAACTTCAGTGGGGTCTAGAATACATATTAAAGCAGAGTGAGTTTTGTTTAAGGGGAATTGTCACAGTGAGTTTTGAGGAACTAATCAAATCTGCTGGCATCATCTAAGAGTCTGCATGTAGCAAAGTAGATGACATTTCTTTCACATAATGAAAAAAAATTGACTTGTAACATGTTCCAGTATAAAGAGAAGTGAAAGCAAGCACAATGGGATAAACGTAGGTGATAGACCCAAAGGTATCCAAAGCCTGTTGAAAATATCTTGGGGAATAATGCTAATCCTTTTGTAATACAGAAGGAAGAATTAAAGTGGGTTGGTAATAGCAGGGTACCTATTGGAATTAGTAGTTATAGTTATCTAAATTCCTTTCTACCCTGTGCTCTTTCTGTGCACAAGAGACTGCAGACTAGAATGGCAGTGAAATCTGAGTTGAGAAAAGTAATAGTCTCTTACATTTTCTTAGAGGGCAGCAAGCAAAGGCTTTTGTGTAAATTTTAGAAAATAAGGAAAACTGACTGCCTTTTGGCCACTAGCCAGTCTCCCTCAGAATGTTGAATGTATGACAGATGAGCTCACAGGACAGGCAATAGGACCTGGTCATTCAGTGTAAGCAAAAGGAGAAACATCTGGCTCTGCTGTCTAAAAGACCTTGCTCTGTGACGCCCAGGTGATGGGAGAGGAGGGAAGAAAACAGCCTTTTATTCCTAAGATATCTTCTGCATAATGATGAGCAATTTCATAAATGTTTCCATGTTATGTCAGACCCCTGGGGTTTTCACAGAACAGCTTTTTGGAAAAAAGAATATAGATCTCACTGATCTTGAAAATCATCTTATAAACCTCTTATTTTCAGGAAAGTCGAATAAAAATGCCAAGGCAACATTGTTTGTTAAAGTTTAAAATTTCGGAGTTTGTTTCTGGAATAGGGAGAAGTAGTCTATGTAATATTATTTATACCTGTTAGCTAAGTCCTTAAAAATAATAACATCTTTTTAGACATCAGTAAATTAAAGTTTACTGAGTTTAAAGAGCAGGTTGTTCACAGCTTTATCCAGTTCAGTCTTGAAATGTTCAGCCTCTAATGGTAACTTCAGTGATACATAACCTTCACTTCAAATGGAGCATATCCATCCAATGGAGCGTATCCCCACCTCTCTGTATATAATGAGGAACAAAAGAAGATACAGACAACCTATTTACTGCTACCTTCTGTTGACTTTTAAAAATCTCAACCCCACTCAGATAGGGGCACCTTTGGAAATACTTAATGCTCTAATCTGAATGACTAATTTACAGTGATCTCAATGCATACATCTGTATGCATCCTTCTAAATAAAGGGTGTTGAGTGAACAAGATCCTCTACTGCATCCCTGATAATTACTCTTGATTACTTGTTAGACTGCTTCCTGGCTCAGTTTTAGATTGCTTCCAAATAACACGTTCCTTGAGTTGTTTACATAGAAAGGGTTGTCACTTAGCAGTATGGGAACAAATCTGACAGTGCCACTATGCCTCTGGGACTAATCGCGGGTTAACTTTTTTGTTTGGATTTATTTTTGTTTTAAGTTTGAGAATAGACATTAACTTCACACAGACACATATTTCTACAGAATCAAGTATCTGTTATATTGCAATTGCAAAATTGAATTTTTGGGGAACTCAAGTCAAATTATGGATCTAAAATCAGATGTATGATAATAATATAGTTACTGCAAATGCATATAATTGTGGAGTCCATATAACTCATGCAGAAATTAAGGAAAACATTTCACAAATTTGTCTATAATACTGAGTGTGAAACATTAAAAAATGGATTTCTTTTTTATTTTTTCACTGCAGAATTTCATACCATTTGAACTAGACAAACACTGGATGCATCAGTTCAATTGCAATATTCATTAATCAGTGCAACTACATTATTCAATTAAATCTGAATTAAAATTAAATTTAAAACACAATCAGAATAAACTGTAATATGGGAAGTTATAAGTAATAATGTCTTTGT
Organism: Gallinago jamesoni; assembly: GCA_025769975.1. NCBI lineage: Eukaryota > Metazoa > Chordata > Aves > Charadriiformes > Scolopacidae > Gallinago > Gallinago jamesoni. The sequence goes on from JAOQGH010000001.1 coordinate 156,719,644, forward strand.
GCTGCATTTGTGCTACATTTAAAATTCACAGAACTATAATTAAATAGGTATTAGTCACTTCAGTTTTGTGCTAATTATATCTTACTGGAAACAGAAGAATAAACAGGAAAATCACAATTAAGCCAGCATTTTATTTGCACGTCTAATGACAAATCCCTAGAGTTAGGGTTTTTTTCAAAGGCAATACTTTTTCATACTTGTATCTGAAAAACAAAAATGTAGTTAATGTGTACAAAGATATGCTTGATATCTTTGTTGATGGTCTGTGATACCTTCATGTCTTGTTATCTGAAAATTATTTGTAAAGTAAACTGCTCCTCAGTGTAATATTAAAATGTAATATAAGAAGATCTCAAAATGGTTGTTGGCATATCTTCAGCTTCTGTCATCATTCCCTGTTAGGAGGACTTTACTGGATTATAAGCATTATCAAGCAAGTATTTTTTGTATAAATTTAGTAATGTATATAATCTCGTGGTTTACAACCTGACTATTCTTAGTAATAATAATAATAATAACAACAAAAATAATAATCTGTGTTTTTTATTTACATAAGTATATATCATATTTGTAATGAGAAATAAATGAGAAATTACATTTCTCATTTATCATCAGCATAAAATTAAGTTATAATTCATGCAGGTCAGTTTACAGTTATAAATCTAATTTAAATCTATGTCATGCTGGAGAATGCTGGAAATCATGTTAAAAATAGTTAAGCTAAATATATTAATAAATTAATTAATAAACTAATTTTTAAGTTACAAATATTTAAGCTAAATTTAAAAACATATTTATGTACATGTTTAAAATTAATTTTGTTCAACAAAATATTACGTAACTTAAAATGTATGGTTAGTGTTTGAAGGTGAAGATTGTAAAGTGTTTATGGGATTATAAGGTATTCTTTTTATGGCAAAATCAACTGTAAATAAACTGTGCGTAATAACACATGTGATAATTGAAATGGTAGAGCTATGAAGGAATGACTTGTTTTACTTAATAGTGATTCAGTATAAGTAGAAAAACTATAACTGCTCAGGAGTACCTGAATTGGTTTTCTTCACGTATTAAGATGATAAAAAACCAGTCTTCAAAAGCAGTTTTGAAAGAACTACTTTAAATGAAAATGTCATTTTAAAAAATGCTTTTCATTTTACATATGATAATTATTATTTAGGTTTTCTGAAAAAAAGTCAGATATGTAGGAATACTTTAAGATAAATGCACAGACTAAACAATTGAATGACTGACCAAGCTTTGAAGCTCCCACTTACCAAATATATAGCATAATTTCACACACTTTGCATTTGAAATTTAGAAACTTAAATGCCCACTAAAGTATCATCTAAATGTATTAAACTATATCAGGCATCTGAAAAGCCTGTGTTCTGTGTACACACATTTGCAAAAGGTTCTAAATTGAGCACAAGATTTCTGAATGTGTTTTACAGTCACAGGGCAGTGGAAGAGAGGATTGCAGCAGGTGTGCAATGTTCTCAACACAAGCCTCTGGGTATGTTTCAAAATGATGACTTGGGCGTATGAAACCTATTGAACAGGTACAATTGACTGCAGGGAGAAATTTTACTTTCATTTTCTTTAATGTATATCTGAAATCTCTTTAATGCATAGTTGGAGTACAGAGTAAATCTATTCCTCTGACAGATTTATTTCCCTTTCATACATTAACTTATGAAGATTTCACTCTGAACTCCTCAGTATCAACAAGGAGCAGCAAATTTATTCCTTTAATATGGTTATTCATTCAACATACTTGATAATCATATTTCACTTTTCCTTTGATTATTTTAATTGAAAAAAATGTTCCTTTATTAAGTAATTCTATACTTCATTTTGTTTGAAATTAAATATATATCCAGTGCATCATTTATCTATCTCTCTTTTCTTTTTTTAATGCCATTCTGAAACTTCTGATTATTCCAGGTTTTTAAATGCCTAAAACTACATTGATAAGAGATGTTTTAAAAAATAATTGATTTTAATTCCAATACCCTTATAATGCTATATAAAACCACAAATAGGACATAAGATGTAGATATTTATTTAATTTATGAATTACACTGAAATACTTACCTGTGACCAAAATAATATATTACATAAAACTCTATTTTAAAATTTGAAGTGATATATATATCAAAAGCAGTGCTTTGGTCTTTTTGAGCATTTGTCCAATTCCTGAGCATTAAATAACCACATTTATATATATGCATATATGTACCTACATGAGTATACATATATATTTATATGTGTATACGTACATACGTACATACATAGAGAGATATTTATGGGAGTCTACCGTCTTTCAGCAATGCTAAAGTGCATTGAATAAAAGCTGGCCAATGTCTTCAACAGTTAAAGTAACAAAATAAAAGCTAATACTCAACATTTTGCTGCTAGTAAAAGAAACAAACTGCTGAACTGATGGACTTCTCTGAAGAAAAGCTGTTAACCAGATGAGGTAAATTTTCTTAACCTTTCTGATGCAGTTTCTTAACCTTCTGAAGCTCCCAGAGAAACAGACATCTCCTTAGAAAGACGGGAGTGTAGATTTATGCCCACATACACCAGAGTCTCTAAAGAAACCCAACCGTTTCCCTTTCAGCTGATCAGTTAAGTGATCTTATAAGACAATATAGGGTATTCAAGAAACCAAATCTAATGCAAACATGCAAAACCAGCAGCATATGCCAGACAGTATTAAGAAAATGTCACAAAGATGACACTGGAGCATTTATTATCAAAGCTAAAGAAAACGGAATGCAAGAGAATAAGTACTGAAAGTGGATGATTTATGATTTATGCTTTTTAAAGCATCTGATAGTACTAACCTAGAATAGCATTGCTAACACCTTCCATTATTAATGAGCATGCAGCTCAAAAAAAAAACCTATTTTTTGTTTATAAAGATGGAGTTTTTTTAACCTGTAACAGACACTTTTGCACATAGGTATCTGTAGGAGAACTTTACTCTAGGGACTTATATGTGGGATGGATGTACTTATCCACAAGGAAAGGATGATCCTCTTAGCTTCTAACATAACTGTCAGAAACAGTTTCTTCTCATACACTGCAAAATCCTTTAATGACAAATATCTCTGAAACCTGCTGTCTCAAGCTCAAGCGCCTGATTCAGTGTTAAATTTATTCAGTCAAAAACTCCCTCTTTCCTCCTGTTGGTAACCCAACTTTTATTCTTATACTAAAGGAGAGCAGCTGTTTTCCTGAAGACTTAGAGAAAATAAGACTTTTTTCAAAGCAGCTATAAATAATATTTCATGCAGCTACCAGAAATATAATTCTTACAAAGGTTTTTATAGTAATTGGGATTTCTTAATGAGTGGCAGAACAGTTTTATAAACAAAAATTCTGAGTATCTTTGAAAAGTGTCAGAAAGATTACTGTTCTAGAAATTATTTGCTTGGAAAATACGCCAAACTTCCAAATTGGTTTTCAATAGTTATAACTGAATTACTACAAAGTGTTCCAGACTCAGTTCGTCGCTTACTTCTATCAGTTAGCTTGCTTTGACTAATGGTAAAGAAGGTATTCCTGATTTATACCAGTCAGAAAATAACCTTTCTTTCTCGTATCATTTATGTCTGTTCATATTCCAACATAGTAAGTAAATTATATTTTATTTTAAGAGAATTAATTTTGCAGATGTACACTCAAGTACTCCTTAGTACAAAAATCATCTTCTATGAATTTTTAACATTAAAATCGGAATCAAATTGAGACTGAAAGTACGATACAGGACCTACTGATTAAAGGCTGATTATGGCAGCTCTGATTCCTTCAAATGACTTTTTGTAACTGGCTTGGCTCTGATCACATTCAAGCAAAGATGATTGCACCAAGCAGTCTTACCAGCCTTAATAAATTAGAATCATTTCTGGAATACTATCATGACAAATAAAAGTAATGGGACTACTAGCAGGGTAATGTATCAGCCTGTGATGGTCAGGTGGCAGAATCTAACCCGTGAAATTCTACTTATTTTTCTCCTTTGATCATCTGATCATTTTTGAGTGTCATCACATTTTTTAAATGGTTGTCTTTTTCAGGTCCTGTAGGATAGAAGTTTTGTGAGTTTATCCTTTTTTTGTTGTTTTTTGAAAAAGGAAACTGGAAAATAGCAACAAATACAATTTAAATGTTCTAGTCAGAAGCAAGGCTTTTTTTAAAATTAAAAAAAAGGCACATAATCTATAAGGTGATTTCAAATGGGCATAGAGTAGTAATCCTACAGCCAGAGCCAATAGAAAGTCCAGGTGTCCTTTACCATGGAAGTGTTTCTGAATGTTGCTAACATATTTTACAAAAGCAATTGCATGAGTACAAGTTGAATAAACAGTATCCCAATGGAAAGACCATATTTATAGTGCACTTGGGCACTTAGGACAGTGAAAATCTCATAAACTTTCTTTTTTAATGGACTTACATAGTTAAATATTTTAAAAAAGCAAACAGAAAAAAAAAAACAAACCAACCAACAAAAAAAAAATCAAAACAAATAGCTACAGTGACCTTTTAATCCCCCACTGCTATATTTTTTCTTAATTGAAGAGAACAAAAACATTGTGGGAGGCTAGCAGGTAAAGGTGAATAATATTTAGGAAACTGTTATTAGAATTCAGACACATTTTGTTTAAAAGAGTACCCTAGTAAATGCTTCATGAAAAGAAAATGCTCTAAATTTTTTTAAAAAATTCCTAAAGCAATAGTGATAGTCAATATACAAACTCCTAAATACACAGATTAAATGGTGTTCCACTGTTGCTAAAATTCTGGTTTACAATACGTACAACTGATAAGCTTGATAAGCTTTTTAGGTAAAAGTGTATGGTTATGTAGTTTATCAACAATGTAAATATTGCACACATAAAAGATGCTTGAAATATTGTAAGTATCTTTCAAAGACAGATCATTAGGCTACAAATCAAATAATGTTTCTTATACACATTTTGAACTTCTCATGCTGTTCCACATAATTATATAAATAGAACAAATATATGTACTTGCATATGCTTTAGCAAATGTTGATGTATAATTTTTCTTCTGTGTTTTTTTTTAAAGATAAATTCTCAGGATTTGTGACATATGTATTATTTGTTATGTAGTGCTTGGAATCTTCATAGTTTTGGAAGAAGGTTTGTCCTTTCCAATTACTTCACAATTATGTCAGGAAACAGTTTTAGAAAAACTTCAAAATCAGCTGTATTTTGGCTATTGATTTTTACTGGGAAGAAATAATGGGCCATTGATCAATAGCTAAAATACAGCTGACTGAATATTTGTCATAGTAACTAAGTTTAACCTGTTATTTGTATCCAAAAGAGTGTAAGTATTGTGCTGTAGTTTCATAAGAAGTACTTTTGGTCTGCCTAGGCTTGTGCGCTGAGCCTATACAACTGTGTCTGATCTGGTTACCACTCTGTTCTTTGACAGCTCTCTTCATTAGACACATAACTAGTCATAATGAAACCTTCTTACAAAACTTCAGAAGAAGCTACTAAGAATATTCACTACTTGTTATATTCTGTTCTTTTTTCCTTCTGGGACCTTCCACCTTAATAAGATGTCACTCTGCCTGTTGATGGAGATGGACAATTCCAGCTAAAATCTTTCTACATGACCTTACCTTATAGTTTGACCTTGGATGAAAAGCAATTGCTGCAATATATATAACATAGCTTACAGAGAGGCACCTTCAATAATATTTATTTGGGTATTTCTATTTTTTCTTATTAATTAATAAAAAAATATTAAAATATTTCAGATATCTCTGAGACTTTTACAGTGATATGTTCTACTTTATGATGTTCAGAAGAAATCAGTCATATGGCAATTTTTCTCTTATTTCATTACCTCAAAAGAATGAAGCACTGATTTTGTATACATTTTAATATTATAAAGCATTAGCTTTTATAGAATTGCAGGTTGAATAAGGTGGCAGGAAACGGTCTGTTATGTGATACTTCCTGCAAGATACCTCCTGTATTGTACTTTTGGCTAGCCAGGTTTAACACTATAGAAATAAATAAACAAATTATGTTAATATTGGCATACACATATGTTTAGAATTATAGAATCATAGAATGAATGGCTAGAGTTGGAAGTGATCACAGAGATCATTGAGTTCCAAGCCCCCTGCCATGGGCAGGGACACCTTCCCTAGAGCAGGTTGCTCAAAGCCCCATCCAGCCTGGCCTTAAACACTTCCAGGGATGGGGCATCCACAACTTCCCTGGGAAACCTGTTCCAGTGCTTCACCACCCTCATAGTAAAGAATTTCTTCTAAATATCTAATCTAAATCTCCTGGCTTCCAATTTAAAACCATTACTCCTTGTCCTGTCACTACACTTCCTGTCAAAGAGTCCCTGTCCAACTCTCATGTAGGCTCTCTTCAGATATTGGTAGGCTGATGTGTTTCCTTGCTGCATATTCTATGTTTGTGTCTGCATAATTTAAATAGGCACACATATATATGCCTCTATCTAATCACTCATACGTGAACATATACGAACATTAGCATATTAGCCCACCTCAACATAAGAAAGTAAGAAACATATCTCCAGGAACTTACCTTTCAATATTGTCAATGAAGAGAGAATCTCCATGAGAAAAGTCATATATGGAATGTATTTCCTCTCAGCTAACTTTATAGAGAGCTTAGGGCAACCCTACTGCTTGTTCTAAGAGTCTCATTTTCATACTTAAACAGGTACCACTGTCGATATGGAAGATGGATCAAGGCTAAATAAAAGGGGGAAGTTTTGGCTACATCAGCTTTTCTATGAGACCTGGTTTCTGTGCAGTAAGAAAATGCTTTACTTCACTCCTTTTATGATCCTTTCCTACACCCTTTGATTGAAGCCTTAATCAGTGAGGGTTCAACAATTCAGGAACCTCAGTCCAGAGAATTTAGAAAAGTCTTTAGATGATAATTGCTCATGAATGATTCTGACATTCTAATGATTCCCAGATAAAGCTGTCAGCAATGTTGCATTTTTATCAACATTGTGATTGCATTTTTATCAATATTGTGATCGCATTTTTATCAACACTGTATCATTAATATTGTTATACTGTAGAACAGTTGACAGCAATACGAAAGGGATCATGGTTGTTACGATAATCTTACTAATATCTATATTAGTATATATCTGTGAAAAAATAAATATATGGTACTGAGAACAAACATGAGCCCTCTATTATCTAGATTCACCCAGGATATTGCAAACAAATAAAAACTGCATCCTTCTTCCCTGCTGTCCAGGAAAGATTTACCCCTGGAAAATGGAGGCAGAAATTTCTCCATGAATGAGAACCTTAAGAAGGTTTCTAATTTATAATAGCATTTAACACTATACATGACTTCCCAAGAGTTCTGACACTAATAAGCTGCTTAGGGAGTATGCTGAATCAGTGTAACCTTTGACAGTCTTAGTTGCAATCACTTACTCTTCACTTTTAAGTATGTTTTGGCTTCTGGAAGATTCCCTGATAAAAAGAAGAGATGAAAGTTGATCAAAGGTAAGCATTCAAGGAAAGCTTTTCAAAAGCAGTTACTCTGTGTGAGCCTGTCCCTATGTAAGGAACCTTAGGCTGAGTTTCAACACTTCTGAAAATGTTACCTCTAGTTCCCTCAGGAGCTATGATGTCTTTCTAGTAGTTAGTGTAATTATAGGCCCAAAGGAAAATATAGGCTGCTGGCATGACATGGTTAATATTCAAGCTTGGGTGTTGGAATCTATATCATGCTATAATAAAAGAGAATAGCTCATGGGAATGGGAGTGTAACTACAGGTAATGTGCTAATCTGTTTCCTGCTGCCTTATAAATATTGTGATTTTCAACAAATGGGGAAAGTAAAATATTAATGTAAAATTTAATTTAAATATCTACTTTAAACAATAGTCACTTCCAACCAAGGTGGCATGGCAAATATTCCTGTTCTGAACAATATGAAAGCAGCAGATTAAGAAAGAATCAAAGATATAGAGCGAGTACTTTCAAATTAATTGGAAGGGATATCATAAAAAAAATGTCATTTACATATATGTTATACTACAAGCGGAGTCTGAAAATTGTAGTACAGTAACAGAACATCTTTGGGCTTTGAAGATGTTAATATGTATGACGTGATACAAACAGAGATTGAGGCAGAGGCTTGTAAATGTTAATGACCTCTCACAATTAAAAAGAAGAAAAAAATGGAGAAAAAAAAGGTAATTCTATTTAAATCAGTATCATTGAACTGACATTAAATAAAAATGCCATGACTAAGATCTATATTTGTTGATATATTAATATAAATAAGATAAATGTTAATATTGATAACTTAATGATGATTAAATTTACATTTTTGACCCCTCCTTTAAATGAAAGAAAGGGTTGGCTTTTTGCCTGCAAGACTCCTAAGTAGGCAGGATCCTCTGAATTTGTACACAGTGACATCAACATCATTATTCTCAGGAGAAGAGGTTTGAACTAATGAAAGCAATGGATATTATACCTGTATGTGAACTTTGAGGCAATTGAGGCCCATTAGAGATTAGGTAAATGCTAAATTCCTGAATAGCTTGGCAGTAACTTTTTCACAACTAAAGATTTAAGATATAGATTCACTGGAAGTTTTATGGCTTCATTACCCAATACACTTCTAAAATTGTATTTCAGCAGTCTCAGTTTTCAGTGTAATCCCCACCCCTTGAGGCAGAGAGAAAACGTTATCACATTCTATCCAAGAATTATCCTAGCCGTTAAATAAAAATGTCACAATTAATATTGTGATTCTTTTTTAATCCTTAATCCTTTCTCTCTTAATCCTTAATTCTGTTATGCAGTGAGGAACAGCTGCGTAAGAACATGTTCACAAAAAAGAATAACCTGCCAAAATCCTGACAGATTTTGGGGTTTGACATCTTTCCTTACAAAAAAAAAAAAGAGGAATCTCCAACATCTTAAACAGAAGTTGAGTAAAAATGAACACTATATTTTGGGTGCATGTGCTTTATTTTGTCTTGTGGGTTTTGTTGGCTTTTTTTTGAGGGTGGTGGTGTGTCTTGTTGACTGGATTAGAGACATTTCTATTTATGTTACTGGTTGCTGATAGTCCTGTTACCACATATCTAATAATTTCATAGAATCATAGAATGCTTTGTGTTGGAAGGGACCATTGAATATCATCCAACCCAAACCCTCTGCCACAGATTGGGACATATTCCATGAGACAGGGTTTCTCAAATCCTCATCCTGACCTTGGACACTTCCAATGATGGGGCATCCACAACTTCTCTGGGCAAGCCATTCTAGTGGCTCACCACCCTCATTGTAAACAATTTCTTCCTTGTATCTAAACTGAATCTACAGTCTTTTAGTTAAAAACATTATCCTGTGCCGTGTCATTACAGAACCTGGTAAAAGGCCTTTCTCTGTCTTTCTTATAAACCCCCTTTAAGTACCGAAAGGCTGCAATAAGCTATTCACGAGCCTCCTCTTCTCTGTATTGACCAACTCTCTCAGCCTTTCCTCATATTTTGAGGTATTGGAGCCCTTCTGATTGTTTTTCTGACTGTCTTCTAGGCCCACCCTAACAGGTCCATGACTTTCATAAGAAAGTGAGGGATTCAGAGCTAGATGCAGTACTCCAGGTAAGATCTCACCAGAGTGGAGTAAGGGACAGAATCACCTCCCTCAGCCTGCTAGCCATGTAGGATATGATTAGTTTCCTGGGCTGCAAGTGCACATTCCCAGATACTATGCACAGGATATGATTCCAAGGCTTTTGGATTCTGCAATGCGAGTAGGTACTTAAAAAATAGTTACTTTGGTACTGAATGTTGAAATTTTTAAGAGAAATACGTCTATACATCTAAGTAGTAGCCCTACCTGAGTCATGAAGTGGATGAGCAACATATTTAAGAGTGGGTTGTATGAGGATCAGCATGCTGAGTTAGTCAAATTGAACAAAAGAAAATGTCGAGATTAGGAATATCCTGAAAATGTTTTTTTGCTGTCAAGGTTAAGGTTAAATCTACAGTATCAAGATATTTTTCATAGAAGTTCCTATTCTTCCGTGGCAATTGATCACTAAATCCCAGTGATTTTTATGAGGTCTCTACATCTACACTGTGTGTTGGTTGGTTGTTTACTTGTTTTTCCTTTTGAATAGATTTGGTTGGTCTCTTGGATTTAACATATGCATATTGTTTGCAGGCATATGGAAGATCAAGCATTTGTGCATTAAGTATTGTTGGGCATTTGATGAGTGCCTGGAACAGAATTTCCAACTTAGTGTTCTCTCTAGAAAGGTGTTGTGTGTTATTTTTTCAGAGGAAAAAATAAAATTAAAAAAAATATAAAAATAATAGTTCACCTTCATCAAGCCTCATTAAAACTGCTTCAAAAATGCAGCCAAGAAGTGGCATGGGATGATCAGGGGAATTTCGTCAAAAATGTATTTCGGTTCCAAACTAGTTTAATACAGATGTGGCCTAAGGCAACTTAGCTTGGACTAAACCTTTATACAACAAAGGCAAGTGTTTCTGAGAAATTATTTTCTGAACTTCAGTTCAAAGCTGTTATGAACTAATGATATTATGGATCTTGAATTCATGATTACTTTTGTGGGTCTGTCCTCAAGAACTGACTTTTTAAAAAAAAAAAAAAAATTATTAATCTATTTAAGCAATAAAAGATTCAAGTAGCAAAGATGCCAAATTCAAGGCATGATTTCTGCATCAACTGATAAATCTGCTCTTGTCTTTCATGTGGCAAGATCAAAATAAAAAATTTTCTATGTCTAATAAGGAAAAAAAGAGTACCTGGGTTCTAACTGCTCCTGGTTTAAGTTTTCTAGCCCCAGAAATTATTAATTAAGTCAATTATAGTGCTTAGAAAGTTTCATATGCTATAGTATTATACAATTGCAAGATTATAGTGAGTCTTAGTTTACAAACAAAATATAACAATTGTTAACAAAACCAAGATATTAAATAAAATGTTGGAAAAATTATGTTTTTATGTTCAGTGACCTACAATAATGTAGGACATCATACATTAATATGAAATTGAGCGATACCTACATAATGAAAGATATGAGGTTTTGTTTCACCAGTTTTCTTATTTTTTAATGTTAATAAATGCATTTAAAACTTTGAAGATTATGAAAGAGTAGAATTTTAATTGTTGCTGCAACAGATTTTGAACAGAAATGCTATAGATTATTCCATTTACATTTGAAAAATATTCCATAGCAACTGAGGCTGTGGGGATGCAGTATTTAAATGTTCTTTCCATACTGAAAAATTGTAAATGGAGAAAAATGGTAATATTTTGTCTTTCTCTCAAGAAAGTGTTTATCTCAATAAATAATTATTTGATACTATACATATGCCAAGTACTTGTCTAATCTGAATTCACTTTCGGTTTCTAATTAAACATCTGCTAAAGTCCATAACAGGAAATCTAATAGAGCTGTGTTGTAATTTGTCAAAGTGATTAATGATTCACAGTGTTAAAGTGTCCATAAATGGAGCTCTTTTGAGAATCATTATGCAATTTGAAATTATGCTCTTTTGCTTGTATGAAGAATTTTTCAAACTTATGTTATTACCAGCAATTAAAACAGCAAAAGAGCCCAAACAAGAAAAGATCAAATGATAAAGCTATTTTTGCCACCATTCCCTAATTGGAACACTTATGTTCAAAGTAACTGCTAAAACTAACAAAAAAACCCATTTTGTCTCCCTTCCCCTCCCCTCCCCTCCCCTCCCCTCCCC
>JAOQGH010000001.1:156731554-156745608 GCA_025769975.1 Gallinago jamesoni
CGACTCAGCTTCATCTCTGCCTTGCCTCCTCTGTGCAGAGATGACTTGGGGGGAGCTGCAAAACGGCTCAGCCCGGGGTTGTCTCAAGAATGCACCACAATAAGAACTGAAACTGAATGCCTTATCTTCCTTAACAAACAGAATGCACTGAGTCCCATCCCACCACTGTTGTCGGACATCACATTTGCAACAGACACTCAGCTATCACACCACCAGAAGTAACTGTCCCAGATGGGGTAACCCACCCAGGCCTTTGAGTGCTAGACATCATAAAATTTGCAATGGAGACTTGGCTATCACTCCGCCAGAGATAAAGATCTCAGATGTGTTAATCATAATCCTGCTCCCCCACCAAATCAGGAAATATAAACCGCAAGGTTTGGGAAGAAAAATGGGGAATCCTCCACTGATACAGCTGGCCTGTAGGAGATTCGTCCCTCCCTTGTCCAGGATGCTGTACAAGATAACTTCCCAGGGATTGAGTGACCTTACCTGAGAGAGAGAGTAAGTGATTAAGAAACATACGTATGGTATATGGCATGCTACTAAGATTGTAATTGGTGCACTCTTTTAAGGTATTCATATCTAGCACGCTTGTGGTTGGTGGTGTTACTTGTTGGGATCACTTGTAGGCTGCAACAGTGTATTCCGCGGATTGCTTTTTAATTGCAATAGTGTAATCGCCATTGTACACATAGGACCTGCAGTAGTGATGTATTAGATCTGTGAGTGAAGTCCAAATAAATTAATTTGAACCTCACAGTGAAGTCCTTTCTCCTCGTTTTGTCACATTCCTATAGTCATTTGTAGTTCATTTGTAGTTTGATAATATGAGATTAGATAGATAGATAGATAGATAGATAGATAGATAGATAGAAAGATAGATAGAAGGAAGAAATTCTTTACTGTAAGGATGTTGAGGCACTGGAACAGGTTGCCCATGGAACTTGTGGATGCCCCATCCCTGGAAGTGTGCAAGACCAGGCTGGGTGGGGTTTTGAGCAATCTGGTCTAGTGGGAGGTGTCCCTGCCCATGGCAGGGGAGTTGGAACTAGATGATCTTTAAGGTCACTTCAAACCTGAACCATTCTAAGATTCTATAGTTCTTCAGAAATTCAGCAGAAAGTCAACATGACAACAAGTTTTTTATTGCCCTCAAATTTAAAGTATTTTTCAATGTTTTTAAATCTGTGTATTATGATGGTATACAAGATTTTCTCCTGCTGCTCTAGAAAATATGTGTCTCCAACAGTGTGTAGCTTGTGTGTGGCAATACCTTCTCTTGCTCACCAAGTAGTACAAAGTACTGAAACTGCCCACAGTTCTTGTGTGCCTTCAAAGCATTTTTAAGAGGCAGTGACCTTTAGAACTTGAAGTATTGTGTCAAATGATAATGATAACGGGAATTGGTCCTTATTAGAAAAAGAACAGAACAATTGTTTCCAATTGTGAAAGTACATGGTGAATCAGTGAGAACACAATGTACAAGGTCAACATTCCATCTAGTTTGTTGGAGCAAGCTCAGTGGTGTTCAACATGAGATTGACAAGTTCAGTTTCATATTGATTGTGCTTTGGAAGGTGTCATATTTAGAGCAGTTTATAAAAATGTATGGCCTTGTAAAGGCTCGTATATGTTTTCCAACATACTTCACTTAAAGTAAACTAGAAAACATGACTTTTGGAGGCAAGAGGTAAATTTTTAATGAAAAAAAAATAAATCCAATGCTAAAAGAAAAAAAATCTTGTGCTTTATTAATACCAGGGACATCTGAAATCTCCTATTTGCCTGCAAAATCATAATGAACTAATTGAAAGAAGCACATGAAAATTACAATACCTAGATGGATATTAATAAATATAATTATGTGTAATACAGGAAAAATGCTACAAAATGTCTTAGAAGTCACTTCAGAGAATAACAACGTAATGAGTGCTTAAAAACAGACATAGAAAAACATTCTACTCAATAGAATATTTTAAACTTTAACTTCACAGAAAATTCCCAACTTTATCTCTTATTATTAAATATTTAAACTCAGAATTTGATACTGTCATGAACACTTTTTGTGTCTTACTGAATTGCATGATTTGCATGAAACAAATGTAGAGACATTTTATTTACCATTACATTTACTGGACACTTAAGCTAACTGAATTAACCCATAATTTTTTCTACTCAATTAACAAAATCAGCTGTTTGAAAACATTGTAATAAATAAAATCAAAACAGATAATAAAACAAAATAAAAACACACCCTACAAATCAAAACAAAACTGAAGTATATAATTGAAACTGTTCTGAGAAGATGAAAAAGACAGATATGTGTTCATGAAATCCAGTAGGTAGAATTAAGCTGGTACCCAGCCTGCACACTTTAGCGTTCTTATCTACAATGGCTTCTGTTATAACTGAACTTTGACAGTAGTATTAAGATTTTGCTTTTCTTTTTGTGCAATATCTTCTCTTCACTGAGAAATCACATGTCAACCATGGCCAAGTCATTTCACTGAAGATTTACACCTGAAAAGGGAATGTAAAATTTAATTGGGATGTACCGGACTACTTGAGACTGTTAGTCCCTGGATAAATTCTGGATGCATTACCGAGAGCCTCTGGAATGCAACTACACCAAGCTGAAATGACAAAATTAGACTGTTTTGCATAATATGTAATATCTGGGGAAAGAAGTCCCCCTTTGAAAATATTATTGGGAAGAATTTTGCAAAAGTACAGGAAAGTGAAAAAGGCCTAGGACTTATAGATCATGTTTTCACAGGCTTATTTACCACATTTATTTAGAAATTGAGCAAATCAGAGTTGAAGCTGCTACAGGAAGGCCATGTTGAAGTACTAGCAATTTGCTGTATCTTGTTCTTTTACAGAGAGCTGTGCCTGCTGCACCTGTGTCTGGACTGTCAAATTTTAATCTGACACTTCAGATCTGGTTGAACACTGAAGACCCCAGTGGGTAAGAATCAACTGCTGTAAGCATCCTTTCCAGGACACCTTGACACATCAGAAAGGATGCCCCAGATACTCTGCGACATGAGTGTGGACTGTCAGGACCAATGGAGGAGTTTTGCAGGCCTTAGACATTTGGGAGTGTTCAGGGGTTTGGGAATTGCCTATCATAGCCATAACACTAGACTGCTAGTATTTCTATGACAGCATGATATTATATTTTTTTGAAATATCCACTGTCATTGTCAAACCATATTGCAGCTATCTCATTAGTTAAATACTGCTAAAAAGTAATTTTATCTGCTACAGCTGTGCTTAAGATACACAACATATTGATCAAAGTAAGCTATTAAAAAGTCACAATATATACCTTATGCAGTTAAAATGTCTTTCCTTCTTAGGTAATATGCTGTAAACTCTGTTTCCCCTGTTTACACATACTGTGCACAACATGTAGCTTCATCAGCCTACTCCATAATACAGAAACAGGTTTATGAACACCCATTGCTATTTAAATCTCCTGTGAGAACCTGTGTTTACTTGCATGGTCCTATGGTCTGAATGTGTCACCTTTCCATGACAGTGACTTTTATTTTGAATACTGAGCTGCTATTACTATCCGAACAGTTATACTTCTGTTTGTGTTTTTACTTATCCTGAAAGGCTTTAGTTCACTTATGCTCCCACATATTAACAACTCATTTTCTTATTAAAATTAGCCATGGTCACACAGTTGTGCTGCATCACATGAGTCTATGAGTCACAGTTGGATGAAACTCCTTGGCTGAGAGTTAAATGGTGGAGCTCAATCTAGTTGCAATCTAGCTATCTGGTGTTGTTTGAAGATGTGTAAATTTAGATGCATGACTCACCTCTGTCTGCTACTCCAGAAAAGCAGAGGAGTCTCATAAATCATGTGTCACATCTGGCAATGACATGGATGTGGAGGTCTAGGATGCCTTAGAGTGTTTTAAGTGGCCCTAGACACCTGTGCTTAAGCAACTGATTTGTGTCCATGGTGTCAGATGTTTGTTGTAGGATTTGATTCCAGGCCAAGGAAGCTAAACTCCTAAAACTCTTTTGTCCTATTTGTTTCTCCAGAAATTTTAGCATATGTTGGCCCATATGTGAATCCCTCTGTTGAAAGTTCAGTAAACTTACCAGGTGTTAGGAATCTACATATCCCAACCAGGTTAGGAATTTAACAAGTGTATATGTGACAGTCTTGTCTCAATTTTGGACTCCTACTAGGCACTAGGAAATCATTTCATGTGTGGAAGTCCACTAGAGGCACATTGGATCTGGAGAGCAATTCCTCAGTTCTTGGAGGACATTTATTTGGTTCACACTGAACGTAAGCATCTTCCATGGGTTTATGGTTTTGTTGCTTGAAAGAGAGTCAATCTTTTATAATGTAAGATTCTGAAAAATTATTGGGACAGAAGCAACTGAGGTTATTACGACCTAAATTTCAGTTTGCTCTCTCCCATTGGAGTAGGTTGACTCTGGGAACAAATGAGAAATTCTCCTTCTGTCAGAATCTTCAAGACATCAGCATTCAGAATCTCTAGGATGAGAGTGACGGTAGATACCCTAAATTATTTTCTGTTTCTTTATGTTTCTCTTACCTACACACTCACATGGATGAGTATTACACTTTTTTTTTTTTTTTCAAATAGACACTAAAATTTGTAAAATTAAAGTTGAGTGTTAATTTCAGCCAGCCTGTTGAACAGGATGAATTCCAAAATTAAGATGATGGCAACAGTTGCTGTGTTAACAGTTCACTGTTAAAAGGAACAGTTTGTTTGATGAGGCTTACTTGATATTCTATCAAAATCAATTTCAGCAAGGCAGGATTATTCAGGTCCTAAACATCAGGTCCTACCCTGCCAATATTGTAATTAACAGCTCCAGAGAGGGAGCTAAGTGAGTAAGTGTTAGCAGTCCTTTAGTTACAGATGAGCAATAACAGAGCATGACACACAACATCTGGGTCCTCGTGGTCAGAGAATGAGGTCTTTGAATGACAAGAACCATATCTAGATGTTGATAAATCCCCTTTTTACATTTTTTCCCCAGATAAACAAAACAGAAATACTAACCAAGCCCTTTTAAGTTTTTCTAAGAGAAATTAATTCCTTTCATAATCACACACAATAAAGAATTCCTTCTCCACATACCCATTTATTAAACATTTGGCTTTGTTTCTGCAGTCCATTAACATTTGTAAGTGCATTTTCCTTCACCAACTAATTCAAGAAGGTAGTGGTTTGATCCTGGCTGGCAACTAGGCCCTACACAGCCACTCAATAACTCCCCCTGCTTCCAGCAGGATGAAGGGAGAGACCAGGAAGAGTAAAAGATCCCAAAACTTGTGGGTCAAGATAATAATAGTTTAATAAGTGAAGGAAAGAGGAAGAGGAGAGAAAAGAGAAAGCCAAACAAAACAGGTGCAAAAGCAACTATTCACCACTTCCCACAGTAGATTGATGCTAAATCAGTCCCCGAACAATGGCTACCTACCCAAACCCTCCCTCCTTTCTGGTTTTTATAGCTGAAGATTGCTGTACAGTGCATGGAATATACATTTGGTCATTTGGGGTAGTTGTCTTGGTTATGTCCCTTCCCCACTTCTTGTGAACCCCCAGCCTGCTTCTTGGTGGAGCAGAGTGAGAAGCAGAAGCCTTGACTGTCTGTAAACACTGTTTAGCAGCAGCTAAAATGCTGGTGTGTTATCAACACTGTTTGCATATCCAAACCATTGCACCATAACAGACTGTTATGAAGAAAATGAACTCCATCCCAACCAGATCCAGAACAAAGAAGAAAAGGTAGATGTACAACTGGCAGAAGCCCCATGTTCACAGGTCCTGCTCTTCCGGGTTGACAATCCCAATACCTGCTGGAAGGCCAACCCAGCAGGCTGTAAGCAAAGCAAGGTGTTTGTGGAGCACATTGTTGACAACTTCTTGCCACGAGGGATTTAAGGAGCTAAAAAAGGGAGGTACTCTGCTGAAACTGATTCTTACAAACAAAGAAGTGGTCAGGAAAGTGAAGACTGGAGGCAGCTTGGCCAAAGTGACCATGGAACAGTGGAGTTTGGGCTCCTGAGGGGAGGAAATAAGGCAAATAGCAGAAACACAACCCTGGACTTC
This sequence comes from Gallinago jamesoni, assembly GCA_025769975.1. Taxonomy (NCBI): domain Eukaryota; kingdom Metazoa; phylum Chordata; class Aves; order Charadriiformes; family Scolopacidae; genus Gallinago; species Gallinago jamesoni. The sequence continues at coordinate 156,737,677 of JAOQGH010000001.1, forward strand.
AGTTGACTAGATTTTGGCCTCTTTAGGGACCTGCCTGGAAGAAACCCAGGGGAGAGAGTCCTGGAGAGAAGAGGGGTTCCGGAGAGCTGGTTGATTATCAAAGATCACCTTTTCCAAGCTCAAGAAGAGTCCATTGCAACAAGTGGGAAAGCAAATGTCTGTTCAACATCCTCATTAATAACCTGGATGAGGGGAAAGACTGCCCTCTCAGCAGGTCTGTGGATGATACAAAACTAGGAGTGTCTGGTAGACCAAATGATTGTGCTTTCCTTCAGAAGGACCTTAACAATCTTGAGAAATGGGCCAAAAGGAACCTCAGGAAATGTAACCATTACAAGTGTGAAGTCCTGCCCTTGGGAAAGAATAAACCCATGCACCAGTACAAGTTGAAGGCTGGATGGCTGTAAAGGAGCTTTGAGAAAAGGACCTGGGATTATAGTAGCCAGCAAATTGAACATGAAACAGAGATGAGACTTTGTAGCAACGAAGAGCAACAGCTCATCCTTGATGTTAGAAAGAATGCCAGCAGGTCAAGGAAGGTGATTCTTCCTCTCTACTCAGCCCTGATGAGACCCATTTGGATAACTGTGTCCAATTCTGGGATCCTGACTACTTGATAGACGTGGACATGCTGAAGCAAAAGCAACAAAGATGATAAAAAGATTGGAGCATCTGTCATATATGGAGAGGCTGAGAGAACTGAGACTGTTCAATGTGGAGAAGAGAAGAATCAGGGAGGGGACTGAATCAATGTATAAATGCCTGATGCAGTGGAAGCAAAGTCAGACTCCTGTCAGAGGTATCCAGTGACAGGAGAAGAGGCAATAGGCACAAATTAGTCTATGGGAAATTCTGTTTAAATGTAAAAGAAAGAATAATCACAATGTGGTTAGTCAAACCCTGGCAGAAGTTGCTCAGAGAGGCCTTGGAATCTCTATCCTTGGAGCCAATCAAAACCTGTCCAGACACAGATGGTGCCCAGCAACTTGAGCAACCTGCCCTAGTTAACCCTTCTCTGACCAGGGCAGTTGGACTAGATGATCTCAAGAGGTTCCTTCTGACCTCAACAATTTTATCATTCTAATTAGCTTATCATAGAGTCAGGTATGTTCAGTGGAAGGCTACTTTGAAGTCTAAGAGCCAATTTTACTTGAAATAAATTATAGTTTTCTTGCGTCTGCTGTCTTCCTACACCTTCTTCAGATTTGTGCTTCTTCAGAACTTCAGGCAGCTTTCAGTCTTCAGCTATCATTCCTGAGAAGATGACCCATACTTCTCCCCAGGGGACAGAAAAGTCTGCAAAGATCCCATGAATATCTACAGAGAAAAGGAAGTATACTACTTAAAATGTAAATGTAAGTATTTGTTTATACAAAACACACACAAAACCACAGGCCAGTATTGCTTTCTTCTCCTTAAAAGTCTTAGTATAAAGGATAAAAACAAATCAAGACAAAGTGAGTGAGATTTTTCCATAGATTCTAACAGCCAAATTAAATGTGTTCAGGATATCTGCCAAAATAAGGGTCCACAAGTTGAGTCATGGCCTGAACTTCTAGAAGCCAGCAGAGCTAAGTATGTGAATATACACTCAGATGCATCAGAACAACACATTTAATTGTGAGCCTTTGTATGCCTCACTTAGGGATTTTTTTAAAGTTAAATAAGCATTCTTTTGCCACTGGCTTCTGGATGTGATCCAAGACCATAAAAGTGAACCACCTTTTTTTTTTTCTCAGAGTCCTAGTCATGTCTCTGGGCCTTTCAGACATTATCACATTTTTATAGATGTTAACAACAGGCCAACAAACTAAGCAGCTAGCTGAATAGCAAATAGTATGCTCTCCAGCCTGCAGGAATAGCTTTTTTACAGAATGCATACAGACACATTCACAGATACAATGTGTGAGGTGTGTTCATGGGGGTGTTGTGTGAAAGAAGGGAAGTGTCCTGTGATGCCTTATACTGTTGGAAGTGAACTAGTTTGGAAGATTGGGTGTGTAGCGTGAAACTAGCTCTTTCACTATCTATATTATTTACAGAGAGGAAACAATTTTCATGATTGCTTTTTCATTTTCTCCCGAAGGAAGCTTTTTGTTTTACTAAATAAGAATCTACAGGAAAAAACTAGCACAAAACCATTGCAAGGGGCTTAGAGACTAGAGATCTAGGGTGAAACATAGGGAGACCAGATTGACAACATAAACATGCCTAAGGTCTGTTGTCAGTCATTTCATTACTTGTGTGTAATGAACAAAGTCAATTGAAAAGAATATGTGACTGCAGTAGTAGCTTTTGTATCTTTCCTTTTACTATCCTATAACTGAACATAATGGAAAGCAAAGGCATAATTACAAGGAAAAAATATTTTGCACAGATGTTATGGCAAGAACAAAAGGAAACTAGATAAATGGCTCCTCAAGGCAATTTTCACTTACACAAATGAGCAAACAAAGGAAGAACAGGGATGAGGGGAAAACAGTGCACAAATACACATGAAAGAAAACCTACTTGATACCTGTTTAGGAGATAAACCATTGTTTTACTTTTACTTTGTATGCAAGCATTTTCAAGCTAACTGTAACTGTTGCCTTAGTACTGCTGGCCCTCATCAAACCTCTCCTGTCTGTGAGAGGATATATTCACATGAAGGAAAAGGACTGAGGTGGAGGCACTAGTCTACTGCACCATTGTTGCATGGTCCAGGTAGCAGCAGCTGCCAAATATCCAATTGTAGACAGGGGTGTGTACATTCATTGGACACACAAAACTGAAATGGTTTATTCTTCTCATGCTAGAGATGAAGACAACCATCAGCAGGATTAGAAAGCAACCAGGAAATGACACGCACTTCTGAAGATGTCAATCTCAAAAGAAGTGTGAAGGAAACACAGACATTTGTGACATAGGGAGAGACAGTGGAGAGGAAGCAGCAGCTGTCACAGGGGGTCTGTCCTTGAGTACAGTGTCCCCAGGGCACCCTGACCTCTGCTCAAGTCAGGCAGTGCAGTACCCCTGTGGGGCACTAGGAGCAGCCTGCACTGGGCGGTGGGCTGGCAGTGTGGGGGCAGCAGGCAAGGACACACACCCCACCTCAGGGCACAGAGACAACTTCAAGATGCCTCTTCACGATCAGGTGCATCAGGAGTAGCAGAGGGGCATGCAAAAGTAGGAAAGGGGTGATGGCAACCCCGATATCCTGGTGGTGTAAATGTTTTTGCATGTGTGTGCTGGAGCTAGGCCTTCATAGGATTAGCTCTACAAGACTGTTTATGAATTTGTAGATGTTTATTAATAACTCCTAACTTATCTATAATCATGATTTATCTATAATCATGATTTATCTGTTGTATTAAGGGTGTTGATTCTGAATATATAGTTCATGGATTTCCAGTTAGTTACATGACATTATAAATCAATAAACTGCTTCAATGTTGATTTCATTTAAACCACATGAGTTGAGCAGATTTTCCTTGTGACCGGGTAGTAAAAATAATTATCCACAGTCTCAGAAGGACATGCATTTTTAAATGCCCTCGGATAAAAAGAGTAACTTGCTGGTCCTGCTTGCAAACTGCATCAATAAAATGTGTGAAAGCATGCTTTGCTTTTAAAGCCTCTGAATGAAGTCATATAGCCTTATTGTCTTTAAATTCTTAAATTAGAATTCACCATAGCACTTTGAGTCATTTAATTTTGATCAGGTTTCCTTGCAGTTTTTTGAGCTTGGTGAGGATCTAGAAATAATCTCTACCCAATTTAACATTGCTTAAAAAAGAATAAAATAAAAATCTGCTTTGGTTTTAGCTTCCTAGCTTTTCACCCTTGATCCTAGAATTCGGAAGTACAGTAGAAGGTACATGCCTACATTCCACTTGTTCCCTTGTTCTTCCCGTTCTCTCCCAAGTAAATAACTGCAGATGTACATAATAAAAACCCTTTGGATATGTACCTCAAATACAGTTACAGCTTCAAAGGTTGTTTTCTAACTTGACCTCTGCAACACCAGAACAAATCATTGTTTACTGGAAAGGATTCAAAAAAAGCAATCAAAATGGAGGTGACACTCAGAAGAAAAAGATTTGGGACAATAGTATGTGGCTTCTGCAATTCTGGGGCTGTTAAAAAATGCTCTTGTCCCTATACACGTCTTTACATTGTGATTGCCCATATTTTAGTGTACGGGTTTCTTCTTACAATGTTGTCACAGAACTTCACAAAAGCAAGTCAGACTGACTAACAAACTAAACCCAGCATTTATTTTTACAAGATGGTAACAACGTCAAAATAAATTTTATTCTAACTGAACCTGCTTTGAGGCTCTGTCAAACTAACAACCCACAAGTTCAGAATGTCATTTGAGAGTTATTACTACACAGCCAACTTAAGAATTCTTAATGTTTATGGCTGATGACCCAAAATGCACAATCACTGCCCTAATAAGGGAGAACATTTCCCTTCCTGTACTTCAAAGAATTTCATTGGATGGCATCCCAATCCAAGGGAAGAGTCCCCACCTGCTCTGAGGAAGACCAACTAAAAATGGTTCTCCAGTGAGCCCCTGTTTATATCTTAATTGATTCTGATCTGTGGTCAAATATGGTCATGTAGCCCCCCCATTGGCTGAGGACCCCAACTTCCTTACCTTTCAACTAAAAAGTACATGTTGACCTACAGCATGTGGCTGTGACCAGAACTGTGGCTGGAAGTTTTCCTGGACTTTTGTCAAGTCTTTGTTAGGTACAACAGCTGTGTCTGGGAAGATTTTGTGGGCTTGTGTCTGGTCTCTGTTAGGTTAGGTTTTGTCAGGTCTTTATCAGGACAGGTGCATCTGCCAGAAGTGTGATTAGGTAAATGACAATATAATAGGTGATTTACAGCATGACATTGTCTTTGTGTAATGCAAACTGGTACTTAAATTATGGTATCTATGTTTGTGTCTTGTGCAGTGACTGTTATGCATATCACACTTACTATCCTTATGCAGAATTTCCACTGTATTCACCTACGATATAACACTTTTAATTACATGGGGGAAAAAAATAGCAAGGTTTGAAATCAAGAGACAAAAAAGAACCCTACATTGAGGCCCCAAATATGCCTCTCAGAATCTATTCTTATTTCTTTTTCTGACCCAGAAATGAACACCCCATATCACCATTGTTTGTAGATGGAATTCATATCAAATGTCTTTAAAAACAGTGGAAAAAAATATGTACTATCTTCCACTGAGCCAATTTGATATTTGCCAGACCTTTCATGTTTAAGGGGTAGGTTACCTCATCCATTATTTAATTGCCCTCTGGAGGGGGCAGTCATTTTATTTTGATTGAAATGGAGTTTTGACTAATAAACTCCTGTTGTGATTGCCTCTCTTAAGTGGCTAAACTGAGATGGAGTCTAGGCTAAGGATTTAAGTAATACAAATTTATTAATGTATAACGTATACACTGTAAAAATTTACAGTTCAATTTCTTTTTTGCCTTCATGTTTTAATTCAACTTTAAGTACTTATATTTAATGCCTTCATTACAAATGATTTGCATATTTAAACAAGAAAGCATCCAAAAATTTGTCATTAGAATTTATTTTCAAATGCACAACATTGTCACTCTTCCTACCATTTAGAATAACCTACATTCTTCTTAGCCACTTAGAATGGTTGTATGTAGCTTTAAATCCTAAGACTTGGCAATTTGTGTCACAGAAGTGGTAAGATAATAATGAAATAAGTCACATTATACATTTACGTCATTATCTTTGAAAGATACAGTCAGGCAATTAGGAGGAAGATTTCTAAGCCAACTGGACTCTCAGCTTCTTGATGTTTTTCTAAGAAAGTAATTCAGAGGATTAGAGATGACTTTTACAGCATTAAAGATATATCAGGTTTTTCATTTCCACAGGACTTAATTTGTGCCACGTAAAATATAAGGACCATTCTCAGCACTTGACTAATTTAATATCCTGTTCATATTGTGAGATTGCTCGTAATTCAATATGATAAGACATTTATCTACTGCTGTCATTTAGTTACTCTGACTCTGGTTTTGGTTTTGAGTTTGGGTTGTGGGTTTTTTGTTTGGTTGGGTTCTTTTATTACTCTATAATATCCCATCCATAAAGAAGCTTCAAATGTTAAAGAGCAACCAAGACCACACATTACACAGATAAATAGAAACTAAATCCAACTTGGTACTGAGTAAGAGAGTTATAATATGTTCCGTACACCCAGACTTCATTGCATGTAAAACTTCATCAGCTGCTAGGGTATATTCACAGTCACAGGGTATATCCACAGCTTCCCTTGAACTCCTGAGTCATGGGCTGATTATGAGTAACTCCCCTCAGGGATCAGTACTGGGGCTGGAGCTGCTTAATGGCTTTATTATAGACCGGGATGGTTGGACAGAATGAACCCTCAATTTTCATATGATACTGAGCTGGGGACAGTACGCTGTAGGGGTAGGGCGGCTATTCACAGAGAGCTGGACAATTTGTAGAAATGGTCTGACAAGAACTTTGTGAAGTTCTACAAGGACAAAGGCAACCTAAACCAGGGTCAGAGTAACCGATAGTGCCAGATGGGAGCTAAGCAGCTACAAATCAGCTTTGAGGAAAAGGACCTGGGATGTTGGTTACAGAAAGTTGAACATGACCCATGGCTGTGCCCTTATAGCAAAGAGGTCCAACAGCATTCTTGGTTGTAAGAGAAAGTGGGTAGCAGGTGAAGAGAGCTGATGGTTCCCAGCATCTAGACCGAATGTATCTATAGTGCTGTGTCCAGTTTTGGTCTTCTCAATGCAAGAAGACAAGGACATATTGGAGTGAGTTCAGTGGAGTGAGTTCAGTGGAGTGAGAAAATCCACAAGCTGGAGAACTTGAAATACAAGAAGACGCTGAAAGAAATTAGTTTGTTCAGCCTGCAGAAAAGAAGGCTCCAGGGAGAGGGAGGCTTTTTTGCTGTCTACAACTAATTAGGGTTTAGAGCAAGTACAGGGAAAAAGAGATCCTGTCTCTTCCAGAGCTGCACAGTGAAAGGACAAGAAGCAAACGACCCAAGCAAACAACATGGGAGACTTTGACTCTTTGAGAAAACAGTTTTTCTACTTGTTGGTAGTCAAATGCTACAGGTTTCCCACGCAGGCTTTGGAGGATCCATCCCTGCAGATATTCAAAACTCAACTGTTCAGGGCCCTGAGCAATCTCAGCGGCCGACAGTTGGCTGGGGGACATAAGGAGGTTCCTTCAACCTGGATTATCCTATTATTACCAGTAATGTAAACTCTGCTTATGTGATCGTATGCCATGCCCTACTCAATGCAGCTTCCACAGTGGCATAATGGGTATAGGATTACTTCATTAAAGAACAAAGAAATGAGCAGCAGTGTAACAGTAGTTGTTTCCATTTTCAGACTGAAACTGAAGACCTCGTTTTCATTCTTGGGTTCGTGATCACATACTTGAACTGTGACATTTCCATGGGAATCTCTATGGTCAGGATATTCTGCCCACTTATCTACTATCTTCTCTACACAGAGAGAAAATGAAGGGAAACTTGTTAGTCCTTACAGATATTCATTTAAGCTTTATTTTTATCCTGGGTTGTTTTTTTTTTGTTGTTTTGTTTTGTTTTGTTTTGTTTTTTGTTTGTTTTTTTTCACAGAATCACAGAATCCCCTAGGTTGGAAGGGACCTTTTAAGATCATCTAGTCCAACCAATGAGAAAAACAAACAAACAAACAAAAAAAACAAAAAAACCCACCCAAAACCACCACACCCAAAACACCCACACCACACAAAACACCACCCAACACTAATGCATATCCCCAAGCACCTTGTCAACTCGTCTCTCAAATACCTCCAGGGATGGTGCCTCAACCACCTCCCTGGGCAGCCCATTCCAATGTCTGATAACCCTTTCAGTAAAGA
>JAOQGH010000001.1:156745708-156785816 GCA_025769975.1 Gallinago jamesoni
CCTGAAGAGCCATGTCTACACGTTTCTTGAATACCTCCAGGGATGGTGACTCCACCACCTCCCTGGGCAGGCTGTTCTAGTGCCTGACCACTCTTTCAGTAAAGTAGTTCTTCCTAATATCTAATCTAAATCTCCCTTGCCGCAGCTTCATACCATTTCTTCTGGTCCTGTCGTTATTCCCTTGGGAGAAGAGGCCAACCCCCGCCTCTCTACAGTTTAATTTCAGGTAGTTGTAGAGGACAATGAGGAAGAAGATGAAGCCAGAATCTTCCAGTGTCAGGACCAGAGACAATGGGCACAAAGTAAACACAAGAGGTTCCATCTGAATGCAAGGAAACCTTATTTTTAATGTATGAGTGACCAAGGAGGCATGCGGGTAGCCCAGGGAGGTTGTAGAGTCTCCCTCCTTGAAGATATTCAAAAGCCACCTGGACATAGTCCTGAGCAGCCTGCTCTTATGAGGCCCTAAGGACACCGGGGTGGGGGCGTGGCAGGCATAGGAACAGCACTGCTCTGAAACATGGGGGATTGGACCAGGTGACTCCAGAAGTCCCTTCCAACTACAAAAATTCTGATTCTGTAATTAATGATAGTCTCAAGAGACATCTACATATAAGGCAAGACAGAAGCAATTACTTGTGACAGACAAAACTTAGTTCTGAAGTTTTATGGTCTTTGAGGTCATAATCTGAAACTGTAGACTTTTTACTGTGGTATTTTCATAATTTTTTCTTACATTAAGTGCAAAATGAAAAGCAGGCAAATGTTTTATTGACCTACTTTCCAAGTTGAATTATCTGAGAATTTTAGACATTTGAATTTACAATACAGATTCATACCAATGCTTAAGGTAATTGTTCAAGTGATAAAAGTAATAGGCTGCAGCTTTTGTGTGGAACAGATACAAAGAAAGGTGAGTAATATACTGTATAAATTGCTAAATCTAGCTCCAGGTTGTGGAAGACAATGTTATTGAACAATTGTATGCAATTTACTCCCAGTCTGGCTATTTCAAGCATCTCTAACACTGTTTGTCAGCTTTTAGCCTCCAACTCGAAATTAGACTTAGAATCATTGTAGGTCCCTTCCAACAAAACTGTCTATTCTATTCTATTCTATTCTATTCTATTCTATTCTATTCTATTCTATTCTATTCCATTCTACCCTACCCTCTCCGTTCCCAGGTTTTGCCTTAATTTTCTGTAGTTTAGTAAACTCTGTTGAAAAAGACCCTTCCAGGTCTTCATGTCTACATCAAGCTGCTTTTCCTTGGCCCATAATGCTCTTACCTACAGGCAAATCAATCTGCTTTCCCTCTCCTGTTTCTTGCACGTGAGTGATGAGACCTAACTGAGAAGAGCTAACCTTATCCTCTTACTCTCAGTTTCTGCACAAATCTGGAAAGATGTTCCTTTTATCAGTATTTTAAATCTATAATCTAAGTATTGCTCCACAAAATGGTTGCAAAAATATTTTGCCATAGGAAAGGGAAAACAGTTCTTTAAACGGTTTGAACCAAATACTGTCAAATGATACTTACCAGAAAAGAATCAGTATGAGGCAGATTATAAAATGTATATGTTCAAAGACTTGGCAAATCAAAATAGATTATTCTCTTTTTCGATCAAGTTTTGAAGAAGTCTAGGAATACTCAGTTATATATAGCTACACTGCAGCTGTTCTATGTTGTGTATAATACAGATACAAATATATAGAATTTTTAGAAGAAGAAAATCATGACATTGTTTTCCTTCTTTCAAGATATTATTGCTGTTAGTTATAAATATTGCTGTACCAAGAGTTCTATGACTTGCTGGGGCCAAGCACTGAATAAACCTAACCTATGAAAAAAACTAACCTATAAAACTGTACAAATACTCAGCCATGGAATTATTTATTTAATATAACCACATTATATTACTATTGTGTTTTCTGCCACTACACAACTTGTTTGCATAGAAGATGTAACACAATACTTCATGCCCAGGATATTATCTAATATTAAAAGACAATAATTATGAATATAATTTTTCCTATGGAACTAACTCATTTTCTACATTGTAGGAATAAGTGAGGCATTTTAAGTGAGGAATTATTAAAATTTTGGAATAAAAAAGAACACCGTGGAGTTCTGTTTTTAAAGTTGTTCTTAATTGCTTTAATTTTGTTTTCAAAATAGTCAAATAAATTAGCATAGCAAGTAAAGCATTTATTCCTTACTATCTAAGAGCAGCTGTCTTCATGCTTTCTATCATATATTTCATTCCCAAAAGGCAGAAGAATATTCCCTACTTACTTACCCATTGGTGTTTTTTGCAAAACTCAGGGAAAACAGCTTTCTTTTCTGATCTCAAGTAAATGCACCTAGCCTTTCCCGCTCTCTTCCTCTTCTTTCCTCCTCTTCTTGGCTGTGGCTTTTCACTATCAGCCCTGTAATTGCTCCACCTAGAAACACAAAGTCACTAATTCATAATTTTTGCAACAGTCAACATGAAGAATATATTTATGTGAAATATATTTAGATATTGGTTCTAGAAAGATAAGGAAGTTGGATCTATTTGTCTTTGTGTTTAAAACGCCACATCATAAGTCCGGTTGGTTTTGTCTGTGTGTTTGTTTTTATCTGGGAGAAATCTTTCACATCTTTGTGGTCATGATTGAAAAAGCTAAGAATACAATTAACAGCTTAACCAAGTTGTTCATTGTAATCAAAAGAGATTTGTAGGCAAATGGCAACAGAGCATTTAACAAAAAAATGGAAAAGAAAAAGACAGGAAGAGGGGATTTTTTTTTTTTTTTAATATTCTTTTAAAAGCCATAAAGGTGAATCTTGCAAATACAAAAACATGTCTATGGACAGAACAGGACAGAGTTAAAACAGTGTATCAAGTCAGAATAAGTACAAATGTACAAAGAATCCATTTACCCTTTTTGAAAAATAATAATAATAAATTCAGAGTGTTACATACCTGTCCCAATTTGAGGTAAAACCAAACCAGTTTTGTGTTCTGTGATTTCACATTTTAGTTAGGCCTCCTCTAACTCTCTGAAATTAATGGCATATTGTGAAGAAAACTGCTTGTTCTCAGGATGATAAGGCCAGTGTTTGTGCTAAATGCCAAGGAATGGTACGCAGAGAGGCCCTTGCTTATACTTATTGCTATAACAAGCAAGGTCAGCCAATTTTTGTTATTTGCCCCTTAGAGGGTCGGAAACAGAAAAGCGTAGAGGGGTCACACCTGTGGGGAGGAATGGACAGGAGAGGTGACTGAAACCTGACCAACTGGGGTATTCTATCCCATCTGCCCCATGCTCAGTATAAAAGCTGAGGAATCAAAGGGTCAGCTCTTCTCTTCCTGTGATGGTCAACATCCAAAGAGAACTCTGTTCATCTGCCTTTGATCCCGATCCATGTGTTCCTGACTCCGGAGCTGGAACCCAGTTCCCATCTGTTGCTGAGTCCAGTCTGGGACTTCCCCAGTGCCTGCCAGTGATGGGACTGTCATCCTGGGAGCAACAATACCCTAGAGATTAAGTTTAAAAATAAAATTATTACTACTAATTCCCAAATCAATCTATTACCAGTACATAATATTAATGTTGCAATTACATTAGGTCATTTAAACTACATAAATTGGTGCCTACCTTTTCAATACTTTGCTCACTTTGTAGAACGGGGACGAGTAATTGTCATTTTCTTCCTTTTATGTTTTGGTGACACAAAATCTTCAAGAAAACAACAGAAACGCTATCTCAGGGTCAAACTGTAAAATGCTGATATTCATAATGAGATTCCTTAGAGATTATCAGTACCATTAATGGCTTTCAAGTCCATTAAAACAAATCTCTGGACTTTCTTGCCTCTTTGTCAAATTACTGCTATGATAGTACCTATACCAGCACTTCTTATGGAATAAGCACATTATTGCATAGTTAATAAGACTATGGAAGTCATTCAAGTTTATTTCACTTTCCTTGATCAGGTCCACATTTATTATATTTTTTCTTCATACTATTTGCTTACTTGTTTATGCTTGGATATTTAATAGTCATTAAATTTATATTCTTTTCGATCCACTGTGACAAAATTCATTAGCGTAACATCAAAAACTCCAAAGGAGACATTCCTTCTCTTGCCATTGAAGTGGGGATGGGGCCAAGGCAATGCCAGGCCTGGTGGTAAGCCTGGTGGTCAGGTTCAGACTGGATGAGGGGAAACATGGTCAGACAGCTCTAGGGCAGCAGGGCTGGAGACGGGAATGGGCTGGGCTGGGACATCAGCCTCTGGATCAGACCTTACTCTCCTCAGATCCCTCCATGTCTGAGCAGGGGAGGGCTGTGGTGGAGCTGGAAATCAGCACTACCGTGGCATCGCTAGCGTGTGAAATGTCAGCCCTTGGCTGAACTGAAACGAGGTCCTGGGCTCATGGGAATTTTCATCTGTAAAAAGCCACTAAGAAAAGCAAGAAATGAAAATGCAGTTATTGATTTGAATTTAACAGATCCTTTCTTTCCTGCCTTGGTGTCTTAGCATGAGATGTGAGCCTCTTAGCCAAGCCATCTCCCCCTGTAATTGATATTGATTTCACCACTGGGCTAGTCCCTGAACTTGTAACCCTCCTGTTTCTGTTTTCTAATAGAACAAGCAGGAACACCCAGGACAGCTTCTCCTGGGTAAAGCTTTTCTTTAGTTTTGTTTCTCCCTAGACTTGCAACCTGTTTGTTTCTTGACTTGTTTGTTTTGATCTATTTCTGTTTATTGATTCTTCACAAGTGCATGCTTTCGTGCTCTCTGGAATTGGGCCAGGACATTCATGCTGGGGCAGAAGAATGAGGTGCTTCCTCTTTGTCCTTATTAATGTTTTTTTCAATGTTGATGACCACTTTATTTATTAATTTGTGTGCCTTTTCCTGGCAGGCTGTTAATGCTAATTGTTTTCTTGTAACACTGATGAACTTCAGTAATCATATACCATGATTTCAACATAGAAATCACTAGATTAATAGCTTGTATTTCAGACTGCATACAGTCCATGATTAATAGCGTAGATGACAGCTTTGAAATTCACCCTCTAGTAAATTTCTCAGAGTTATGTCAATATGTATTCCAATGCATAAAATAAAATACCTGTGAAATAAAAAAAGAAAAAGTAGATGTCTGCTTAAGATGAATAAATGCAACATGTTACTGTTGATAAAAATGGAAATATCTAATAACAAAGGAAGTTCCCTGAATTAAATAACTAAAGCATAAGAAGAATAATAATGAAAATGGTGATAAGTATGGGGGGGTAAAGGAGGAGGAGAGAAAGGAAAGAGGTGAGAAAAGAGAGAAAAAAGTGAAAAAAAAGCAAAAATGGGGAAAAAAAGAGGGGAGAAAAGGGAAAAAAAGAACATTTCTTCATTTAAATCTGGGCCAAACATTTCTACAACATCTATGGTATGTGAAGCTTGAGGTAGACATGCCTTCTTTTTAAGATGTATTTCTCAGCTGAGAAATCCAAATTCAGGAGGTAAAATTAGCATGAATACTGCCAGGACAGTTTGAAGGAGATTGAGCACGAGAAGGAGATATGTTGAGAGGTGTATCAGGGTGTGAATCTGAAGATCCAAATATGGTAAAATGACATATATACTTTATTAGATAAAATGTTATGTTGTATAACAAATATTGTTTTCATTTTCTTGTACATCATACCATAAATACATAACAGAATTTACAGACAACTTTAATTTTTCAGAATATTTTTGACATATATAACTTTTTTTAACTCATTCCCTTAGCAGGAAACACGTTTTCTGTTAATTTTACTCTATTTTAGATTTCATAGCAACTGTGATACTCACTTTCCTGTGAAGTGTATCTCATTCTATATCTTATTGTACTTTTCTCAATGTGAGAAAAAATATTGACATTTACTTGGATATTAAAAGCAATATTTCTCTCAGCAGACAAACCATACCAAATAAAATGAATATGTAAAAAACCTTTTTGAATGGGAAACAGATCAAAACCAAAAAATTAACTAAAAAAATACCCAACAACAAACCAATAAAATCTAGCCTATGGTTATGTGAAAAAATCTAGAAAAGTTCAAAGTTTTAGAGCCATTAAATCTATATGAAGGGAATAATGTTTCTGAAAACAAAGTAGAAGCTCCTAAGAAAGAACTTTCTACTTACTGACAGAGTGAAAATCATGTGGACTCTATCAACAGGAGATTACTTCTACACTAGCAAATTAATCAGGCCAACAACCACACAGTAGGACTGGAATGCTCTTAAAAAGATCAGTAAAGTATCTGTGACCAGTGCCAACTAACAGTCTTGCATACAGTAGCAGAGCATGATTCAAAGAATACCACAGACCAAAAATCATAACTTCTAGACAACAGCCAAGGTAACCATATTAGTGAAGAACAGGGAAGGAGAATCTAGTTTACAGACAAGACCTGTGACATATCAGCTGTCAGTTACCTATTTTATTTAAGAATACAGATATAGTCTCAGGGACCCTTTAATTCAATTTCTGTTCTTCATTAGGTGCTCATGCAAAGCATTCAGGATTTAATTCATACTTGTGAACCCCTTCAGGATGAGAAAGCTTGAAGGAGTGGAAGCTTCAAAATGCAGAAAAGTGTATGCCCAGAGATTATGACAGGACGAGCTTTCCACAGTGGAGGGTAAGGGATTAACTCAGAGGAGGACATTTACACAATCAGATGATCCACCCAACTGTTAAAGATACAGATTACCCATTTCTCTAGAGCAATGTTCTTATTATCACCCTTTGGGCCCCTTTGTATTTAGATAAGTTCATCTTTACAGCAGCTGTGATTATTCCCCGTGTTCTACCCTGAGATTCATCATATCTGAACCTTCTTCCACATTAGAGATTTTTTGCTCATTCACATATGTATATATCTGTGTTTGTGTGAATAGTTTTACTATTTTTTTGGGAATTTTGTTGATACTGTTGTTCTGCAGCAACAATACTTAGGCTTGATTTGCATACGAAGAACTTTTGTCTTTACTCATACTTCAGAGTTTCCTGTTCATACAATTTTTACACGTACACATAAAGTAAACAGGATTTTGACAGGGTTTTGAGAATATAAATATCAGAGACTTATAGAATTAATTGGTGCTATCAGTGCTATTGAAGTGTGTGACTGCTATAGTATAGTATAGACTATATATATACTATATATATACTATAGTATAGTATAGACTAAATAATGAATTGGACATGAGTGTTACTCAGATGAGGAAAAAATTGTTTGGTTTCTTTTAAGTGGCTATAGGAAGTTTCTCATTCCTTAATCTGGCAGATCAATGAATCTAAAATAGAAACTATACTGTTTTAATTATGTCAGATGTTAAAGTCTAGGAGCTCTATAAATTAATAGGATTGTAAGGTATTCTGTTCTTCGTCACCCTTTCTATGAACCTTTCCTTCCCTCTCTCTTGACTGTATGAAGTGACCAAAAAAAATGCCTAAAATTTAATTAGATTCTTAACATGAGTTCTTGATTTAGGTACCTTATGTTATGCACCACAAATACCTTAATAAGTTTTATGTCATTTGAAACATGCTGTTATTAGCTTCTTAACATAAAACCAGATATGTCTTTTTTGTGCTTCTTGAAGTCAAAATTTTCTGCAATTTTCTACCTTTGCCTCCATAAAAGCTATCCCATTTAGTGCTGTAAGCCAAAGGGTTTTTCTATTGTATTCTTGATAAGATATTAAATGGAATAGTAATTCCCTCTCATAGAATAAAGGAAGTTACACATTTTATTGCAGTATTGTAGTTATCTATGGGCTATCAATTCATTTAAATAAGACATAAAGAGAATAGTCCTCTGGACAGTGAAGATAAGTTTTCCTGGAGAGCAGCAGGGAAAGGAAATGAAATAAGAGGGTATGATGGGTTGACTTTGGCTTGCTGCCTGGTGCCCACCAAGTCACTCTATCAGTCTCCCTCTTCAACAGGAAACAAGGAGAAAATGTGATTAAAAAGCTCATGGGTCAAGATAAAGACAGGGAGATCACTCACCAATTACTGTCACAGGCAAAACAGATTTGACTTGCAGAAATTAATTTAATTTATTGCCAATTAACAAGAGTAGACTGGGGATAAACAAAAACAAAACTAAAACTACCTTGCCTCCACCCCTCCTTTCTTCTCAGGCTCAGCTCCTGACTATTGTACGTCCTCTTGACTGAGCAGCACAGGGGGATGTGGAAGGGGAGTTGCAGTCATTCCATAATGCTTTGTCTCTGCTGCTCTTTCCACTTCATGCTGTTCCCCTGTTCCAGCTTGGAGTCATTCCAGAGGTATACAGTCTTTCACAAACCTCTCCAGTGTGGGTCCTTCCCACAGACAGCAGTTTTTCAAGAACTGCTGCAGCATGGGTCCTCTCCTTGGCTACATTCCTTCAGGAACAGACTGCTCCCGCATGGATTCCCCACCAGGTCACAGCTCATGCCAGAAAACCTTCTGCTTCAGCATGGGCTCCTCTCCACAGGCTATGGCTCATGCCAGGAGCCTGCTCCTATATGGACTTTTCCAAGTCTGCAGCTTCATTTAGGGCATATCCACCTGCTCCAGCGTGGGGTCCTTCGTAGGCTTCAGTGTAGATATCTTTAAGGTGGTCCTCCCTGGGCTGTAGGGATGATGTACATGATTCATTTTAGTCTTTGCTACAAGCTGTGGGGCAATCTCATCTCCGGTGCATGGAGCACCTCCTCCCTCTCCTTCTTCATTGACATTGGTGTCTGCATACATGTTCTCTTACATTTTCTCACTCCTCTGTAACAGATCCTGTGCAGTGTTTCTTTACCCTTTCTGAAACATGTTATCACAGAGGTGCTATCATCACTGATGGGCTCAGGTTTGGTCATTTGTGGGTTCATCTTGGAGCCTCCGGATTTGGCTCTGTCTGGCATGGAGTTTACCTGTCAACCTTGTCACAGAAGCCACCCCTGCAAACCTCCCTGCTGCCGAAACCTTGCCTTACCAAAACCCTACCAACCCCATATAGAGGGTAAAATGAAGGTAAAGGCCTAGGAACAGTAGTAATAACATAAATAATTAATTATCACTATCATAAAGAATTTTAAAAATGTAATGACTTCATTAAGTGTGGAGGTTTTTTTGTTTGTTGAGATTTTGGAGTTTGGGAATTTATTTTTGTATATGATTTTATTTCTGAGCATGCGGTATTTTGTATTATAATCTGAGTAGCTAATTCTGTAGGTGTCCCTGCTTAGGCATTCAAAATATTTACATTTGTTTTTATAGGCTCAAACAAATATAGACCATTAAGAAAGTTGAGAAATCTTTTAACTACTCAAAAACTACATGAGAGGAAGATGTGTCTACTAATTCAAAATTCTGTGAGCTTAAATTCAAATTGTACCACATATCAACTTACACCAGTTAAAATATGTCTTGACTGAAGTAATGAAAAGTTGCTTTTTTCTTACATCTACAGGAACGTTAAAAAGCTCTGTTAAAATTCCTGACTAGACAATAGTTTGAAATGCATACTTTTTCATATAAAGTATTAAAATGTTCTATCACATTAAAGTTTAATTTTAGTGGAAGTAAAAGATGATTGTATTTCAGTGCCTGTATTCATTCACAGCATTTCCAAATGAAGATTTATTTAAAATAGTTAGGGTATTTTAGTGCTAAATTATATATTTTATTGATAGTTTTGAGAACAAATGAAGGGCTAATGAAAGGTTAAAACCTTTTTGCGTAACTAAAGAATAACTATAAATTTTATAAATTACTATTAGGACCAACTTATACCAGTGATTTCTGATTCCAAGGGGTTGTTTGGACAACTAGAGATTAAAAACCTAGAAAAATGTGTGCATGCTTTGAATTCTATTGGGATTTATCATACCAACTGCTTAAAAACATGATATCTTGTCTAAATTATGCACTGTTTCTAGACATAAAATATTTTATTGGACCAACAAATACCATCTGAAATAATAGATGAGCTTTTAGTTACTTGAAAAAGTTACTGGTTTTGAAGGTTGCCAGGCACAGACAATTCAGGATAGATACCTAAGGGCAATTGAATTGTTCTGTATGTATGTTCTAGGATTAGTTTTGAAAAAATTGTTTTGACTATTCATGAACTCAGAATTTCTGAGCAGAAATTTGTCTAGAGAACACCTGTTGGCTTTTCTTCTTCTTTTGCGTGGCTGAAGTCATAGAGCAGCTTCAACAGTTTGATGCATGAAGCCTCCACACTGCTATTGCTTTCTCAAAAGAATCTAGTTTTATGTGTGAAACTGATACTGTATTACTTATGTTAGCATACCACAGAGCATACTATAAATTTTTAACTCATTATTGGAAAATTCTGAGCATGCAAACTTATTAAGGTTTTATGAATATTATGAAATTAAATTAATTCTTTCATTAAGTATTTATTACTATAAGTGCATACGTAGATGATGGCTTTATGATTTTGATAATTGTAATTAGCTCAGTGCAACATGTTTGGAGAAATTATTAAAAGACTTTACTGGCACAAAAATGACCTTTGTTGTGGTCATTCACCCACTTTTCTTTTTTGCTGTAAAAAACATATCTGCCATCCTCAATTTACATTTCTGCTTTGGGTTAAATAGGAGGAGTTTCTTTCCACAGCTGCACTACTGAGCTAGCCAATAATGTAATCTCTCTTCTATCTTCTTCAATGTCTGTGTTTCACTTTCTACATGAGGGCACCCTAGCCTTGCTACAGATCGGTAGTCAAACTACCTATATTCTAGTACATAACAGCATTCTTCCCAAAGCCCAGGGACTGAAGAAATATTTTTGATTAATCATATATTTTTTTATGAAGAAGAAAGTTAAATAGGTTACAAGTGTCCTTTTTGCATCAACTGGGTGTCTTCAGTAACAACCAGTCACTGTGAATCATTTCTCATGTGTTTTGCTCCATATTGAAATAGTCTTTCTCATTGTAGCATAGTGCTAAAAATCACAAGTGTCTCAATAAATCTTACAACTATCCATGGAATGAAATGCTATGCAGTTTGGATAAAGAGATAAATCTTTTATACATATTCTTCATACATTAATTTATATAGAGAATATATGTTTCATATTCTGTACATTTCACATAGATTTTCCCAGAATGGTCGTATTTTTGTTTTAGTTATTAAGATAAATGTTGATTATATATAAGAATTGAGTATATTAAACTTTTGTTTTATATAATTTTATCTTTTAAGTTATTCATTCTAAAAATTAAAAAGTTGTGTGCTTTTTTTCCTTTTTTGTTTTTTTTTTCCTTTTTTTCCCCTTTTTTTCCAAAATCTGCTCCATCATACTGTGTGTAGGTGTCCAGGTTTTGTAGCATGAGGGTTGCAGGGATGGCCTTTGTGAGAGGAAGTAAGGGGCTGTCCTGTGTCAGACAGAGACAGTTCCATATAGATATCTCAAAAATGAATCCATTGCAGGGCAGAGCTGAGCCCCTCAGCCAAGATTTTCATGCCTTTGGGGAAGCATATTTAGGAAAGGACAGAAAACAACAGTATGGGGAGCACACACTGGAGCATAGGAAAGATCTTAGAAAAAAGGAGCAGCAGAAGAAAAGTTCTATGTACTGGCCATACCCACTCCCCACCCAGCCTTCCTGCCCGATTCAGGAGTGAAGGAGCAAAGTTTAGACAGGAAAAGAGTGGATGAAAGGTGTTTTTTTGTCTTTCTGTTTCTCACTATCTGAGTCTATTTTAATAGGTAATAAATTACGTTTCCCCAAGTTGAGTCTTGTTTGCCTGTGGCAGTAATTGGTAGCAATTGCCCTGTTCTCTCAACCCACAAGATTTTTCATCCTATTTTCTCTCCCTCTCCTATTGCAAAGGGGTAGTGAGTGTGTGTCCGGGTGAGAGTTTGACTGTTAGCTAAGTCTATACCACCACATCCACAGGCCATGATATTAAAAAGACAATTAGTCATCAATTGACATCATGTGAGAATTGGAAGGCTCGTAAAATCTGGCGTTTAAAAATTAGGAAATCTGAAAAAAATCATTTTCTCCAGCCTTTTCCACATTAGCTGTCTATAAAGTTCCATGCTATTATCAGAGGTGAAGCTATACCTGATCATAGATTAAGAACGCTTCCATATTCTTACCAATGTATTTGTCTTGAGTAATAAACTTCACTGTGACCATTAGGCTCACTCATGCATTTTTTAGAAGGAAGATTATTTTCTAACAGTAAAGAAAGTCTCCATGTTTCACTTGAGTTGAGGTTTTGTTGTTGTTGTTGTTTTGGGTTTTTTTTTTGTTTTGTTTGTTTTTTTGTTTGTTTCTTTCTTTCTTTCCTCAGATATGGAGGTCAGGCAGTAAAGGCAAAGGAAATACTAATTTTCTGCAGTCAGCATCTACAATCAACCTTGTTGTTTTAAGTAGATTGCACAAGTAGTTTTTCAGTTGCTTAGTATTTTTTTATTACCCACTCTTTTGTTTTTTTCACAGGTTTTAACTACATCATGAGTCTGTCATTGACTAGCATGTAATTTGGAAAGTTTACCTTTGGCATTTTAAGGTGGCATATCCCTTTCATGTGTTCAGAGAAAAATACACTTGAAAACAACATATTAACAAATTAGAAAGATTTGTTGCAGGTTGTATTTTTGAATTAATAATATTTCACTCTTTATCCAATATCAAAGAGTAAGCAAACATGCTTGCCTGCTTGTCTGCCTGCTTCTCTCTCTCCCTCTCTTTTACTCACTCCTTTCACTGAACCCTCCCTTCCTTCCTTCCTTCCTTCCTTCCTTCCTTCCTTCCTTCCTTCCTTCCATGTAATTAAAGATGAATGTGTGTTAGTTAATTCAGAATGCATATGACAGAGCCAAAGGTAGTTTCTCTACCTTGGGTTAATACAGAATATTGGAAGGTTGTCTAACCGTAGGCAGAGGTCATTTATATTTCATATTTTAATGTACATTATTTGGAACAGAATCAGATTGAAAAATATTTCTAACTTGTGCAAAAAGTAGTTTTCATTTACTGAACAGTCTTAGTAAATCCCAGCTGGAGTTTATCTTATCTGCAGTCAATAAAATACTTTTATCAGTATGATCCCAAAGCTGAGGTAGCCTAAGTTCTCTCTGTAGTTATAGAGGGAGGGAAAGAAAGAGGGAAGTAAAATCTGCAGGGGTCCCAAGGTAATTTTCTTTCCATCCTGAAATGCAACCTACAATACCAACTTAAACTTTTAACATCTTAACGATAGGTGAGATTGTAATAAAAGGCAGGCAATTTAACAGACATATTTTCTTTGGAGCCTCAATCTGCTCTGAATATAGAATTCAGATCATTTTAATGCTACCCATATTCTACAGCTATCTGAGGAAATATCTGGAAAAAAAAATACTTCATGAAACGATATATTATCCAGGAGAGGATAAGAGAACATAATGCAAAATAATATCCTGACATATAAAAGTAACATTTAAGCTGAATATAAAGAATAATTACCTGTCCAAGACAGTTATTTGTAGGAGAAACAATCACCTAAGGTGAAAACCTTAATGCCTAGTTAAATTCAAATTATATTTAAAATATAATATTAAATGAAAGAATTTCTACTAAATGGTTACTAAAGCCATAAACCCCCAATAGTACTATCATTCACTATCAATGTATAAATAATAATTAGTATAAATTAATGATAAGGATAAATTATTTTTATCATAATAGAAGTTGTATTTTTTATCATAAACCCCCAAAATAATTGTTGCTGATATCCCAAAAGGATGAGAATGAGAGACAATACCCAAGGAAATTGTTAACCGTTCTTATAAATCATCCTATTTACAAAAAAATCAAAATAAGTTTTATCAGATGGAAGGAAACGTAGGAATTTTTAGGGCATCTTCCAGAGTATTTATTTTTACCATTTTTTCTCATATAATTCTGTTTTCAGGGTTTGAAAAATATGAATAAGTAGGATTAAGGCATGAATCTGTTTTCTGAAAAAAAAATTGCTCTTAACAATTCTTCTCAAGATTTTTATAAATAATGTAACTGTCCTCAAGTGTAATGCAAAGAGAGTGAACCACTGAAAGACTCTTACTGTATGCTACAATTGTCATGCATTAAAATAATGTTACTATGTCAGTTAACTTATTAATTATCATTCAATAATTTATATTCTAATATAATTAAAACAAAACCTATGTCTTGGTAACTGCCTTGAGGCAGTTGTTAAATCATGCCTGCAAGGTTGAAGAAGACCAGTTCTCTCAATCTCTGTTTGTATTTATGTCCTTATTTCTTCCTCATATCTAATCTAAATCTCCCTTCTTTCCATTTAAAACCATTACTCCTTGTCCTATAAATACACCTCCTGTTAAAGAGCCCCTCCTTATCTCTCCTGTAGACTCCCTTTAGATACTGAAAGGAGTATGTAGAGAGGAGGGGGTTGTAGACAAGGAAAAGGTCTCCACTCGGCCTCCTTTTCTGCAGAGTGAACAACCCCAGCTCCCTCAGCCTCTCCTAATAAAACTTATTCTCCAGATCTCTCACCAGCTTCGTTACCCTTCTCTGGACCCGCTCCTGCATCTCACTATCTTTTTTGTGGTAAGGGGCCTAATTAAAAGACTATATTTTTTTTTATTGCTAGAATATTCATAAAGCACTGTCTCATTTCCTTGGTTATTTGATGTGTTTTGAAATAACATTAATGCTACAAAACCAACTACTTTAATATGGTTTTGTTTCACATTTTTCTTTTTAAATATTTATAACTGTTATTAGTGAACTTTGCACTTTAAAAGTTAGTTATTTTTCCAATATACTGTATATTCAACAATTTTCCAGCCATACCATGAAGCAAAACACCAAATCTAGTTTAGTAACCTCTCAATTGAAAAAGGAACTTGCCCATTTACAAATTTTCCTCCAAAGATACATCATCTTTGTGCCTTTGAAGTAATGTCAGAGCATCTGCTTCCCTGCTTCATTGTTATAGTTGGTACAGTTATACAATTTTTCAAAATTTCAGATAAGAAGCCTTAAGGACAATAGAAAAACAGAAAGGTAACTCTTGGCTTTTCTGTGTATACTGACAATGGCCATTAGGAAATCTAGTTCATTCACTGATACAGTTAAATCAGAAGAACTGTCAATGTTTAAAATTGCACTGATTTTTAAGTGCTTCCTACAGGACAGCAAAAGAGCTCAGATTCAAAGACAGAAAGAGTCCTTAAGATTATGTACATTCAAAGGAGCTTACAAATTCAACACATTTAAATAGACACTTTGTGCTAAATTCAGTTGCTTAAACATGGCCATCTGGCACCATTTGAGATGCTACAAAATATTCAAGAAACTGCAGGGCACAGACAAGTAAGAAAATGATATATGGGAAATCTGCCCTTCTAGAGAGGCAACTGGAGGCCAGGCAGGATGGCCTAAGGCGTCCTAAATGATACTAAAAACCAACTACTTCTTGGCAAATATACTGTGTCTCCCATTGGCTACAATGGAAACTTTGATATCTTGCTCATTTGTAGGTTCCTACAATAGAAGCCTAATGTGAGCTGTCTTAATCTTGAGGTGAATCCCTCCTGAAGCTCAATTTCATAGTACAACTTCACTCAGCTCATGTAATCTGTTTCATAATACAGTATGTAGACACCGTAACTGCACATACTGCTTTGTATTATAACTTTCCATACTATTGTTCTGATATTAATCCGGAAAAAATATTTAATAACATCATTAGGACTAATTTTCTCTTGTCTCATTGTTTTAAGTGATTATATATTTTGGTTTTGATCTTGAGTTGATTTAATTTTCAATGCCTGAAGCGCCTCATTGATGTTTCAATGCTTATTTTGAACTCTACTGTTTTTGTTAACTAGTAGTGATTAGTAATGATTAGGATTTAAATACATACACAAAAAAAAAGAATATCTAGTATTGGGAAGCACTTATATTTTAAAGAAGAATAGAGATAGTAAGAAGAATAGATAGAAGAGACAAAATAAAATGAAAATATATTAAATCAAATGAAGCAGAAATTACGGACAAAAAGCATGCATATCATTTACAGAATTGTAAGGAGTAAACTGAGATTACAACGAAGAAAACAGCCAACTTTCAGTGAAAAAAAAAACCAACATAAAAACTGTATCTAAACACCTCTTAAAACAAGTTATAATCACGTTATATATTCCTTAATTTCAACCCTGATATATAAATACCCTATAGCACATACATTTTATATCGGATATATCAAAAGTCTGTTTTCAAGAATTACTAGAAAACCTGTTCAGCAATGCTTTTACTGACTTCTACATCAAACAAATATTATAGAACTAGATGTTTCATCTATCCTATTCTATAGTATCAGATTTTTTTGTTGCATTATTATAATACGCTTACTTAAATGAATTTAAATGGAGCATATTTTAAAGAAAATCCTGTCCTACTGTGATGTGTTGAACCTGGCCAGAATCTAAGCCTCCAACCAGTTGTTCACTCCCTCATCAGTGGGATGGGTTAGAGCACTGGAAGAGCAAAAGCTGAAAACACATGGGTCGAGATAAAAATAGTTTGAAAAGTGAAACAAAGTTGCACACATAAACAACCCAAAGAAGGAATTCATTCCCTACTTCCTATCAGCAGGCAGACACTTAGCTGCTTCCTGGAAAGCAAGGCCTTAGCATATGAAACAGTTAACACGGGAACTCAAGTGCCATAATTATAAACAAGCCCCCTTCCTCCTGAGCTTTTACTGCTGGGCATGACATCATGTGGTATGGAATATCCTTTTAGTCATTTGTTGTCTTCTGTCCTGGCTGTGTTCCCACCCAGCCTCTTGTGCACCCCCAGGCCACTCACTGGTTATGCAGAGAGAGAAACAGAAAGTCCCTGATGCTGTGTAAGCACTGCTCAGCAACAGCTAAAACACTGGTGTATTGTCAACACTGTTTTTGTTGCAAATCCAAAACACAACAGCATGCTGCCTGCTATGTAGAAAATTGACTCCATGCCAGACTAACCTAGTACACCTAGTATGTCTAAGGAGAAAGTTGTAATCGAGAAATAATTAAAATTTAATTCTAATTTGTGCTTATTAATATGTTTCTGGGCAGTGTCCAGAATATATATCAAATACTAGGCATTATTTCTATTATTTGAGCATGTAAGAATTAAGAGCAGGTAAATGTGTTTCTCAAAAAAGTCTACTGTAGTTTTCATTCTGTACTGAAGTTCAAATTTCCAAAGAACCCTCTGTTTCTCACTTCTGTTTTTCAGATAAATTGGCCTATTTTTCAGTAGTTTCTAAAAAGATATTTCAAACTCCTGTAAAGAAAATATTTCTTAAATTCCAAGGAGACATTACTGTGTGGATTGTACGAGAAATGTTAACACCTATCTCCTCTACAACTCCTCTCATCTCTTGTAGCTTCATGGCTTTAAAAGGATAGATAAGCAGGGAACTATAAAAGGAGGATTTTCATTTTGCAGGTGTGCCTGGGGAAAATACAAAGCATTTATTGCACTGGTTTTTGTTGTCACAGATATAAGAAGCAGTAGCTACTCTGCAACTGGACAAAAATCCAAAAGGCCAATGAAACAAAATCCAAAAGGCCAATGAAACAAAAATAAACATTGTGGTAATGATGAAAGCTAATGATAATAAGGAAATCAGACTGAATCTTAAAATCAGTAACCTTGTCTGCAGACACACGTGATTCAGAGCCTTGTCTTCTGATTACCTCACAGACTTCAGGTCAACAAGAGTTTGTAGGTCATACTACCCTTCAGTACTGCAGTCCTTCCTCAGTAGGAAACATGCAGAAATGCAAAGATCTGCACCTCAGAAGAGAAAGCGCCACATACCAATAGGGGAATCTGGGAAGCACCTGGCTGGACAGCAGTCCTGCTGGAAACGACAAAGGAGACACAGTGGACATTAGACTGAATAGGAGCTAACAGTGTGCTTTCATTTTAAACAAAGTAAATCTTGCCCTGCTATGCTACATTAGAGGAAGTATTACCAGCAGAATGAACAAAGTTATTACTCCTCTCTACTCAGCTCTGGTGAGGCTGGACCTGAAATTCTGGGTCCAATTCTGGGTCCTCCAGTTCTTTCATCCTCCTTATGAAAAGGAATGTGAAAAATCTGGAGAAGGCTATCAAACTCAAAATGAGCTGGCAAGGTGCAGTTGCATCCCAGAAAGCCAACCGCAATCTGGCATGCCTCAAAAGAAGCGTGGCCAGCAGGTCAAGGGAGGTGATTCTCCCCCTCTACTCTGTACTCATGAGACCCAACTTGGAGTACTGTGTCCAGCTTTGGAGTCCTCAACATAGAAAGGACATGGACCTGTTGGAATGGGTCCAGAGGAGGGCTACAAAGATGATCAGAGGCCTGGAACACCTCTCCTATGAAGACAAGATGTGAGGGTTTGGGTTGTTCAGCCTGGAGAAGAGAAGGATCCAGGGAGACCTTATAGAGCCTTTCAGTATCTAAAGGGAGTCTACAGGAGAGATAGGGAGGGGCTCTTTAACAACTCCCTGAAAGGAGGGTGTAGAGAGGAGGGGGTCTGCCTCTTCTCCCAAGTGACAGGTGACAGGACAAGATGAAATGGCCTCAATTTGCACCAGGGGAGGTTCAGACTGGATATTAGGAAAAATTTTTACACTGAAAGGGTTATTAAGCACTTCAATGGGCTGCCCATGGAAGTGGTTGAGGCACCATCCCTGGAGGTATTCAAAAGATAGGTTGATGTAGTGCTTACAGACATGATTTAGTAATGTGAATGTGTGTTTTGGTTTTTTTTTGTTTGTTTGTTTGTTTTTTATCAGATTTAGGTTGATGGTTGGACTAGATGATCTTAAAGGTCCTTTCCAACCTACACAATTCTATGATTCTATGATTCTATGATTAGTACCACATATAGATTAAAAAGATAGCCTGTGTTTTTAACAACTGCAAACTCAGTATCTTCTTGTTGGTCCTCTCTGCTGGCAAATCAACAGTCCGCTTCTGCTATAAATCACTCTAAAACAATATAACATTAGTGCAGATACAATATGAAAGGCTCTAATAAATTCTTTTCATGTCATCAGATATCTATGCCACCAGCAGGCTTACAAGGCTTTTCTAGTAATTTGAATATAGGGAGCAATCATGTGGCCCATTGCAGTGAAGGACGTTATTAAACCAACTAAAACTATGACTTTAGAAGTTACTGGAAGTTATTTCAAATATACTTATGAACATGCATAATTAGAAACAATTGAAAATATATTGGTAAAATATTTCATTTTAGGATTGTATCTTAGAAAGAACGGGCATTCAACAAGCAATAGAGATATCACATAAAATGAACTAGTATAAATACAGTATATTGAAAATCACTGTTGAAGCAGCCTGCAGTATGTGTTTCTGATGTGGAAACTAAGGAAAAGTAAGCAGAAGTAGTGTGTGAAAAAAAAAAAGGGAGTTTTTCCATTAAAAGTTTCAGTGAAGTGGATGTGGCTGGCTATGGTTGAGTGTGAGACTGGGAAAGGGCTACAAAGTGACTTAGAGCCTTTCATATTAGCTCTAAGGCCTAGAGAGTTACAGTAGGAAATCACGTCTCTGAGAAGTGAATAATGAAACAGCAGCCTTAAATACACATTTTGTAACTATTACTGAGATAGATTTTGACAGCCAATCAAGAGATTATTTTCTATTTATAATTTTTTAATAGTATTAACACAAGGACTTATAAAATTTTTGATCAGTGTTTTAGGGGTTGTTTTTTTGCTTGGTTGGTTTGGGCTTTTTGAATGTAGTCTAGACACTTGGACCACCTAATGAGAGCATCCTTTTCGGAACTCTATGGCCTTAAGCAGGTTATTTTTTCATTTTATCTCTCAATAACAATATGGACATTCAAATACAAATATTAAGTGCACAGTCACTTCAAAAAATAAACTTAAGAATATTTTTCTAATAAATTAGAAACTTGTGAAGAAAAATAATATTTCAAAGCCAGTGCTTTTATGATTTAATTTTCCAAAAATATAACAAATCACTCTATATTAAGATAAAACAGTATCAATTTTGTATATGAGAAAATATACTTATTTCACATATGTACTGAAATGCTCTATAGGAATTTTAAGCTAAGATCAACATTACTATCTTCCAAACGAATACATTTCGCAACTTCTCTCTATGCAGCATTCTAACTACCAATTTGTTTGTCACTAATGCTATTAAATTAGTTAGCATAGCATGAAGCAGTTTGAATACCTTTTGAAAGTAGTTGAATATGCTCAAATTTTCTTACTTAAAATTTTCACTTCCATACAATAGGTAATGTGTGGACAGGAGGCATGGACTCCACTAAGTGGTGAAGCAAAGACGTTTATTGTTTCACTTTTTCAGCATATATAGTTTCTGTCTTCTGATCACGTGTTGTGCTCTTTACACAGATAGGTTGTGAGTTACTGTCCATACACTGTTGTGAACAATACGATTGACTGCATTTAAATGTTTATCCCTCCTAGCTAACAAAACATTACTATTTCGGTACACTGCTATATGTTTGCTACATTTCACAACACACACACATCACCATATAAGGACATTGTTTTACTGATCTCAAGGCCTCCTTCCCATCAACACAAGAACACCTGCCTAGCTCTCGCTCAGCAGCATGTCTCCAGCTTTCTCGTTCTCCACAGTAATATTCTATAAAACTCTTCCAATATTAGTTTACCAATTATTCAAATAATCACACATATTATTCAAAGCACACTGCCCAAGTCATGGAAGGCAAGAACAGTGGCTCTGAGAGTGAAGAACCACCCACAGTACGAGAAGATCAGATTCGAGAACTCTTAAGGAACCTGAAGGTGCATAAGTCCTCTGACTGGAAAAAGGGGAACATAACTCTGATACTCAAAAAAGCAAACAAAGAAGACCTGGGGAACTACAGACCAGTCACTCTCCTCTGTGCCTGGCAAGATTATGGAGCAGATCCTCCTGAAAGCTTTGCTAAGGCACGCAGAAAATAAGGAGGTGATTGGAGACAGCCAACATGGCTTCACCAAGGGCAAATCACGTCTAACAAATTTGTTGGTCTTTTACGATACTGCCACAGACTTGGTAGACAAGGGCAGAGCAACTGACATCACCTACCTGGACTTATGCAAAACATTTGACATTGTCCCGCATGATAAGCTGGTCTCAAAAGTCATGGATTCGATGGATGGACCACTCGGTGGATAAGGAAATCGCTGGCTGGCCGCAATCAAAGGGTTGCAGTCAACAGCTCAATGTCCAAGTGGCGGCCAGTAACGAGTTGTGTTCCTCAGGGGTCGGTACTGGGACCAGTACTATTTAACATCTTTGTTGGTGACATGGACAGTGGGACAGAGTGAACCCTCAGAAAGTTTGCTGATGACACCAAGATTGGTGGTGCAGTTAACATGCTGGAGGGAAGGGATGCCATCCAGAGGGACCTGGACAGGCTGGAGAGGTGGGTTCGTGCAGATTGCATGAAGTTCAAGCAAGTCAAGTACAGGGTCCTGCACCTGGGATGTGGAAATTCCAAGCACAAATACAGGTTGGGTGGAGAATGGCTGGAAAGCAGCCCTGAGGAGAAGGACTTGGGAGTGCTTGTGGACGAGAAGCTCAATATGAGTCAGCAGTGCGTGCTGGCAGCCCAGCGAGCAACCGTGTCCTGGGCTGCTTCAAGAGAAGTGTGGCCAGCAGGTCACGAGAGGTGATTTTGCCCCTCTGTGCTCCTGAGACCCCACCTAGAGTACTGTGTCCAGCTTTGGAGTCCTCAACACAGGAAGGACATGGACCTGTTGGAACAGGTCCAGCGGAGGGCCAGAGGATGATCAGAGGGATGGAGCACCTCTCCTATGAGGAAAGGCTGAGAGAGCTGGGGTTGTTCAGCTTCGCAGAGACCTTATAACAGCCTATCAATATCTGAAGGGAGCCTACAGAAGAGCCGGAGAGGGACTCTTTACAAGGAAGTATAGCGACAGGACAAGGGGCAATGGTTTTAAACTGGAAGAGGGGAGATTTGGATTAGACACCAGAAAGAAATTCTTTACAGTGAGGGTGGTGAGGCACTGGAACAGGTTGCCTAGGGAAGCTGTGGATGCATCCCTGGAAGTGTTTAAGGCCAGGCTGGATGGGGCTTTGAGCAACCTGGTGTAGTGGGAGGTGTCCCTGCCCATGGCAGGAGGGTTGGAACTCGATGATCTTTAAGGTCCCTTCCATCTCAAACGATTCTATGATTCTATGATTCTACAATATTACATTTTAAATTACAATTATTCTTTTTAGCATGCTTTTTTCATAAATTGTCTCAGTATATTTTTCTTCAAAGTCATGAAGGTTATTATGCACACATAAGAATGCATGAGCTTCTCATATAGTTGGCTAGCATGCACTTTTCTGGAGATGCTACATCCAGGTTTAAGCACAAAGCAGATTAAGCACAATCTAGGAGAGACCAATAAAAATTTTACAAAACAAAGTACGAAGAATGATCTGTTTACGTTTTTTAATTCATAGGTATGAAAAATGTTATATATTTTAGTTACTGTCCAAGCTGAAGCACTGTCAGACTCAATTAATCTGGTATTAGTAATTTCATGAAATTTAATTAACACCTTTTCCAGGGGCTTTTCCTTGTGCCAAAATGGCTGCATAGTTGTGTTTCTTATGTATTTGCCTTGACTATTAGAATAATTGAAGTGATATATTGCACTGATCATTATCTCACATCCACATCTTCTTTGCAATAAGTTGCTCATAACATATTCTTCTGCAACACGTACTTAAAAGATTAAAAATTGTAATTCTTACTACTTGCCACTAAGTGTTAAGAAGTTTGGTTATTATAAAAAAACACTTAAAGATAGATCAAGATTTGCAGCATCTCTACAAGTGCTTCATATAACTATTTATCAGACCTGGTGGGAAGAAAGAGCATTTTATAAGTTAAAAAAAAAATCACACGGATAAATTTTTTAATCTGCAACAGTAGAATAAATCTCTTGCAAATGAACTTTATTTTTTACTTGTAATACAAAATAATTCAGAATCATGAAGACTTGGTAGTTTGTGAACCATTAGTGGGGGATTGGTCTCATTTAATTCAGGTCACCTCAAAAATCACTAAAGTTAGGATACTTACTACCTTATATTCCTTTTACAGTTAATGGAGATTAACAATACAGGTGTGGGATATTTCAGCAAGGGATTTATTCTCAGGTGGACCCATTTTCCTTAAAAGGGCTTTTGCAGTCAGTAATTAGATTCACCTTACACATGATTGGAAAAATAGTATAAATAGCAGTCAGGCATTCACCATTCTCCCCTTGTTGTAAATATTATTTTTTGTTTTAAATAACTCCTGTAATTAGAAACAATAGTAATTTATTTAGGCTGATAAAATTATTGCAGTATTTCTTCCCTCTGTTTGGATGCTTAAGGGAGAATTTGGGTTTGAAGACACAAAAAGTGAACCCAGCTGAGCTTACTTGGCAATAGGCTTGTGAGGCCTCTACATACTAGTGCTTTAATTTAAAGCTCTGAAGCAGCTTCCTCCACGAACAAATATGAAGTACAAATATTTATTGGTATGGTGTAAAAGGTGGATTTTCTTTCCCTGACTGAGATAATGGGGGAGAAAAAAAAGTCCTCATAAAATTAAATGGGTTCACTGACAACTTTCCCTCAGAAACATTTTGTATGCTAGCAATATGCAATATGAGGAAAAATAAAGAATAAAAAGAACACAGCCATTCAGCTGTACAATGGGAACTTCTGTAGGCCTCGTTCTGTTTGCAGTATTACACTGCCTGCACTTAAAACAATCAAAGACAAACATGAAAGCTACTCTGCTTTTATTATACTCATAAAGAGCAATCTGCGCTCATAAAAAGTGTAGCTGACAACTTTGTAAAAACATAACACTTTATTTGCAGTGGTCCCTTCCAAAAAATAGCTAGCAGGTATTTATGTTACAACTTTCCTATTTGTTACTGTGCAATGAGTATTCTCACTGTATTCTAGTTCATAGAGGACTCTCCTCTCTTACGCACTGCTCAAAATCAAATGCAAAAAACCTCCCATGTCCGATGTATTCTAAAGATTAAGGATTAGAACTGACTGAGTAATACAAAAGTCACCTTTAGCCAGATGCATTCAAATTCCACATGGATATTTTTGTAAATTTTATTGTTATTTCTGAATAATTCTATATAAGCATGCTGTTCGTTCAAATGTTTAGGGAATATAATTTATATGAAATAGTAATATTTCATGTGGACAGTGTGTACAGCTGCATTCTTTGTTCATTTGTTATTCATCACTCATTTGTTTATTTTCCCATTTTAAGAGTTACAGTTATGCCATCACGAAAAAGATTATGTGTCACCTAGGTGAGCAGTCTTGCACAGAAATGAAAAATAGCAATAGGGAATAACCACAGAAGTCTAAGAACACTCACAGACCGCATTTTATTTCATTTACCCATGGGAATCATTAACAGCTAAATAATACATTTATAGAAACCTGTACTAATCCACAAATAATCTGTTACCATAAAAATGGCTTACTTTGTCAAATAACTTATTCACAAAATCCCTTGACAGTTTCTTGCTTTATTATGCCTTCGATCATGAAAAAAGCTCTGAAAGTTGACTGTCAAGATTTACTCTATTTTTACTATATAAAATCCTATGTATTTTAAATAGCTTGCATTTCGAGGAAAAAAAAAAAAAAAGTGAACCCAAACTTTCATCTACTTATTTTAATTTCTGTGACCTGAAATGAATTATTTGCAGTCAGATTCTGTTAAGATTAAAGATGGGTCTCCAGCTTTCATCATTTCATATCATCATTTGTGAAAGCATTCATTTTCTAGCAAGGAATTCTTTTTCCTCATCACCATTAAGAAACTAAATAGGAAACTAGATGATGCAAATTACAGAGGTAACTTTTATCCTTCCATTTCCCATGTAAAGGTAATGCCCTGATTTAGATATTAGTACAGCATGAAGGAAAGAAAACAAAGCACAAACCACAAGGAAAAAAGTTCCTTTTTGAGAGCTTTTTTACCTTGCCATATTGGGAAATTTGGAAACAACTCATGTTTATGTCAAAAAATTTTGATTTCCAAAAGAGTGAACTCATTTAGTAGAATTTCTGTCATAGATGGTGTTATGCATTAGGTATGGTTTTTGGAGAGATGAATCATCTTGCCTGATTATCTTTTATGCAGAGGTTGAAAAGGCCTGAGGAATTTTTTAGCACACACAACCCAACTACACATGGCCATTGCAGTGGGGTTGGACTACATGGCCTTTAAAGGTCCCTTCCAACCCAAACTGTGTTATGACTCTACTACTCTATGATTCTATAATATTTCTTCCTTTTAATTTTTGTTAGCAGCAAGGCAGAGTTATTTTTAACCAAAGGACACACTATGTTGGTTAAAGAGGACCTAAAAGGATTAATACTGGGGATTACCTGCAAAATTATTTTGCAGTAGTTTATACACACAGTAACTATACAGATAATTAATTAAAACCAGATTCTACTCTGATATAGTCTGTAATCTATGCCATTTCACGTTCAGTACTACAGGATTCCCAGGATTTAAGGTAGCCATGCTTAGCATTCTTAAAGGACCAAATCAATGGCAGGAAAAACAGAAACTTGAACTCTGGCTAATGATCTTCCTACTCACAGTCATAGTTCATTCATTGTCTTGAGCACTGACATCTATTCAGCAGGCAGAAAATCTGTGCAGAATTTTTTCATTCTTTCCAGGAACTTGGTACTAATGACCCAGTTTCTTCACACCATAAATACACTATAGATATCTCTATCACTGTAAAACTCAGCATCAACATCTGTCCCTGTTACTGTAAAATTCCAAGCATAAATTTACAAAGGGGTAGAAGAAGGAATATCATCAAACAAATTTTTGAATAACTGTTGAGAAAGATCTGTCTGAATAAATTTCCTCCTTTCTATGATGGTCTTAAAAAGAAGTTGAAGAGTTAGTTTCACTTCATAAGCCAACCAGTTTATAATCTGTGAGTAAATGGTAGCAGTTAGTTGGTATTAGAAAATAAAATCATCCGGTTTCAGAATTATTGGGGTTTTTGGGGCTTGATTTTTTATTCTTCAGACTGACAGAATGATCCAGAACCTATTTCAACAAATTACCAGACTTTCCGTTTTCTTCAGTGTGTTTTGAATCATGTCTTCAGTGAAAAAGTTCACTGTCCGAAGAAATCCACATCTAAAATTTATAATTTAGTAGCTTCAATAAATTCTATGCTATTGTGATGTGGTGTTTCAATGTACTTCTTGGAGTTATACTGTACTTTAAGTGACTGTATAATGGACTTTGATATGAAGATCTCAAGTAATGTTGGATTCAGCTTATTAACTTGAAAAAGAAAAAACACACAAAAGGAATGTTTTATTGTTAAATGTTGCAATTTGTCATTCCTAAAATAGGTTAGAAGTCATGTCTGTTTCGTTCCTCCTGACATGGTTACAAATGCATGAACAATCTAAAGGTTGCTTGGAAAAAAGGTTTTCTGCCAAAGTGCAGCACAGGTTTTAAGATTTTGATGTCATTGTTTTCTGATCTGATTTATAGCTATAGAAGAGAAATAATGTTACGTGGTAAAAAATGTATTTTTTGTGATGTTTAGGGAGTGCAATAGAAAAAGAAATCATATGCCCATTTCTTAAATTTAAATTTTAAAATAGAATGTTATCACCCAGAAAGCCCCAATTTTTATTTACGTTTTCTTACATTGTACTTAATTCGTATTTTCCACATAATGCAGTTAAAAACAAAGGAAAAAACAATCAGTTCCACTACCCCAATATGGCCACAACTGTCATATTGAAAAAATACTGGCTATTTTTTCTGGCCTATGTGTACTTCCGAATAAGTCAAAATAAGAACTAGTGATTCCACTGATTACAACAGGAGCACTGGGGACTAACTCCATTGCACTGTAAGCATCCAAAGCTAGTCAGGTCAGCCTTACTGAAAGTTTCTGACAAAGATATTGCACAAAAAGAAGGAAGAATAATTGAGAAACACTGTGATTCCAAAGGCATGTGCAGACTACCCTATAAACAAAGAAAATCAGAGTACTGTGTCATGAATGAATTCAGGATGTGAGAGCACTCTGAACAGAAGCACACCACTTGGTGAGATAAGTGAGATAAAATCTAGAATTTTTTTCTGAAGTGGGACTAGTACAGTGGGTAGACAATCATTTCTATTCTAAGTTTCCCTTTGATGCACTCTTTACAGTCACATCACTTTGGGCCGTAGGATCAGTTCAATTTAACCAGTTCTGGTTCAATTTAAACCAGCCTGTAGACCGAGGGGATTGAGACCCTGACTTCTAACCAGTCAAGTATCCAAGTCCTGGCTGGAAACCTAATTTCCATGCGTATCAGTTCCTCCTTGGGTTCCGCTTTCTTCACAGTGCTGGGACATCCATGTGTGTTTTCCCATTGAGAAACTATTGTCTTCACTTCTTATTGTTTTCTAATTTAGCCGGCCTTGTTGGTCATGCTCCCTGTGGCTAATTTGTTTGACTTTCCTCATATCTAAAGCCATTTAACTGTTGCTATCTGGACTACTACCACTTTCTAATTTTCAATCCAAATGTGTTATACATATGTAATATTTTCAACAGTTCTGTGCTTCTTTTTTCTTTCCCACACATACCTAAATTGTTAAAAGAGGTCAGATGTAGTCCAGAGCTTTTGGTAAGCTTTCCCCATAACAATTATCTGTCTGTCTTTATTTTCCCAGCACCTACTGAATCATCTGAGTTAAAGCTGTGCAGATGCAGCCAAGGTTTCACTTATCTGAGCAGTGCTTTTGGGTAGGCTTCAGCAGTGGCACATAGAGTAAAGAGAAATTATGCCATATGGGTGGAAGTGTGAAACTTTTAAATATTTTACTAATTTTCCTATATATAATGATTTTATTTGCTAATTAAGCAAATTTAAATCTTACTAAAGCAACCTGCTGTCCTTCAGGAATGGACTGCTCAAGCTTGTATCCTCTACAAGCCATGTTTCCTGCCAGAAAATCTGCTCCAAGTGGACTCTACTCCACAGGCCACAGCTCCTGCCAGGAGCCTGGTCCAATACAGGCTCTGCATGGGCTGCAGCTTTCTTCAGGGCACATCCACCTGCTGCATTGTGGGGTCCTCCACAGCTGCAGTGTGGATATTTGCTCCGTCGTGGTCCTCTGTGGGCTGCAACGGGAGGCAACCTGCATCACCATAATCTTCACCACTCTCACGGTTCATATACAAACATTTAATAGATTCCTAAAGTGATTAGTATACATCTTAAGTAGGTCCACGATAATTGCTTAGGTATAAAGCAAATTATGGCAAGTGGTAAGGTATACATTGCAGCACTTAGCAACAGATATACAATAAATTATGGCAGTGGTATGTAATAATGGATATACAATGAATATGAATTATGGCACGGGGTACAGTATGCCTTAAATTACTTAACTTTAAAAGAAAAGTGAAAAGAGCAAAGGAAAAGGAAAAGGAAAAGGAAAAGGAAAAGGAAAAGGAGCAAAGGCATAGAGGAAAGGCAGAGAGAGAAAGAGATAAAGAGATCACTGGTCCTGGTTCCAGCTTCAGTCCAATCAATGCCAGGGGAGGAGTGGTGCCTTTGATTCATAGAAGTGCTCTTCTGTGTATTCCCCAGGGAAAAATCTCTTTGGGGAAAAGTCTTCTCCCTAGGGGCACTTATTTTTCCCTTTTATGTTTGCTGTATCAGTACAGCCTGCCTCACTGTTAGCAACAGTTTCATCTCAGGCTGCTCACCCTGATCCCAAGTGATGTTGGGAATGTTGCATGATTTGGGTAAGGAAATGAGAACTATAGTCATATATGTTTGGCATGAGCTCAATAATCACACAGGGGTGTCAATTTTAATATGAATTTCATGGATAATGAGGCAAAAGTCATTCATTGGGCACAGTAGCCTTTCGAAGAAACAGCTTGTCCTTGCTGAAGAAAAGCCGAGCTGTCCTCCATATACAATTCCATATAATTGTAGTCCATGTGTCTTTAAGTTTTCTCTCGACTGAATCACAAAACAGATAAGCAGGTCTTAGCCTTGAGCCACTAGCCTGGTACTTGCAAGTGCTTGAGAATTTTCTTAGGAAGGGCCTCTTCTCACCCTGTGACATCCCTGCCCTTTGTCTCACACTGTTTCATGCTTCCCTCTGGCTACTTCTCTCAGTTTTTGTTTAGGGGAAATTACAGGTAGTCTCTTACACACATCCATCTAGGAGACAGCTGGAACTGGCTCTGCCTGACATCGTGATAGCTCCTCATAGAAGCCACCTCTGCAGCCTCCCTCCCCACAACACAATACAGGCATTTTCTATGCAGTCTTACAAAGAAAAATTATATATACAGTCTAATGGTTTATGGTATTAATACCACTTATATTAACAACCACATAAATATAGTTAAGTGACCATGTTAAGTCACAGACCATAATTACTTCCTGGGTAAAACCTGACCATTCGTAATGATACAGAAACATATTGAAAGTCTCTGAAAACAACATGATTTGTGGTTTGTTGGTTCATTATGTTGTTTGTTTGGTTTTTTTTTGTTGGTTGTTTTTTTAATTAATAAAGTTCAACTGCATCTAAACCTTCAGTACCTAAATCAGTGGATTAACAGTGGCTGGAACCTATAAGCAAGCAAATGAACAAACAAGCAAAAAATAAATAATCTTTAGAGTGCAAAGTCAGCTTTTGGTTGAAACAAGGTGTCTGAATCTAAAGTCATGAAGTGATGCAACCCCTGTTTTTCAGTTGTTTACCCCAGAGTTGCGTGAACTTTGTTTATGTATATAAAGTTCATATTTCCAAGGTCCTAGACCTGCATAGAAGTCAGCATCCAACATCATACAGAATTAAATATGTCATGTCCCAGAAGAGGGTTCAGTTGACTAAACATGGGTGTCTAGTACTTGCTGAGATGCTCTAAGGTATGCCATCTGGCCTCTGGCTATTCTGCAGAGAGACACGGCTTTCTTATTGGTCCAGTATCCCTTTTGTGAAGCTCATGTGGATGTCTTGAATGCCTCAAGGCATCTCAGATAGCATTGCATTCCTTTGTCTGGGCAAATGAATAAAGTCCCAGAAGGCCGTCAATTAAAAGTTAGATTTTCATCTGCCTAAATATTTCAATAAATGTATACTAGTGTGTGTAAATATATTAAAATGACAGAGGATCAACATAGGTGTAAACTAGCTGTTTTAAAAATCATTTTTTTATAAAACAGAAAAGATATTAGGATCAATTAAATGTTTCTCATTCTTCAGTGATACTATATTTTGAAAAATATATAACTCCTGCCATAATTTTTATGGTTTCTATTATGTTCTTTTCCAGACCATCATAAAATTCAGAAAAAAAAAAAAAGGAAATTTTACAAGCCATGTCTCATGCAGTCTTATCACTCCAGATAAAATTGCTTTTACAGTGAGGTGTTTTCTTCTGGTTTCATTTTTTACACAGGCTCCCATATACCCACTATCCATTGTCTCTGGTTCATAGGATTTATACAGTCCACTGCTCTGTGAAGATTGTGTTGCTGAAGGTAAAGTAAGTATCCAACAAAGATGTAGGTTTCAAATGCAAGTCAAAACTCCTTTAAAAAAGTAAACCAGCTCAAGCCAGCTCTGGTGAGGCCACATCTAGAGTATTGTTTCTAGTCTGGGCTACCTGGAGAGACATGCACATCCAGTGAGTACAGCAAAGGTTTACGAAAATGCTCATGTGAGCATTTGTCCTATGAGGAGAGACTCAGGGAGTTCTAACTGTTTAGTGTAGAGAAGAGAAGGCTCTGAGAAGGATCTCATCTATGTAGGTATTTAAATACTTGGAGAGAGAGTCCAAATAGTACAGAGCCAGGCTCTTTTCAGTGGTGCCCATTGAAATGACTGTAGCCAGTGGGCACAAACTGAAACACAGAAGGTGCTGTCTGAACATCAGGAAACACATTCTTTACTGTGAGAGTGACCCAGCACTGGCACAGATTGCCTAGAGACATTGTGGAGTCTCCATCCTTGGAAATATTCAAAACCTGAATGGACAAAGCGCAGAGTAACTTGCTCTACTTGACCCTTTTCCAAGTAGGGGACCGAGATGTTCTCCAGAGGTGCCTTCCTTCAGCTGTTCTGTAATTCTGTGAGAAAATCATACTGATGCACAGCAAAGAAGGAAATGAAAATGACTAAGTAATCCTAGTAGTCTAAACTCTGCCCTCTCCTACCTTTGAATGTATTCACACACATATACATATAAAATAATGACTGTGTAGAACAATATTCATGCTTTTATCTTTCTTATGTTTTTGAACATAAAATTTAAAAAATATAACTTTTAAAGATGATTAGACAGTGACTAGTGATGCTGACAAGCCAATGCACCTATAAACTCAAGTTTTCCAAATTTTCTGGTTCAGTCATTGCCTGGCTTTTCATTTTGCTTTTTATTTGGGGCTTTTTAAGGCTTTGGCTTTGTTTTTTTTTTCTTTTTGGTTGTTTTTTTGTTGTTTGTTGTTTTATTTTTTTTTAAATATTATTT
Organism: Gallinago jamesoni; assembly: GCA_025769975.1. Classification (NCBI taxonomy): domain Eukaryota; kingdom Metazoa; phylum Chordata; class Aves; order Charadriiformes; family Scolopacidae; genus Gallinago; species Gallinago jamesoni. The sequence goes on from JAOQGH010000001.1 coordinate 156,777,421, forward strand.
ACCCATATTTAATAAATAACTACACAGAAGACTGTATATATAGAATCATAGAATCATTTCTGTTGGAAAAGTCAATCATCGAGTCCAACTGCAAACCCCAAACTGCCAAGGCCACTGCTAAACTATGTGGCTAATCACCATATCTGCATGTTTTTTAAATACCTCCAGGAATGGTGATTCCACCACTTCCCTGGGCAGCCTGCTTCAATGCTTGATAACCCTTTGAGTGAATAATTTTTTCCTAATATCCAGTCTAAACCTCCCCTGGCACAACTTGAGGCCGTTTCCTTTTCTATTGCTTGTTTCTTGGGAGAAGAGACTGGCCCCCACCTCACTACGACCTCCTTTCAGGTAGTTGCAGAGAGTGATAAGGTTTCCTCCAAGAATCCTTTTTCTAAGACTAAACAACCCCAGTTCCCTCAGCCACTCCTTATAAGACATAGATATATATGTATATACATGCATATATATATAAATACTTGAAAGCCTGAATGACTAAAAAGAAGAGTTGGTGAAAATTAATGCAATAAAATGCACATCAAGTAAACTAGCAGATATTGTAATCTCAAAGGACAGCTATGTAGAATACAGTTTGAGGACAAAACAAAACCTTTAACTAAAACTTATCTTTTATTAAACATAATGTCATTAGAGAAAAAGTTACAAAATGCTAGCTAGAGTGAATTGTTCCCTCAGCCTCAACTGTGAAGGCTATATGATGGTATATAATACAAAGAATCATCATTGGGAAGCTTATTAAGAAAGTTCACAAGTTAGTGCTAGTGTCAGAAGATGACTATAAAATCTTAATGATTTTTCTAATGGCAGCTGTATATCACTCCTGACAGAGTTTTAAGTGGAGTTGTGGATCTACACTACCAGAAGGAAACTACTTCATCTAGTAATGCAATATATTTCTAATTTAGTCTGAAAATATGTCTCCAAAGGTGATTTAGACAGATCATAAACCAAATTTTGTCTACTGTCATTATAATGAAATGAAAATGATAATAGAGCTTTAAACTGACAACATATTAAAATTAATGCAATAATGTGATGACAGTGATTAAGATAACAGGTAGATTTATAGGACAGTTTACACATGGAATGAAGTTTTCTAAAGAGTAAGCATTAAAGTGAAAACTGAAAAAAGCACATTGTGGATAAAAAAATCTCCACAGCGGTAATGCTTCAAGGCTTCAAAGAGATTTAAGATGAGGTATAAAAAGGTAGTGGACTTTTTCTAACATTTATGTTAATTGAAAAAGAATAGTAAGTAATAAAAATACTTTAAAAACACTTGGAATTTTAATGAATAACTGCAGCTGTGCTTAGACAAAGCTTGTATCTTGAAATGGGAACTCAGCAATGATTGCAAGATACTAACACTGTCCTTTTTTTATTTTTTTTTATTATTTTTTTATTAACTACGTAGAAGCAAATTACAATTCAGAGGGATTTTTCAAATCTCTTTGATGACCTAATTCACAAAAGTCAATGTGAACAGAGATAAGTTAAGATTGGTGGTTTTGAAAAGGTTTATTACTTAATAAGTTGTTAGAAAACACACAATGAGACAGTGAAAGAAAACATCAATATGTCTCTATTTTTATCATATGATGGAAGCAAAGCAGTGCAGCTGAGAGATGCAATTGAGTCCCTGACAGATCTATATTAAAAATCAATTGGCATTCATGTTTGAGTTAACATAATTAGACCTTACAGTTGTTGTCAATATTCTGTTCATTTTTCAATGAGCAAGACAGCAGCAACAGTGAAAAACAGCTCCAAAGAACCTCTAAAGCTAGAGACAGTTTCTGCCATTATAGAAACTGGGCAAAATTAGTTATTATCAAATTTCAGGAAGAAAATATTTATCCAGTTTTCTAGTTTTATATTGAGGAGAAATTTCAGTGGCTGTCAAACATATGTTTAAGAAAATATCATAATCTGTACTCCAACCAATTATTATTGGAAATGTAAATGATTTAATTATATAATTTTAGTAAATAGGATGATTCCTTCCAGCTTGTACTGATAATAGTAATATCAAAATAATGCCTAGATATCTCAGTATGGGACTGGTCCAGTGTGTTTAGTAGAACACACGTGTGGAAGAATGAGAGACCATACTCATGATCTAAGCATATGAGAAACTGAAAGAAGATACTCTAAGGGCAAAAGTTATATGGGACCTGAACATCCAAATGCAGTTGGAAACATACTTTATGGCAGATATTATCCAGTGCAGATGATTGTTAGTGTCAGCTCAAGTCTTTTCGGCACTGCAAAGAAATATGAAATTTACTGACCTCAGGGGTCAGGGGCTGGGGTTGGGCTGCTTCTTTTTGACAGGGATCGGACTTGAAGAGCTGGTATGTGTTGTTCCAGCTGCTCTTCAGTGTGGGTTGGGTATTTCTTCAGAGATGAGTGGCATGTTTTTTTGCAGTTACCATCATATACTTTTTCATCAGTGGAAGTAGCAGTGACCTATAGGCCACACAGAGTCAACCATGTACTTAGTCAATGTTACATGCTGTGCCGCATCAGACATCCACCCAACCCATGGAACAAGATGACATATCTAGATAACAGCTATATACTCCTAATGACAGCATGTGAGAGCTGAATATCTCTCCCTTCAAATTTAACCTGGACAAAGCAGGAAGTAATTTACCCATTTGTGGAACAATAGGTGAAATGACTTTCATTTTTTGGTTCTGTCATGTAGAATTTTGTCTGTTTTTGAAATAATGGTACCCATTAAATGGCATTCTTAAGTAATTGTCCATTTGTTTATGTGTGTAAATTGCTGATTTTTAAAATTCTAGTACTAAATCATAGTTGGAACATACTAGTGCAAAACCAAAAACAGTAAGTATGTATAATTAAATATTTAAGGCAGAATTTGGTGCCATAATGACAAGAATCTTAGTATTTGTGTCTGGCAGCATTATCTTCCTTTTACCAAGTATAAGAGGGACTAAACTGGAATGAATTATAATAAAGCATCAAAAGTAGGTAGAAGAGAAAAAAAATAGACTTATAAATGCTTTGAAATGTTCACAGACACTTTAACTTGAACTTCCAAATACTATGTTGATAAAACAGTTACTAAAATTCCAATAAAATACAAATAAACATGTGTGTTAACTTCTATTGAAAACTACTTGGCAAAAGGAATTATGCTGAAGTGGAGACAAGGGTAGAAAGAAAACAAATGTGAAGCAAATTGATTTTCTGCAGTTAAAGAACCACATACACTGGGAAAATGCCAGCAGCTGCTTTGATGCAGGGGATGCTATAGCTCCCTAATTGTCAAAGTGACAAAATCCCAGTGATCCTGATAATCTTTAAATTATACTGCAGATATTTTTGGCAAAGTTCCTAGTTTTGAAGGATTGTATTATTATGAGTGCTGAAAAATATTTTGTTGGCTGGTCAGTTAGAAGCTTAAGACCAGAACATAAGGAGCAGATATTTTGAAACAATCTTCCAATAAAAAATAAAAAATATTCAAACAAGTCTGCCAAAACAAAAATAGACAAAAAATTCTCTAACAAAATCTCAGTAGTTTATATGAAAGAAACACTGTCATGTTTACATTCTTTACCTGACAACATGATAAGTACTAAGAGAAAGATTTTCCAAACTAGTTGATATGAGTTGATTTGAATAATAATAAAATAAAATGTACGAGAAAAACTCCCATTCTAATATTCCTCCACAAAGTAAAATATCTGTTTAATACAGATATATTTCAACGACAAGTCAGTCTGAACTTTCAATATTCAACTTTACAGTCTTGAAATATATCCTCAAAGCCCAATGGCAGGGTCAACCTCTCAGGGCTGTAGCTGCCAAATAGGATGAAAAAATATTTATATCTAAAACCAAATATGAGGAATATTGGTGAAAAGCATAAACTCACATTCAGGTATTTTGATACCGATTTTAATTTTTTTAATTTGCTTTCACATTGGGAGGGAGAAATGGGAGGAGATGAAGATTATTTGAAAGGTATTTTAAAACAACAAAAATAAGGAAGTATTCTTTACTTCTTAACTGTATTCTCCACACCAGGAAAGTTTATCTGACAAAAATAGCTGCTGTGATTATATATTATAAGATGGAATAGATAGATATAATAATTAGAAGTTAATGATATTAACTGTGGTTAAACTATTGAATTACTTATTTACTTGATTTGAAAATGACAGTAGCTAAAAACTGCCTGGAATATCTAGAGCAGAGTTTTGTTCTTGGAAAAACTGGTGAAATTAATACTGCTTGAGTGCTATAGGTTGCAAAGCTCTCCTAAATTGAGAAATCAGACACTCCTAAGTGCCTTTGCAGAGATGACTGGAAGTCATCTGCTCTTTCTATATATCCTGAAAGATCTGGTGTACCAAATGCACTGGAGATCAGTGAAAAAGCAGCGGAAAAGCTCTCTAGAGCTACCATTCCAGAAGAAACGAACTACAGTAAGTGTTTTAGCCTGGAGGTCACTCTCTACAGTCCACTTCATTCTGCATAGGTATATTTGGAAGTAGCAGTGAGGATGGGATCCATAAACAAAATGGAAAACATTCTAAAAACAACATCAATGGTTTATTTCTGCTCAATTACATGTTTTGTTTTTGCTATTATTGTTGTTTTGACCTATTTTATTTCTATTGCTAATATACTGTACAGGACACTGATAATTATTGGTGAAATAATTATTGACTCCTAATGAAAGAGTAATGTCATTCAATTGTATGAACTATCTGGCACCACAGGGAATCAAGAAAATGGTACATATATTTTTTTCAGGTGGAGTACATACAAATCATTTGATAAAAAAGAAGTTTATGTCTATATAGTAAGTAATTATCAAAATGATTTTCCCCCTTGCCTTGCCTTGCCTTACCCCTACTCTTTTCTTTCCCCTTCCCCTTCCTCTTCCCCTCTGTTTTTCATAGAGTTTATTATCTTTTTCTAGACAGATGTATTCTCTTAACTACTCCATAGGCTGTGGATGAACAATATTTGCCATTATTTACTCAAGATGAATAGATTCTTGGAACAGAACAAAACAAAGGGGGAGTTGGTTATTGTCTACATATGCTGTCTTTCTATGTGCATTACCCAATGCATATATACACACACTTCATTTATATACATATATGCACGCTACATACATAGATATAGTATATCTACTATGTAAAGTGCACATGCAGTATGTATATATATATGTATGATACATAATGTGTATATGTACTATAGTCCAGCAATAATAAAAATGGGTTTGTCCTTAATATGTTAAATTGTCTGCTCTTTTAAAGCATTGAACTGGTTTTGCATTACTTCAGTGAATTTACTCTAATTTAGTGATACTCAATGAAGTATCATGAATTTTACATCAACATGAAATTAACAAGATCTTTTTATAATGAAAGACTGTATTAAAACCAGATTCTGTGTGAATTCATTTCCCCTTTAATTTTTTCAGTTCCACACCTGTTGTTCCTACCTCTGACTTTTTTCCTCTTTCATCACTGTTTGTTTCAAGTAACTTCTTTTTTCATATTTTTACAATCCTGTATGATATATTTTTCATTGCTTCATCAGCTTCCTTCAATTTAGTAATTTTATTCAAATTCTTTCTCATCTCAGTAGAAGCATGCAAGACTAATATCCTAATATTCATGAAAGAACTGTAAGAGAAAAAGCAAGAAAAACTCATGGGTTGAGACAGATTAACAAATGAAAGAGAGGAAAAAAACCTCAAATGATGCAGAGGCAACCACTTACCACCACCCACCAGTGACCCAGTGCCCAGCCAGTCTCTGAGCAATGGGTATTTTGGAAAGACTGCTCCCTAGTTTTATATCTGAGAGTGATGTTACATCATATGGGTTATCCCTTTGGTCAGCTGGGGTCAGCTGTCCTGGCTGTGTCTGCTCCTAGCCCTCTCACTGGAGGGGCAGAGTGTGAAACAGAGACCTTGATGCTGTGCAAGCATCTACTCAGCAATGGTTAAAACATTGGTGTGTTATTTACACTGCTTTAATAAAAAATGTAAAACACAACACAATATAGGCTGCTATTAAGAAAATGAATCCTATCTTAGACAGACCTAATACAACATTTTACTGCTAAACTTGGTGAAAGGATTGTATCTTACAGTTGCTATGAATTTGTTTGTGACATGCCTCCTTGGTACTTTCCAGTATGAATTCCATGTTATTAAAATTTAATCCTACAAAAAGAATGGCTTTCCTTGGCGTATTTTATCTATTTTGTTCCACTGCATTTGGTGGAATTCTTCATGGTCCCAAATGGTTATATTTCATTATTGTATCCTCCTTTGCTTCTCCTCTGATTCTTGATTCCTCCCCCAGATAAAGATACTGCTTTCCTTGTTGAAAATGACTATAGCATGGAATTCTGCCTTTCACACACACAAAAAAATCTTTCTCTATTGTATAACCTACTTCTCATATGCCATAGCAACCATTACAGCGTCATGCAGTTTGTGCTAGATGTCAAGAAGCAAGAGCGACGAAGTTAGTTTTGTAGTTGCAATGAGAAGTTTAGATATTGCACAAGAATACTAGCAGGAAGAAGCCAAGACTCCCTTTTTCCAGATGAGTAGCTCTACTAAATACTACCTCACATGTGGTAATATGTACCTCATGCATGTTTCATCTCATCCTGTGACCTCGGTATTTTCTAAGGTGTATTACTGAGCAGCAAAAAAGCACCTGGAAAATATTCCCCATCTTCTATCTGGACAAGAGTATACCCAGATGAGGAAATTCTCAGGGAAATTAGGAGCTATTGTTTTAACTGATGAGGAGGAAACTGAAATTTATTCTCTTAGATGAGAGTTTCAATTTCTAGGTATTATTGTTGCATCATTAAAAATGTTCAATGAATGAAGTTACACAGTTCCTCCCCTCACTTGAATAATGGCAGCTTAGGAGAGGGCTGTAGGATTGTTTGTCCTCTGTATAAAAGTGAAGTCAATCTAAGCTCTATCTGACACAAAACTGTTCTTAAATTCAGAACAGATACTATAAGGTGTAGTTATATTATTTTCAAGACTTTTCAGTTTTTAGCAGTAGAGCTATCAGAAATGCTTTATCTGGGAACATTATCATGCTCTAATCTTGAATGAACAAATCTTTAACAAATTAATATATTATTCCATTGAACTGAGGAGAGGCACTGTACGATGAAAGACAAATTTGTAATGCAAATTAGGCAAAGGCAAACCAGACTTAAATATGCCTCTGAAACAGACGACAAGCTATGCTTTCCCAAATATGCAGTATATTTCAGGGTATTCTCACTGTTTTCATTATGAGAAAAAAAAATCCTACATAGTCATGGGTGACAGCTTGTAGCATCTTCTGTCCTCTTTTCAGAAATTAAAGGCTTTTGTTTTGTTTTGGTTGGTTGTGTTTTGCTTTGTTTTATTTTTAGCGGTCTTTACCACTAGAGCCACACTCTTCCTTTCAATAGCAAGAGTCCTTTTACCTCCACCCCTCTAAAATCTTAATATGGTTTCTCTCTCAGCCTGAGTTCCAGGCACTGATGGTCTATAAAAGTCTTTCTGCTTCTGTCCTCCATACTTCTTAGCAGAAATTATTTCCTTGGACAAGAAAAGCATACGAAAATCTTTGCTTAATATCTTTATCCCTAAATCCTTGTATGATTGGTCTATAATCACACAGACCTTTAATATGGTATTGTTGTTGTTAGCAACAGACCATAAGCTCTTTAGTCAATTTGTAAGGCCTCAGGACTGAGCACTGTCAGGCTTGCTCAGTCTTAGCTTTTCTTGACATCCCTGCAGCTTGTTTTACTTGCTTCAGCTGTGACAGCAATTTCTCTAACTGACCAGGTATCTAAGGCCATTAAGTTTTACTCTTGTCTCTCTGTGTGTGATGCAACTATAGTTTTATATAGATAGCAGTAACAAGCAGTTGACCTATGCAGACTGAAATATTTACAGTCTGGCACAACAATGCAGCATAGAGAAAGACAGGCTGGATACGATAACAGAGGCCTTGAGTAGTAGAGACAAACATGTGAAAATGACCCTAGTGGATCCTAGAGTGGCAAAAAGAAAGCACCAATGTGAACAGTACATTCCAGAGGACTCCAGATGCCAACAATTTGATGTAATACTTACCACACCACGAAAATACACTCTGGACGAGGGGACAGAGTGTATCCTCAGCAAATTTGCTGATGATACCAAACTGGAAGGGGTGGCTGACACCCCGGAGGGCTGTGCTGCCATCCAGCGAGACCTAGACAGGCTGAAGAGCTGGGCGAGGAAGAACCTCATGAGGTTCAACAGGGAAAAGTGTAGGGTTCTGCACCTGGGGAAGAAGAATGTC
>JAOQGH010000001.1:156787948-156855640 GCA_025769975.1 Gallinago jamesoni
CCACCTGGGCACACTGCTGGCTCATGTTCAGCCAACAGTTGACCAACACCCCCAGGTCCTTTTCTGCTGGGCAGCTCTCTAGCCATTCTTCCCCAAGCCTGTAGCATTGCCTGGGGTTGTTGTGATTGAAATGCAGGACCCGGCACTTGGCCTTATTAAACCTCATCCCACTGGCCTTGGCCCATTGATCCAACCTGTCCAGATCCCTCTGTAGCGCCTTCCGAGCCTCAAGCAGACCAACACTCCCACCTAGTTTGGTGTCATCTGCAAATTTACTGAGGGTGCACTCAATCCCCTTATCTAGATCATCAATAAAGATATTAAACAAGACGGGCCCCAAAACTGAGCCCTGAGGGACACCGCTGCTAACTGTCCACCGACCGGATTTCACCTCATTAATCACAACTTGCTGGGCATGGCCATCCAGCCAGTTTTTTGTTCAATGAAGGGTGTGCTTGTCTATGCCAATATTCCCCAGTTTCTCCAGGAGAACGCCATGGGGGATGGTATCAAAGGCCTTACCAAAGTCCTTACCAACATCCACAGCCTTCCTTTCATCAAGAAAGCTGGTCAGATCATCATAGAAAGAGATCAAGTTGGTTAAGCAGGACCTCTCTTTCATAAATCCATGGTGGGTGGCCCTGATCCCTTGCCTGCCCTGCACTTGTAGTGAGAGATCACCCGAGATGATCCTCTCCATGATCTTTCCTGGTATCGAGGTCAGACTGACAGGCCTATAGTTTCCCAGATCCTCCTTGTAGATGGATGTCACATTGGCCACCCTCCAGTCATCTGGTACCTCTCCTGTTGACCAGGATTGTTGTTAGATATTGGAGAGAGGCTTGGTGAGCTCTGCTGCCAGCTCCCTGAGTACCGTTGGGTGAATCTCACCTGGCCCCATAGTCTTATGCGTGTCCAGGTACATAAGCAAATCTTTAACTACTTCCTCTTGGATTACAGGGGGGTTGTTCTGCTCACCATCCTTATCTTACAGCCCAAGAGGCTGAATACCTTGGGGGTAGCTGGTCTGACAATTAAAGACAGAGGCAAAGAAGGCATTAAGTATCTCAGCCTTCTCCTTGTCCTTGGTCGCAATGTTCCCCCCGCATCCAGTAGGGGATGGACATTCTCCTTGACTCTCTTTTTGTTGACGTATTTATAGAAACTGTTTTTGTTGTCCCTTATATTAATGTCCAGGTTGAGGTCCAGCTGGGCTTTTGCCTTCCTGATTTTTCCTCTGTATAACCTAACAAGATCTCTGTACTCCTCCTGAGTTGCCTGTTGCTCCTCCAAAGGTGGTAAACCTTCCTTAAGTCCCATCAAGAGCTCTTTGTTCATCCAGGCCGGCCATTTTCCCCGCCCTTTAATTTTGTGCCTCATGGGGACAGCCTGCTCCTGGGCCTTTAGGATTTCCTTCTTGAAGAGCATCCAGCCTTCCTGGACCCCTTTGCATTGCAGGATTATCTCCCAAGGGACTCTCCCAACCAGGGTTCTGAACAGGCAAAAGTCTGCCCACCAGAAGTCCAAGGTGGAGGTTTTGCTAAACCCCTTCTTACCTCACTAAGAATTAAAAACTTGACCGTTTCATGATAGCTAAACCCAATACAGCCTCCAACCTCCACATCTCCCACTCGTCCCTCTTTGTTTGTGAAAAGTAGGTCTAGCGAGGCACCTCCCCTGGTAGGCTCACCTACCAGTTGTGTCAGGAAGTTATCTTCTATACATTCAAGGAACCTCCTAGCCTGCCTGCTCTCTGCTGTGTTATATTTCCAGCAGATGTCCAGTAGGTTGAAGTCCCCTACTTCAACCTACTGTAGGTTGAGGACAAGGGCTGTGAGACTGAAGCCAGCCGCTTATGAATACTTCATCGGCCTGCTCATCCTGCTTGAGTGGTCTGTAGCAGACTCCCAGCACAAAATCGCCCTTGTTAGCCTTCCCTTTCATCCTTACCCATAAACAATCAACTGGAGTCTATTTCTGTACAGTCAAACCACTCCCTAATGTACAAAGCTAGCCCCTTCCCCCCTCCTTCCTTGCCTATTCCTTCTGAATTTTATAGCCACTCATTGCAGCATTCCAGTCGTGACCATCATCCCACTACTTTCCGTGATGGTGACTACATCATAGCTGTCCTGCTGCACGATGGCTTCTAGCTCATCCTGTTTGTTGCCCATGCTATGTGCATTAGTGTAGATGCACTTGACCTTGGCTATTGATTTCACCCCCATCCTTGGCCCTTTACCCTCAGGCTCATTGCCAGCAGGCCTGTTTTTTTCCCCTTCCCCCTTGACTTCTAGTTTAAAGCTTTCTCCATGACCTTTGTTAACTCCTGGCCTAGTACCCTTTTCCTCTTGTGGGAAAGGGTTTTCTCATTGTTAACAAGCAGAAATTTCTAAACGTCTATCCCTTTTCTCAGATGAAATGACAGAGTGAGAATCCTCACTAATCCAGCATTCTTCAAGCCCTGACATGCTTCCCTTAGGTTTAATCCTGACAGGCCCAGTTATCTCACCTTCCCCCCTCATATATAGTTTAAAGACCTGTCAATGAGCCCTGCTAAGCCCTAAAATTCTTTTCCCCCTTTGGGACAGGTGTATCCCACCTACCACCAGCAGGCCAGGTGTCTCTTATAGCCATCTACGCTCAAAAAACCCAAAGCCCTGCTGAGGCTTTTATATTCATTATTAGGTATTCATGTGAAATCATAGAATCACAGAATGATAGAGTCATAGAATGATTAGAGTTGGAAGGAACTCTAAAGATCATCTAGTTCTAACCCCTCATCCAGCCTGGCTTTAAACATTTCCAGGGATGCCCTTCCCTGGGCAACCGGTTCCAGTGCCTCACCACCCTCACTGTAAAGAATGTCTTTCTGGTATCTAATCTAAATCTCCCCTCTTCCAATTTAAAAGCATTACCCCTTGCCCTGTCATTACACTTCCTGACGAAGAGTCCCTCTCCAGCTCTCCTGTAGTCAATGAACAGATTTATCACTTTACCAAATCATGAGCAAAATAAAGACTAGCAGGATTAGCTATATTTTGTTTTACAATTCATGAACTAATGCAATTTCAAGATCAACCATGAAATTAAGAAGCCTGTTAGCTTGCAGTGAGTTTTGTTTTGCTAGAGGGGATATTTCAATAGCCTCACTTTTTGTTTAAAACATTTATTAACAATATGAACTCTAATTAAAGCAATAATATAATTAATTACATGAAAGCCAACAACTGTAAAAAAAAGGTCTAAAAGTTACAGTAAAACTCACAGTAATTTCTTTAAAGATGACTGCCAAACAACCATGAATGGTTAAACAATAATAATCACCAATGACAGCTCCAAAAAAAATAATTTAGGTACCTAAAGTGTGATTTAGAGCCTACACTCAGAATTATAATCCACTGAAGCCAAATAAAATCCAATTAACCGTCCAGAAACTTCAAATATCTGTCCAAAAAGCTATTGCTTCTCATGTTCTGCAATATGAATTCTGAGAATCACTGTCTTTAAAGAAATGAATATCAAAATATACATCCTGCTTAAGGATACTTGAGATCCAGACACTAAGCTTGTCTATGTTATTAAATAAAGGTTACATCAGGTTTAAACACAAAGGGTGAGTCAATAATTTAAAAGCTTGTTCTGAAAAAGTGTTCAGGTTCTTCTCTTGTGTCTGTGAAAGTATGAAACTGCCATTCCCCATAAAGTATCTTAAGTGCTGGGTAACATCTGTTACTGATTTATTTTAGATTGGGTCAATATATAACATAATATATATGATATACATATACATATTATATATGTTATACATATATATAACATATAACAGGCAATCCTGCTTCAGCAGGGGAGTTGGACTAGATGATCTCTATGGTCCCTTCCAACTCTAATAATTCAGTGAAATTCAGTGAAATATTCCCAGGCAAGAAAAAGCCTGATTGTAACCTAGTTGGAAAGGAGTTCCCTCAAGAGTTGTGATCCATGACTCTAATTCCAGTTTGCCCAGTTACTGGTTTCGTTTTTATCCAGCCTGATAATGAAATACAAAATAAGTCCTGGAAGAAAAAAACTGAATAGCAGATCCCCTGGTGCTTTCAAAAATCCTAATCATTAGGCTCAGCTTTCCCATGTGTGCTGTACTCCTGCCCCTGCTTGCTGCTGCTGTACCATGAGACTGCTAGTGGTGCCCAGCCTTCACATCAATGCAAAGTCTCAGGATGGAGGAGAAATAGATTGTCTGCACTTGAATGTCACACTCTTCAGAGCAGTGGTGACTCGCTGGAAACTCCCTTTATTGCTTCTCCTGACGAAGCCTGAAATGGTCTCTTGGAGCCCAGAGGGACTTCAGCAAGGAAACACAACACCAGAGAAGATGGCTAGGTATTAGAAAAGCAACAATTTAAACTTATTCATTAGGCTATTCTGAAAAAAAACCCAACAAGCAAACCATAAAATGGAACATGAGATTGTTAAAAAATTAGACTAATAATTACACATTTTTGGATGTGTATTTATATTATGTTCCCTTTGGCTGACACTAACATTTGAAGTACAACTGACCTAAACATTTCGCAGTCCTAAATATACAGCTGCTGTGGGAAAACGTCAAACCCATTCAGGATATCCACAAACTTATAGTTGGGATATTTTCCTGATGGGTAGGAGATGCAAATCTTCTCAGTGAGATGGACATAAAGTCCAGGTCTCACCATCACCGTGGATAACTGTTGTAAATATCATGCAAGTAAGTTGCTTCAATACCAAAAATTGCTGAATGGAAGTGAGAATTTATACTGTGAATCCCAGTTTCACAAAGTTTCTTAGCTTTAGCTGCCAGATGACTCAGAGTCATGCAAAATACAGTATTTCAGGTTTACTGAATACACTGACTTTGAGTCCCCCTCTTTGGTTAACATTTTAATACAAGGTCATTCCTAAAATTGAGTCAACAATAACTGAAGTTATGGCGCAGGTGGAAATACCAAGATGTAATTATTTCTATAACTTTATATTTTTCCATATATCAAAAATTGGTTTATATATACTTACACGCAAAAATATATTTACAATTTAAATGCAATACACAGATAAATACAATTTAATTAAATGTTTTAACACCCAGCCAAACTGAATTTAAAACCTGGAAGTATAATATGATACATTTGTGACTCTTATACTTGTATTTAACCATTTACATGAATGTACTATGAGATAAAATTTATATCAGTCAAGTTTAGCAATAATACTTGGTATTTTAGAATACCGGAAGAACATCTTAACACTTCCCTTTTAAAGACTTTTTTTCAAAGGAAGATGGCTTCTTTGAAATATTAGGCATTCTGAATAATAGACGCTTCACAAAAACCTGTGTTGTCATAATGAGGAAATGAAAAAAAAATCAGATGACAATTTCAGTTTTTCAAATTGAATGTTTCTTTCAAGAAGAAAAGGAAAACATGGGGGTTTTATAGGGTTTTTTGTTTCTTTGTTTGTTTGGAGGGTTTAATTTTATAATTAATTCTTCTCACAGAAAAATAAATTTTGTGATCCCCTAGAGCAACCAAAGCACTTGACCATCTAAATAATGACCTCATTCCTTTTAGATATTAATTTCCAATTATCTTGATCATTCTGTAATGAAATTTCTTTTTGACTTGAATGCCTAAATATTTTCTTATCCACCAGGACATATAACTACACATCTTTTTGCACTATGCAGTTTGCCTTCATGAACAAAACATCAAAGGAAACATACTATTGTTAAAATTAATTTTATCTGGCATAAATAAAGCCTTCATTGTGACTGCAGAATGTAAAATATTGGACATATTTTGATAATATAAACGTGGAGGGGTTTTTACATTGGTTTTCTGTGAACAGTTTCTGACTATTTTCTTTGGAGCTGCACTTGAACTGCACTTGATAACATTTTGTTCTGCCTTAATATGTCAACAACAACAACAACAACAACAAAATAACCTACAGTACTGGCACAGCAGTAGGAGGCCATCTTTACTGCTCTTCCCGCAGGGTGAAATTTTCTTTCTGCTGCTACACCTTGTTCTTATCTGATGGTGGAGTGGAGGGGAAGAATCCCGCAGAAGTGTACTGTTGTCAAGGTAAAAGCCCATTGTTATGCAAGAGATCCTACCTTTTGTTGTTGTATAGCTCTTTTGTCAATGAGATTTCTAATAATTGTTTTAACCCTTGCTAAAGACAGGCAGGAATCTCAGCTAAGATCCTCTCCACATGCTGCTAAGAGTGGAATGTTATTCAAGAGACTAATTTGTTAAGCACATGTACAAAAATCCAAAGCTATTCTCAGTGAACTTTAAATAATATTAGACAGAAAAGGCTTTGACCGTATAAGGCTTTGGCTTTAGCTGTACTCTCTTAGTTTCTGTATTTATCTTGCTTCTGTTATGAACTGAGCTTGCAGCTGACACTAAAGATCAAAGAACAGAAAAGAGTAATTTCATGCTTCCTAATATATTCTTCTGATTGCTAGATGCTGTTTAAACTTAAAGTATATTAACAAATTTCAGCACGATGCAGGAGATGCACAAATGAGCTGACTGATGAGCCCAGAGATGAACTAGGGCTCATTTTCTTCCTCTACAAATACTCTAACATTTTCAGGATTTATATAAATTGCCACCTTTCTTTGATAGTTGATTAAGGAAAACATTATTTAATGCATCTTAAAAAATCTTCACTAAAAAATATACTTTGTAATTTACAGGATTCTTAGCATACAGAGTAACACTGTTTCGTTAAAGATATTTTTTACGTTCAATGGAAGATAGCTATTTCAACTGAGTTGCATTTCAACAGAGGTCTTGTAGATAGTCATGAGATCAGTACTATTCACCTTTTCAACTATTTGCTTAGCTGACTGATAGAAATGGCACTTAGGAAAACTGTGTGTGATTCCAAAACTGAGCAGGCTAAAAACACTTAAAAAAGATGACATCAGAATTGTTTTGAACAACTAGACCCAAATCAATAGAATTACATTCAATAAAGTACTTGAGAGGAGAAATCCAATACATAGCTACAAAATGAGGAAAAAATGGCTGTGACAGTGTTGCAGAGAAAAATATGGAGCTTATAAAGGACCAAAAACTAGTTTTGCACAGAAAAGGTAAATCTCATTTTGACACATACTAATAAGATTATTGCATGTCAAGCAAGAATAGTAATACTAAATTGTAATAGTAAAAGAAAAATAGTTTTCTACTATCTGATGTTGACGAGACTGCAGCTGTAATAAAAGTGTGTTTTATAAGAATGTAAAAATAGGTTCTTAAATTAATAAAACAGTCCTTTCCTCTCCTTTCCTCTCCAATTTCCCTACTCATGAAGATGTTCAGGAAGGAAGATACCTTATTATGTTGACTTTCTGGCACCAGCTCTTAAAAAAACATATTAGAAGTCTGAAGGAAAGCAACAAAATTGAGCAGAAGTTGAAGAAAAGAGACATATCTATAAGATTAAAGGAAGATCTAGAAAGACTCAATCTTTTATTTATACATAAAGAAATAAATTCTATTATGGAGACCAAATTTTACTACAGATTAATATTGACCTAGGATATGTTAGTTGCAAGACTGAATTTCTGAAAAGCATCTACAGCTTTTAGCGTTGCAAGTTCCAGTGAAAGTTAATATGTACCCAAGTTATCCAAGATAAGATTTATGTGAAAGATTTATGTACACCTTTACCTAGTCTACCAAGAATACTCCCACTGAATGCATGGCTATAGGCTCTTCATGAGGGATAACCAGGAGAGGTGAACTGCAGGGGTAGCGCTGCATGTAAAAGAGGGGTTGTAATGCACAGCACTTACAGCTAGGGGAGGATGTGGGTGAGAGCCTCTGAGTGAGTCATAGGCTCTGAGTGAGTGAGGCATAGGGGAAAAGCTAATAAAGTAGATGTTGTTGTAGGAGTCTACTAGTCTACTGTAAATCACCCATCCAGAATTATGATGTTGATGTATTTTTATATAGGAATTAAGAGAATTCTTTCAATCAGTTGTCCTTGTCCTTCAGCTTCCTAGTGGTTAACTGGGATTAGCATATAGGAGACACAAACAGGTACAGGGAACTCCTGAAGAACGTTGAAGATATCTTTTTGATAACAGGTACTAAGACAGCCTTGAGGAAAGAGAGCTGCTTGGCAGCCAGTCAGTAGTGATGTTCCCCTCATTTTAGGGCTCTGTTTTAGGGCTAGTTTTCTTCATTGTTTTTATCTATGACCTGAACACAGGAATTGAGTGCACACAAAATAAGTTTCTTAACAATACGAAACCAGGAGAAGCTGGTCATTCCCTCAAGGGTAGAGAGGCCTTACAGTGAGCTCTTGATAGATTAGAGTGCTGGGCAATCTGCAATTGTATGAATTTTAGCAAAAACAAATGCTGGATTCTGCCCCTGAGACAGTTTAATCTTAGATGGATGCATAGATTGGGGGACAAGAGGATAAAGTGCAAACCTGAAGAAAGGGATCTCCGGGATTTGATTTATGGCAAACTCAATATGAGTAATCAATTATTCCTGGAAGCCAAAAGGGCTGACTGCGTCCTGAAGGTAAAAGGATTGTCCAACTGTTAAAGGACCTTTAAGTAGTCAAAAGAATTATCCAACTGTACTCAAAAATGGTGCAGCCTCATCTCTAGTACTGTGGGAAGTTTGGGGTTCCTGAATGTAAGAAGTATATAAAAATGTTAGAAAGTGTCCAAAGGAGGACAACAAAGATGGTGAAAGGACTAGAGGGCTTGACTTGTGAAGAGCAACAGAGGATACCAGGTTTGTTCAGCTTAGAGAATATGAGAATGAGGGGTGACCTCATTGCTGTCTACATCTTCCTCATGAAGAGGAACAGAGAAGGAGGTTCTGATCTCTTGTCTCTGGTGTCTGGTGATAGGACATAAGGGAATGTCTTACAGCTGAGAGTTCAGATTAGATATTAGGAAAAAGTTCTTCAGTGAGAGGTGGTCAAGCACTGGAACAAGTTCCCCAGCAAAGAGGTCACAGCTCCAAGATATATGGTTTAACTTTTAGGTTGCCCTGTGTGGAGTCAGGAGTTGGACTCAGTGATCCTTGTGGGTGCCTTCCAACTCAGGACACTCTATAATTCTCTAACTTTGAATAAGGTATCCCAGAATACTTTTGGAGTGAATAAAAGGGGATAAGCTCTTCTAGGGTATGACTCATCTCATTCTAAATTAAATTTCTACATATGGTCATCCAAATTATTCCTTAAAATGGCCTGTACCTCCCCATTTACTATGATAGCATTTTAGACTTCCAGACAGCTTCATTAGAGATGTCTGAAGTTATGTAGAACTGTATTCTTAGTCATCTTAGTCCTTCAGCATTGTTAAAAGATCTTCTAAAAGGAAAACAAAATAAAAAAATGCAATGCATCTGAAGTCCCAATCTCCTTTAATAAAGTCAAGGACTTAATAGCTTTCCTTTGGGAACAAGATTTGAAATTAAGTTATGCTAGCACAATAATTGTGGGGTTTTTTCTTAGGAAAAGGAAACTCAATTCAAATAATCTATTCATTGCACTTAGAAGTTACTTTAGAAGGTTCCTTCATAAAGCATAATTGTTTACATGAAAAAGTTCATTTTGTTTATAGTTCATAATAAATTAGATAAAGGTAATATTTCAAATTTAGGCTGTAAATAGTACAAAGAATTTCATAAATACTTTTTCAGGAAATTTTCTGAGAAAAAAGAGTAGGGTAAAACAAACAAGAAGAAATCCACCCTCTATTCTTCTTCAATCTTTTTTTTAAACTTCTCTTCAATTTATTTCATTTCCTAACAGGGAATGCATTACGCTGACATATTCTGCAACTGCTTGTATGATGTGACAATGTCTCTTGTTGATCTGAATGTAAGTATGTAGACACAGATATGCTGAGTATATCCTGTTTGTGTCTTCTCTCCATTTAAAGAAATCTCCCTAATCATCTTTATCACTAGGTATGTATACTTTTATAATTTTAAGTGTACATCAAGTATTTGTGAACAAAATCACATTTCATAAAAATAAATAGATCTAATGTGAAGATTCTGAATGAAATATGATGAAACAGAAAAGAAAAGGTAGTGTTTCATTTGCCTCCCAGCTCTGAGAAACTTTAACAAGGAACAGTTTCCATCAATTCCATCAAAAAAGTCAGCATATTGTTAAGTTGTACATGAAAGACAAGTAAAATAAAGCTTAGCAAAACTATGGTCCCTCTGCTGAATAGAGCAGGGGATCTAGTGACAAAGGATATGGAAAATACTAAAATATACAATTCTTTCATGAGGAAAAAATAAACTTGGTCCTTACTGATAAGACTAGCCTTCAGGAGTCCCAGGCCCCTGAAACCTGAGGGAAAATCTGAAGCAAGGAAGACTCACACACAGTAGATGATGATTAGGCTAGGGAACATACAAACAAACAGGTTACACACAACACAGGTTACATGGGACCTGATGAGATGCACCCACAAACATTGTGCAAAATGCTCATTGGCATTACAAGACCTCCACGTTAGTCTACACTTAGGCTATAGAGCCTTCATATTAATGGAATTTTTCTAGTACCTTCCACTAGTCTGAGGAAATGTCAGGAGAGATATTATGCAAAGTCTCTTCACGTTTATTCTCCACAGAATGATTGATTTCTGTAACAGAGTCAGACCAGAAGCAGCTCTTGAATGTACAAAACAACATTCAGGATGTAATACAATGGCATTTTTTACACAATGTCATTGTGTTACCAGAATAAAACATATTTGTGGAACGTAAAGAGATGGGAAAAAATAGCAAAAAATAAATACATCTAAAGCTAAATGTTGTTTAGTCTTAAAAGGGAAAAGACAAAACTTATTTAGCTATGCAACTAAGAGCTACTTTTCATAGAGTTATATATTAAAATATGAAAGACTAGAAACAATTGGTTAGTTTGCCTAGCAAATAAAGTTAACAGAAAAGCTCCAAGATTGTCTATCTTGGAATTTGTGTTTTTCACTGTACTAAAAGTTGGCTGGAGATGCAAAATAATTTAGAAGAGTCAAATCCAAACTGACTGTTAAGACCTTTAAGAGAATATTCTCATGAAAACCTAAGTGGATTGGTCCCAGCAAAACTGAAGCACTTCTGCAATATAGTCAATTATGATCTAAGCTAATGGTCAGCACTCCTTTTATACTTCCTAGAAAGAAAGTACACCTCTAGGATCGACTCATTTCACCATAATACAGATACTTAAAATAAGTTGGTGTTTGTACTTAATATTAATTTCCCTCAACACAAATGTGTACTGCATGGCTGTGAGATGTGCAGAAGTATTGCATCTGTTTTCCAACTCCAGCAGGTGTGTCTCAGCTCCTGTGTTATATCTGCCAGCACAGTGTGGATGCTTTAGATAACCGAGGATATCTCAGATGGCACTAGATAACTTATGCTGAGCAAACGGAACTATCTTGAATGTCCCTATTGACTAGAAAGCTAGATACAGATAACAGACACAGATGCTCATTTCGTGTATACCTGAAGTTAGACAAGAATAATTGTAACATAATTAACTGGGCAATAAAATCATGGAGTTGTAACCTGTTGTGTTGTGATGGATCTCTCGAAGTCATCTAGTCCAACCTCCTGCTTAAAACAGGGCCACCTTTGAAGTCAGATTCACAATTGTTAAAAAGCCAGTATTGACAAATGCATAAGTATGCATGGCAAGACTGAATGTAAAATCCTCTCTAATATCTTAATTGTATATTTACAATTATAGGCTTTAAAATTAGCTATTATTTTCAAGAGAGATAACATAAAACTCTTTTTTGCATAGTCACTGGAATTCCAAGCGTAATACTGTGACCAAAACACACTCAGAATATAAAGAATTGTTAGGAAAAGAATGGAGAACAAAACATAAAT
The DNA here is from genome assembly GCA_025769975.1 of Gallinago jamesoni. Lineage (NCBI taxonomy): Eukaryota > Metazoa > Chordata > Aves > Charadriiformes > Scolopacidae > Gallinago > Gallinago jamesoni. The sequence goes on from JAOQGH010000001.1 coordinate 156,799,894, forward strand.
GCTGTAATGTCTCTGAATAAGTTAGAAAGGCAGGAGGAATGTTTCTTACTTAAGAGAGAAATTAAGCTAGTATTATTCATCTTTGCAAAGAGATATATAGATAAATTGATACAAAGTTATATAGTCATTAAAATATAAATGGTATTGAAAGTATTTTAAGCATTTCCAGATTACATCTGACTGTTGCATATCAGAATATATATATATTTATTTAGTATTCTAATGCATTAATTAGTATAAAAAGAAGCAGAAGAAACTAAATTAGCAGGCAGTGTTCAGTCCTGCACATATTCCTCATGAGGAACTTCTGTGAGGTCTATAAATTGATTATCAGTATGAGGAATGTCACTATAATAATATAGTAAATAAAACAAATAGCTTTATTTGGTATTGATTGATATTGCTAATGATAGCTATTGTTATCAATAATTTTATCCACAAGTTAGACTAAGAAAGCATATAAACTCATTGCAGTTAGTGCAGTAAGGGCACAAAGGAACCCAGGTTCCCTATTCAAAACTGTGCCCTGATCGTGCTATCAGCATCTCCATCACCAACTGGAGTAACTATTTCTGTCACAGCAGAGAGCTCCATCCAGACACAACTCCTGTGGTAGGGTGCTGCCATCTTAGTCTCTGCTGCTCTGTGAGTGCTCTAACAGTGCCTGGTGCCTCTCTTCACGGTCTAAGCAGTGGCCTCCCCTTTGGGAGACGTGCTCTGGTTGAGGTACTGAGTCACAAGCTGAAGGAGATGTGGTAGGAGGTGAGCAAACTGTGCATCTTCAGGGAGGGTGAACAGGAGATTCACAAGGTCTTCAAAGACCAGACAGAGCCAACAGGCCCACCTTTGGTCCAAGAACAGAGAAGCAGCTGGAGACTACCCTGACAGGGAGTAGCAGAGGGAGGCATCCACAATGGAGGAGGCTAGAAACTTTTCACTTCTAGTAACACAGCAAAGCTCTTTCTCTTTCTGCAGTTCTTCAGTTATTGAACAGATGTAGTGCCCCAGGAATGGGGAGGAAGATGACCTCCATTTATGCAGGCATCAGAGAGATCTCAGCCTGAACCAAAGAAGAAACTGAGGGTGACAAACACTGGATATACCTTCTTATGGGGAACAGAGGACCCCACTTCTGACTCAGGCTGATGTTTTAGAAGTTTTGCTAATTGCCACATGGTTGGTGTTTGGATCCCAGAGAGACTTACAAGCCCTTTGACTCGTCTCCTGCTGCTTGTCCATGTAGACATCAATGACACTGCCAGGTGTAACCCTGCACATGTCAAGAGTCATTAGAGAGCTCTGGGAGCAGGAAGGAAGCAAAGAACAGTGAGTAGTAGGCACAGCTGGAGGCCCAGATGGAGGTCTCAGTCCTTTCAATAAGGGAAAAACTCTGAGGCAGAAGTGGACACACCAGCATGTCAACACCAGGTCTGGTGGCTGGTCACCCAGACAAGACTTTGGTGACTATGACCATGGGACCCACTTTGAGGAAAAAGAATTGTCTACAAGGGACAGGATGCTTTTGACAAATGGATCAAAAGGCTCAAGTAGGTATATCAAGGAAGGGTTATCATCCAAAAAGATGCAGAGGTATGCAGAGGCTGCAAGGAACTGTCTGAGTGTACTGGTTTTGTCTGAGATAGAGTTAAGTTTCTTCATAGGAGCTTGCATGGAGTTATGCTTTGGATTTGTGCTGAAAATACTGTTGGTGATAAACTGATGTTTTAGTTGTTTCTGAAGAGTGCTTACACAACAACAATAGAGGGGCACTGCATTATGGGGCAGGTTCTTGTACTTTCCTTATGAAAGCAGCATGGCTGGGGTCCATCTCAAATGCCTGCATACAAACACATGCAGCATGGAAAACAGACAGGAGCTAAAGATCTGTCCACAACTTTGCAGAAAAGTACCTGAGAGTACTGGTGGACAAGAAGAATGTCAGCCAGCTATGTGCCCTTGTGGCAAAGGCCAGCAGTCCAGCATCCTGGGCTGATTTAGGAAGACTGCTCCACAGGTAAAAGGAGGCTGATCTTTCCCCTTTATTCAGTACTGTTGAGACTGCAGTTGTAGCGCTGTGCCCAGTCCTGGACAATTATGAAATGGATGCAGTAGACCAAGTCCAGCAGAAAGTCAATGAAAGGCATCCAGAGCATGTGTCATATAAGAAGAAGCCAAAAGAGTTGGGTTTGATCAGAATTTTCAAGGAAAACTGTCTTGCTGACCACAAATACCTAATAGATGAGTATAAAGATGGGGCCAGATTTTTCTGAGAGTTGCACTATGAAAGGACAAGAGGAAAAACACACAAATTCAATGTCTCAGTATAAGAAAAATTTTTTGTTACAAGAATGATCAAACACAAAGAAGTTGCTAAGGGAGTTTGTAGAATCTCCACCCTTGGAGACATTAAAAAATTAACTGGACAAGGCAACATACTTGAACTGGATTCGCTTTAAACTGAAGGTTTTACTAGATAGCCTCTAGAGACATCTTGCAATCTATATGGTTCTATGATTTTATGATTCTTTTAAAAAATTCTTGTTGCATAGCCCCAGTACTAAATGTATTTATATTCTACTCTTCTTTACCATTTTTTTTAGTTCAATCTCACCACTCTAGTGACCTGAAACTCATTTTTTATCTTTCCTCCCTTTCTTTCATATTTTTGTTCTTTTGAAATGTGACAGAATGGGAAAAAAACCTTATACCCTTTCCATCTACTTCTTAAGAATCTGAGTACCTCTAAAGTACTTCCCAAGAAACTCTCTGGCACAATTACAGAGCAGAAGTCTTTTCCAGTTAATGTATCTTATGTTATTATAGCAGGAAATAGAATCTGAAGATTCTGTTTCTGTGAAACAGAATAAAAGTCACACTTACATAATAGACAACAGTTAGAATGCCTTATATTTGCTGTGTTATCTGCAAAAACTTAAACCCTCTTTAATCTCTGCCTTGTTGTCCCATGTCTTCCTATTTGTTAGGAAGTACTACCTATAACTCTGTAAAAGATTTCTTTCAAGTTATATTTTCTTATATAAAAAGTACTTCTAAAAGAAGTTATTTCTTAACCCATAGGCAATTCTAAATTTTAACGGTAGCTGTCTTCCTTAAGCTTTCTTAATATAACTGATATATACTATGTATGGCAAGAGTTTTGTTCTTGGTAGCTACTTAATGGACATCAAGCAAAAGGATACATAAAGTGTGAATCTAAATGCTGTGCTGTTATATTCAAGAGACATGACATGATGTCTTTAATAAAGACAAACTTATGAAAGCAGGGATTCGGTAACATTATTATTTAATGATCACAGGAAAAAGCTTATTCAGCTATTTTTTTTGTTAATTAATAATAATCAGGGTTCAAAACTTTAATTTCAGTGTAAGGTCTGAGTACATGGTGACTTATTCACCATCACTTTAGCTAGTCTAAATTGATGATCATGACTGCAAAGACTTTGATGTAGAGGCATGCGCTTCTGATAATCTTTAAATAAATTATTATAGTTCTTCTAGTGGTTGAAAACAGTTAAAAAATTCCTTCATGTATGAATGAAAGAGATTTGAAGGATACGGGCAACCTGAACACTGTGTTGTAACAAATGAAGAACTACGAAATTTTGTTTAAAAGCAAACAAACAAGCAAACTTTTTAAAACATTTAGAATTCTAGTTAAATAATTCTTCAGACATTCCCAGAATGCTCCCCCACATCAGTTGAAAGAGACTGAAGACAGATTTAAAGACCCCATCCTGTTCACAGTTGCTGGAGTTCTTCCATTGTGTTTTAAGCTGTTAAATATTCAAAAGAACAAGAAACAGAAGATGGGTCTCTTGCTGGGTAAGTGCCACCAACCTCACCCAGAATTCTTCTAGCAGTCTCTTTTGCCCAATAAAGGTTTAATTAATGCAAGCATGAAGAGCTTTTAACAAATAAAATACAGGGAAAAGAATATCTCCAACCTTTCATGTCAATATAAGCATTTACTTCACTAGTGAAGCATCTATATACTTCATGAAGCACATAATTTGTTTATGTGTCTCTTGACAGCTACTTGCACAATCAAAACTTGGGCATTTGCTCTAGTAGCATACTGGTTAAAAATTGTCACTAACCTGTTTTTTTGCAACACAGAGTTGGCATACATATATACAACAGAACAGAGTTCTTGTCTGGGAATCCTAAATAAAATCCCAAGCATGCTAAAAATTATGGGGATGATTTCCTCATCCACAGCCTTTTATGGGTATTTTTATGCAGTAGCTTAGGTTTCTCCTCTTGTTTATAGCTGTCAAATCCTCTCTTGTACTGAGTAAAACTCCTGAATTCTCGACTTGAAATTCTTCAAGGTGTCTACTGGCCAAATCTGAATAAGAGATTACAACAGTTAGAACTACAACACTTACGAGTTATGCACACCACTTTATAAGTAAATGACACAATGCACAGTTTGGGCAGATAAATTGTCATTGATGGAAGGACAATAAGTACATGTATGTAATTTCTCAGCATCTAACATATTAGGACACCTACACTGAACAAAACAAAATAATGAAAGCATGGGTATATGCAGAAATCTTCCTTTCACCTGTGTTTGATGCTTTATCTCAGGACTAAAATTTGGTTATGTTGAAAGAGAAAAACATATTTAGGCTTTTAGGTCACAAGAAGATTAGTATGACTTTATTAGAAGACTCCTTAAATTGGCAGCTATAAAAGTTCCACAATATGTAGTTCATTCCTCATGGGATAAGCAGAGACTAGATACCAATATACTATTATTCTGTATTGTTATTCTATACTATTATTACCTACTAGGTATAGGTAATACTTTTATCTTGAACTGTCAATTGAATTGTCACAGTGGCTATGGTTTTCCAAAACCTCACCTATCTGTTGTGTCCAAGATGCTCAGACAGACTTTGTGGAAATTTTTTTATAACTTTTATTTACTCCAACACCTTTTTTGGTATGACAGCAATTTTGGGAAAGCTTTAGCCTTAGTGTTTCTCTGTGTAGTCCTCCTAGGTTTCTGAAGTGCTCACACATCTTTTTCAAAGTGGAAATGATCTTTGAAATTATTTAATCATAGATACATAAAAACATACTTTAGCATACAGATGTAGATGGAATTAGAGCACACCAGATGTGCATCCACTCTGGACCCCTACATAATCCTCTGTCAAACCTAGTGCAAACAATATTTTTACCCTTAAAGTTTGTCAGTCAAAGATTTCTTCTAGGTTCCTTCTAACTTTTAAAGAATCCTTTATCTGCATATCTAAATCTAGTAGGAATCATCTGACCGCAACTACATCAAGAAGGTATCTTCTGAATATAGTTACTGTGAAAAAAAAAAAAAATAAATCACCAAAACCCAACCAAAAACCCACAAGCCACAGAGTTTGAGCCACTCTCACATAAGAATATGATTTAAGAATTGGTAAACTCTCTCTGGTATCACAGCATGCTGGCTAGGACACTTTCCTATAAACAGGATACTTGAATTTGAGACCTTCTGCACTTTGAAAGAAGCTTCAATAATAAATTATTTTCTTTAAAAAATTCCAAACTCTCTGTGAAGCTGAATATCTCTGGCATTTGTCCGAAGACACATCATAATGGAAGTGGTAACATGTGCTTTCCCTTTCATTGCTGGTATATCTGTGGCAGTAGAGAAAGCTATTTGTAAACCTTCTTTCAAAAACTTTTCTTTCAAAGAAGAAAAATAATTTCAGCTTTATTTTTTATTTGGGTGTGAAAAAACACACTCTTCCTGAAAATACAGAATAAATCAAACAAAGAACTATGCTTCTATACTTGTTAGGCTTACTGTATTTCAGAATTGCATTCCTTCTCTCTCAGTTTTATCAGACGTGAATAGTTAAGAAATAAATACAACATGTTCTTTGCTTTGTTCAGAAATATCAATAACTTTACAAGTAATTTATTAATGACCTCTGGCACATAGTCTTTAGTAAGTCTTGCTCTACGTGGTTTCTAAATATAGACATGTCAATGTAAGTTAAAGTATACCATGACTTATTCCTCATAGACAGACAAAAGTTTGGACAGTCTTACCCAATACAAATTTTCTTTTGCTGAAAGAGTGGATGCCTTAATACTTTTCAGGTTTTTCCAGGTGTTCTCAATAGTCTTTTAAGGGACTATTTTGGGAAGGAAGCGATTTTCCCCAAATAATCCAGATCTTGCATCTGGGGGATTACTTCTTTCAAGGTCATATTCGATTTCTTTACAAAAAATTACTGATCCTCACAGCCACAGTGAACAGGACTCAGTTTTTAAACCCAGCTTAAACTATTTTGAACACAGTGCCATTTTGATTGCAATTACTTAAAAAAAAAAAAAAAAAAAAGCAATAAATGGTGAAGGACAAGATTGTGATTTGTTCTACTTAAGCAAGTAAACCAGCATAAAGCACCCTCTCAATATACTGTAAGAACTACTGATGTTTCTGTTTGTGTTGTGATAAGCAAAACAACATCTGGTGTCCACACAGCTATGGTGCACTTCATCATCCCACAGCTCTTAGCTGTGGCTGAGGGTAAAAGAAGTAACAGTCTTCAACTCTTGGTCTTAGAGACCTCCAGAGGCAACTGTGTTAAGTATACATAAGCTAGAGCAGCTCCATAGGCTGCTCAAATTTATGCTGCGCAAATTTATGCTGCTCAAATTATGCCACATTATCTTGAAAGAACTGTAAAAAAAAAACACCATGTTTTTTAAAATCCGTTTACAATCCCAAACGATAAGTTTGTTGACCAATATGCATTGGTCATTTGAGGTGAAATGTGAGCCAAGGAGTCTGTCCTGTGTCAATTCACGCAACAAAGGTCACCAAGTTTTTATCTCTGATAATCATTATTTCCTCCTCCCTTTGATACACCATCAGCACAGCACGCTTAACGTTACAGCACAGTTTCTCTATGGAACAGAGAAAACTCTGGTTGTTGAAAATGGGATGTATTTGTGTGACTGTCAGACCAATAAGCTCCTAAACTGGAAGAAGGCATGGAGGAGATGCACAACTGATGTTCTCACAAATCCCAGGGAAAGATACAGGGAGTGACCAATGGTGTAAAAAAACCAGAACTTGCCTGAAAACAAAGGGAACTAGAGGTTGGCCTTTGTGTTAGATACATGGTTATTTCAGTTGAGTGAATCAGCTGGTCATGTAAATGGCCTTTCCTGAGTTAATCAAAGAGTATGAATGTCTTCCTGATTTAGCCAGATCAGCATGAGGGAAGTGTATATACATGACTCATAAAAACTGGACAATCAACAAAATGAGCCTTGATGAGAGCAGTGGGCTTGAGCTGACTTTAACCCATGTAACCCTTCCTGGCAATTAGGGATGTCCAGAGTCATGGCAGTGAGCATTCTACTAAATCAAACTCCTGCATAATGCCAAATATCTTCAAATAAGTAGATTTGATGTCAAAACATTAAACCTTCCTTTTGTGGCATACCTAAATTAACCTATCCAGTGAGTGTTGGACACTAACCGTCTAGTACTAACTCCAGTGCATTGCATAAAGTTATATATAAAAGGGACTAAAACCTTCTCAGTGTCTCATTTAGCTTGGCATAACTTCTAAGATCAGTATTTTCAAGGCTGTAAGATATTTCTGTGGAGCAGATTACCAACAATCAGTGAGAGAACTGGGACTAGAACACCTGATTTAATCCCCTATATTTCACCAATGGTAAGGCCTGATTTAAGCAAGAGAGGAGGTGTTAAAACTGAGGGAAAAATTTATTTCCAATGGCTGAGATTTCATCAGAGTGTCTCATCACAGGACTCCTTTTTGATCCCAGTACCTCTGGACAAATGGTGACATTGAAAAGAATGTTGGCATCCTAAAAGAGACATGCTCCATACCTATATGGCAAATTAAAAAGTGTGCTGGAAGCATGGAGTTCAAGGAAATGGAACAGTAAGGGTGATTTTACTTATGCATGTTACACTGATTGACAAATATTATGGACATCTTACTGGCTCATGTTGAAAGGACAGAGGTGTGGGAAAAAACACAAAGCCCCCACAAAAAGCCTGCAAGAGTTAAGATTATTACAGGAGTTAAAGTGATTTAATTATGCTTTCTAAACATATCTATTTACAATGATATTTTCTATATAAAAGAAAAAGCATATGAAGAGCAAAGACAGACAAATGCAATCAGAAAAAAAGGTACAACTAAAGCAGGGTGATTAACAGTTGGTACAAAGAAAGACTTTACCCAGTGATGCTGCTACACAAGACGGTTGGCCTGAAGAGAGAGATCAATTAAATCAAATTATCTATCTTGGTATGAAGTAACTGAATTACAGTTTACAGGTTACATTATGTAGGAGGTCAGAATAAACAATGGATTTTTTTTTTATCAGGTCTTTATGCTTTTGGAACTGCACAGTAGAAATGTAATTCTTTCTCACAATACTAGCAAGGTATTTTTGTCTTTTCAGTCATCTTCCTTTAAGTAGCCAATAATCATAACAAATTCAAAATGGGACTTCTGCTTTTTTAGACGTCTCATCACCTCCCATGAGGAAAGAAATTTTTCCGATGAAGGTGATGAGACAGTGAAACAGGTTTCCCAGAAAAGTTATGGAAACCCTGTCACTGGAAATATTCAAGGTGAGGTTGGATGGGGCTTTGAGTAACCTGATATTGTGAAAGATGTCCTTACCTATGGCAGCGTGTTCAGACTAGATGAACTTTAAAGGTCCTTTCCAACCTAAACCATTTTATAATTCTATGAGCTAACAACCAGACCTCTAAAAAAAGCAGAAGTCCCATTTGGAGAGGATTTTCTTTTGCTGGGAACCTCAGAGCTTGATGCAGTACTCCAAGTGAGATATCACAAGAGCAGAACAGAGGCTCATGTCCAAAATTCTCATGAAAATCCAGATTTGTGTTTTCCTTGGGTAGTAAAAAAAAGTGTATTACAGTTCTGAGTGCAATGACCTTTTCTTAAAACAGTATTTTGGATGTGGTGTGCTTCTGCTGGGTCATTTAGCTGTTGCTTCTGTATTAGAGGAGCAAATATTTTGCTATTTCTAAACCAGGTCTCACGCAGTGGTGTAAACCGGCTTTGAATATTTCACTAAAGATGATTGTATATCTGCTCTTGGCAATGTTTTCCATCATTCATTTATTATCATTGAGGGATTTCCTTTCCCACCATACTATTCCCTTGCCAATGTTGATTTTCCAGGCTGAAGCTTCAGACAAGTATTCCTTGTTTTCAACTCATTCTCCCATCAAAATGAAAATACTCTTTATCTAGTACCTGAAAGACTTTCACTAACAAAAAAAAAAAAAAGTGCATTAACTCAGTTTTCTTTCTCATAGTTATTATTTGGTGTTTTTTTTTGTGGGTTGTATTTATTTTTTTTAATGACAAACCATTTCTTGTCTTAAAAAGAGGAGGCCAATTATCAAACTTTGCCTTAGCAAGCACCTATTCAAGTTAATGGGGTTGATCCCAAATAGGTCACTCAGGGGAGAAATTCATACAAACAATAAAAACTTTCAACAAAAGAAATTGTTCTTTGCAAGAGCCAGAACAAAACTCAGCATTATAATGGTGCTTTATGAAAATTAAAAATGTTACATTAGAAATATTACCTACTCTAAAACAGAGTACTTCTTCTCAAAACACTATTTTTAGCAGCAAAGTGATTTCCTCCTGCTTCTCTCCTGTTCCCCATCATCTCAGTTCCTTTTAATAACAGTCTAGTTCATGTGGTTTAAGAATAAAACAAATGTTCCCTTATAGCTAAAACATTCTAAAATTGAAAGTACTTTGTCTACATGTGATGTTGTTAGCATCTATAAAGCATATTTATTTTCTGTGGCTTATAGTAAAGCTCTTTCCGTCAATAGTACAAAGGTTCTTTTCTGTGTAACTGGCTCTAGTCATACTATTTCACCATTATCTGAATTTTATACTTATGTTATCTTATCTTTCATCAATCTCTAAAAGTCAAAACTCAAATTTGTTCCTGTCTCTACTACTTTCAGACAAGATAGCTCCATTTAATCATATGTCCCTGGGAGAAGAGATTTTTCTAGAAGTACTGACCAGAAAGTAAAATAAAAGCGGGGGAGGGAAATAAGCAAAAGGTGTAAATCTTCTCAGGCAGAAACCACAGCATCTTATTATTCAGGCAGAATAATAAGTTGGCAAGAATCTACCTTTCCTCTCTTTCCACAGTACTTTTCTTTATGGTCTCAGGATATGCCATCACATTAATGAACCACAGCTGATGTGCATCCTCCAAGTAACAGGTACTCTGGCATTCCTAAATTTTTCTAAATTAGATATGTATGAAAGTAAAGGAGATACTTCCTTGATATTTCAAAAATAAGAAAGATTTGCAGGAAATGAGCATTCAGAACCTGACAACTACATATTATTTGCACCCCGTGAATCTAAGCAGCTTCTCTGCGATTATCACTGTTCGCTAGAACATATCATTATCTTTCCTATTGTGATGACTCTGTGCGTCTTAAGCGAACAAACAAATTGTCTTTTTTATAGTTTTATGCCAATATGAACTATTGCATATATCAGCAGAATGACAAATGTATAACGAGAAAAATACTGTCGTGCGATGATGTATATAGAGTGCTTATAAAAGCACATGAAACACTGAAGGTGTAGATGACCACTCTGGAAGTAAGTCAGTCTTACACAAAATATATGTGAAAAAAGTCACTCAGATCAGTTCCTATATTTGAGATACGAATCTCCTGCTTCTTCTTTTCTAGTTTCTCTAACATTTCCTTCAGAAATCTTGCTATCTGTGAAATTAAGTAGTGGAGGCAACTGACAGGAACAGAAATTATAAGAAGTTGGAGAAAAAAAGAGAACCACTTAGCTTCATCTATGAAGTGTCATCTTTAAGGGAAAAAGAAAAAAGGAGAGGTTTTCTTCTTCTAGTCTCTATGTTTTTTTTTTTATTCTCTATATCCCATATCTTTTCTCAGTTAAAACATTCAAACAAAAGAAAATGTTTTTAAAACATTTTTACCTTTTTTACAAGGATATATTTTTAGAATTGAAGTAGAAACTGAAGTACTTTTCTTTTGAATTTATCACTGTGCTTTTCAATGTAAGTTGGCAAACTCATTAACTGTTTGAAAATGTAAGCTGTTAAAACACATTTATAATTTAATTTTATGTCTTGCAGAAAATATAAATAGAATTCCTGCTAAGAGTTTAATTTAGCAATGATTCTAGAAATTTTTACAAGGTTGAATACTAGGGATAAAGACTGCATATTCTAGAGTTGTGAAATATAGCAGGAACATTTAGTTGTTCCTAAAATCTGTGGTGACCTTTCCAAACTTGTTTGACTTTCCCTGATGGAAAGCATTTTAAATTAGTATGAACGATTGTTGTTTGTAAGTAGCTCGTGAAAAGTTGTGAACTTTCAGACTTGCAGGCATTCTCCTTATCTCTCTATGTAATTGCTAGTTATGTCACCCTTTCTTGGAGAGGAGTGGTCTTATATGTTTCTTGAATTACAAATACTGAGTTTTGTAATGACATGATCATTGCTGTAAAGTAGACAATGCACTTAAAAGCATGCAATAAATGCCCAGGATCACTCTTCACACATTTCTTCTGTAAAGCCTGGAAATCTATGTACTTGCTTTTAAATTGTTCACACAGCTTTGCTTCTGCATTATAATATACAATGAGATTCCTCAGTCTTGATGACATCAAGAAATTTACAATGGTTGAGAGAAGAATAAAGATCACTAAAGTATGAAGGAGCACAAAGAAGTTCCCAAGCATCTGGTTACTATGGCAGGGACAGAAAACAAATAGCTGCTGAGTCTCCATTTTGAAAACTTTTAAAGACTGATCATAAGCACTATACTAAGAAGGGATGGAGTGAAAAGAAGATGGGTTTTACACCTAAATGATAAAAAGTATCTTAAGCAATCACTCTCGATATTACTGGCATCAATGTTTTCACAGTTCAGCTGTGAGGATTCAGGATCTACATTTGGCTCCTGAAGAAATCTTCGTTTTGCACCATAACAAAATAGAATTGTAGTTCTCACTTGCAGAATTATTTCTATCTGTTCTCTGTGATTCCTTAAAATAGAAAATTAGCTGGAACAAGTGTGACTATTAATGGAGGTGTTGGATACCGTTAATACATAAATTCAAGTGTAAAAGAAATTCTCATTAAGCAGTCACATTCCTAAGGCAAAATGTGTTCTCTTGTTGGTGCAACAGCATTAGAAATGATTAGGAAAGTAGCTTCTGTTTTTCCCGATACTGATAACATCTTTGCAAGTTAAAGGTGTCTTCTCTGAAGTAAGACCCTACAGGGTGGTCACAGTGGTGGCTCTGATAGATTCCTGTTTACTAACTCCTTTAGCTCCTACACTAATTATAAAATAAAAAATAAAATTGTGGTGGGTTGACCTTGGCTGGATGCCAGGTACCCAACAAGACACTCTATCACTCCCCCTCCTCAACTGGATGGGAGGAGAAAGTATAACAAAAATCTTGTGGCTTAAGATAAAGACAGGGAGATCACTCAGCAATTACAGTCAGAGGCAAAATAGACTCGACTTGGGGAAATTAATTTATTGCCAATCAAATGTCAGAGTATTAAAAATAAATCAAATATTAAAATACTTTCCCCCCATGCCTTCTTTCTTCCTAGGGTGAACTTCAGTCCTGACTTCTCTACCTCCTCTCCCCAGCACAGCATAGGGGGACAGACAATTGGGATTATGGTCAGTTCCTCACATTTTTGTCTCTGCTGCTCCTTCCTCCTTACATTTTTCCTCTGCTCGAGAAATGAGAACACAAGCGAGTGGGTTTCTCAACATCTTCTCAACTCAAATTCTAAGCTATGTAATTTCAATAATTAACTGATTTCTAACTAGCTATGGGACTACCACAAAGTTTTCTCCTCTGTGTCCTTTGACATGAATCTCTTCCTCTGTTAAAACTTAAATATAGCAGTTGCTTGAAACTTTTCATATAGCACTTAGAATGAACATAAAATTCATTTTTTAGTACTTTTACATATTGTTAGAAATTAAACCCATAATTTTTTTTTAGCATTCGAAGTTCATTTTTACAAATATGTAAATACAATTATTCAGAATTTCATAAACAAAATTGCTAAGTGTTTTTCTACTTGATATGGAGTTACGAGACAAACAATATTTAACAAAAACCATACATGAAATATGTATTTATGAAATAGGATCGAGGAAACCACCATTTGTTTTAGAAGCCTTTTATAAATAGTAGTGGATGGTCCTGATAAACTTCCATATTATAAGCTTGGGGATAACACAGTATAATGAGAAGCAAACAGTGCAAGGAAGTTTCTGCCTTCTCAGTGGTGACAATTAATGACTGAATCATTATGCAAAGCATGTAACAAATGAGGAAGCAAAAAAAAAACCACAAAACAACCAGAAACAGAAAACCTATCAGAATGAGTTCTTTGCAATGAATTCAGCACCCTGAATAGCTGAGTGGGAATGGATGGATTAAAGTAAAAGGAATGGCTTTCTATGCAGAACAAATACCATCCAGAACAAATCAGTCTGGGACTTAATAAAAAAATTAACACCCATTCTTTTCTACACAAGTGATATTTTATAGATTAAAGAAGCACACAAAAATAAATTCGTTCTCCATAACTGTATCCATACTTGAAAATATAACAACTCAAAACTGAGTAATTTAAAATATGATATTTGAGCCTATTCTGAATATTATTAGCAACATTTATTTTAAAGTGCTTGGACAATGATGACATACATAGATTCTACTTCATATGATCAGTATGCTATTAAATACTGAAACAGGTACCCAACTGAATATTGCCGCAATGAAATCAGAAAATTGGTTCTGGGTGGGAAAGAAAGGTATATGGGAGAATGGAATTGCTGAAGTTAAATTTAGGTCCCCTCCTTCCTCAGATCTTTGACTTTCTGAAGAATTTTGTGTTCCTATATAAACTTACCCTGCCTACTTAAATTAGGCATTCTCATCTTCCATTGAACAAACAGGAAATACTAATTGACTGAATGTTTAACCAGTGAACCATGAGATAAAAGGTAGACACCGGTACTTTGTGCTTGTAAATAAACTATAAATAAGTGATAAATATCCATCTTATAACGGCTTATGGATTCACAAGTAAAGTTTCTCACATACAGCATATTTCTCCTAAGTACAAAACTATATATGGAAGCTGAGTTCCCAGAGGTCTTGACAGTGCAGATGTTACTTGGATTTAGGAGTGCTTTAGGTGAGAAAATCTAAATTAGGTAGAATTGAGATGAGATGGGTTTCCTTCAGCTATGTGGCCAAAGATCTCATATATATAAATTTTCAAGGTTATGACAGTTGAACACTAAGCTCCTTTTGGCTTATATTAAGACTTAAGAACAACCTGAGCCTTTTCCTGCATCTCCACTTTTCCACAAACCTCTCTTTAATATCCTCTCCCTTTCTTTTTTACCTTTGATGTCTAGTATAACCCCTGAAGCTGTACCATAGCTTACTAGTTTTTTGTTCACAGGAAAGTGGGTAGATTGAAGATGTAAAATATTTCAGAAAGAGGTAAGAGCAGGTATAAGAATATGATGTTTCAGGCTACTGACAATGAAGAGTGTTTATGCAGTATGAACAGTAATTCAAGGAGAAATTTTAATACAGTAAAAATGTTTTTAAAATGTTTTAAACATTTAGGTTGCCTGAAGGAGTTGCACATCATCTGATCCTAAGTACCGCTCATATCATCCTAAAATATTATGTGAAATGCAGGGAAAGTTATAGTAACAAGTAGCTTAAGGAGGAGTAAATCACTTTTCTTTGCTTGGTATCATCACCATAATTGTTCTATTTCTTCAAATTCTTACAAGATGTTATCTACATTAAGCAAAAAAGTTGTCTACTTATTTTAATAATTTGTGGATCACACTACACTTCTCCAGTTGCCGTGGTAGATGAAAACACAAGAAAACTGCAAAATTAACATCCAGAGGTGGGTGTAGTTTTTTGTTTCTTTTGGTATTTATCGATATATATTTTATCGATATCGATATATATTTTATATGAATCCACTCTTTCTAAAACTCAGAGCTAATAGAATGCTGAAATGGCAAAAACAGCAGCCCCAAACTCATCAATATAGATTTCAGATATCTGTGGTGGCTGGTACACGTGCTTTTAAATTAAAACCTCCTCTAAATAATGTGTCAGTAATGTTTTTTTCTCTTCCCAATGTATATCTAGAGACATACTTATGAGCTTATATATTATATAATATATATTATTTATATAATGAATATTTTCATCTGCTTTTTATTATTTTATGTTTGGTAAAACAAATAAATATTAAAACAGTCACCTTCTAGAGCATGAACATGTTTTTATTTCATATATGACATTTTCATTGACAGATTGTAGTCACTATCCACGGCAAACCCATTCACATTAGCTTGAGACAAACTTTTCTGCCAAGAGCAACATATATCACTCTATTGTGTGATGTATACTTGCATGGTTATAAAATAAATGGTGACCACAACCTAGCATATCTTCCTAATGAAAAAGAGGTGTTTTCTGATTCTCTAAGTTAATGTGTGATAATTTACACTATAAAAACCTAGTGAAAACAAAGTACCTCATTAAAAACAGGTGCATTCCGCTGACTGACAGCTCATCTTCCAAAGATGAGACAGGAAACTGTGTTGTTCAATACTCACAGAACTCCTGCTATATATGGTATTTTGTTATTTGTCTTATTCCTTCAAGCTGTTTCCTTCTGTGTTCCAAAAGCCTGAAAACACAAACCTTTCTCTTAGAGTTTATATTTCTCTCCCTCTCTCTTCTCTCTCTCCCCTCTCAGTTTTCTGTTTCTCCCTCCTGACTTCCAAATACCTTCTTTCGTACAGATGCCAACTACCATTTCTTTCAAAGAAGGCATTATTTATGTACATTACACTAAGCTGATAAATTATTCTCAATTTGCATTTAGACTAAAATAAAGAATTACGTATCCAAATTTTGGCAAATTCTTCCCAATTAATTTTATTGGTCCAGTAAATTATACTATTTTTACCCACTGCCTGGTCTGTCTTCTCTTGTTAGACCAAAATAGTTTGAACAGAATAGCAGAGTAATTTCCTTTAGGTCCAGCAGCATTTTCAAGTGTCAATACTTCTAAGAAGATATTCCTCCATTCCCATATGTAAAATGATCTAATTAAAGCATTGTTGAACCAAGTTTCAGAGAAGTGTGCTGAAGTATAATACTGGAATTACCATTTATGGTAATTGGCTTATACAGGTATTCATAATAAATAGAAAAATTTTCTGATTCTTGCCATTTTCAAAGAAGAGATCTTGCTATCTGTAAAGATAAGTTTTCCATCAGCCCTTTTTGGACACTTCGATGAAAAGTTGCATAGAGATTTTACTATTACTAATTTTATGTGTCAACATACATGAAACATTTAAAGATAAACTATTGAAAACTGATATTTGATTTAAACTACTGACAAAATCCATTTATTATATCAAAAGGTTAGATACAGAGGTTTCCTCAGTGTTATTTCTGATTAACCATGAATTCTTCAAGCTTAATAATACTTATTTTGTGGTCAAGAGAACAGAAGACAACTAAACAAAATTTCAGCTTTTGTGTTGGGTCATTAGTTAAGATTTGCAAAGCAGTTTGAAAAAGTCAAGCATTGCATATGTAACGTACAGTAAAAGACTGGTGGTTTTTGTGACTGAACCATTCACAATTTCCTTACAAACATTCTTCTTCATCTACTTATTTAGTTGCTCCTCAGTTCCCAAACTTGCATGGAATACTGTAACTCTCTTACTGTATTGATGTCAAGAACGATGTAAGAGAGAAAACAGTTGACAAATAAAATAAGGATAGAGACCTATATACAACCAGGCAATCTGAAAGCTTGATAAACAAGCTTATGAAAAGAAATATAACAAATTTGATTTTCTTGAGAGGTGCTCCATCCCTCTGATCATCTTCTTGGCCCTCTGCTGGACCTGTTCCAACAGATCCGTGTCCTTCCTGTGTTGAGGACTCCAAAGCTGAGCACAGTACTCCCGGTGGGGTCTCATGTGCACAGAGCAGAGGGATAGAATCACCTCCCGTGACCTGCTTGCCACACTTCTCTTGATGCAGCCCAGGATGCAGTTGCCTTCCTTGGTTGCCAGTGCACATTGCCATCTTTTGTTGAGCTTCTCATCCACAAACACCTCCAAGTCCTTCTCCTCAGGGCTGCTCTCTAGCCATTCTCTGCCCAACCTGTATTTGTGCCTGGGATTACCACGTCCCAGGTGCAGGACCCTGCACTTGGCTTGGTTGAACTTCATGCAATTTGCACAAGCCCACTTCTCCAGCCTGTCCAGGTCCCTCTGGATGGCATCCCTTCCTTCCAGCATGTCAACTGCACCACCGAGCTTGGTGTCATCAGCAAACTTGCTGAGGGTGCACTCTATCCCACTGTATCCCACTGCATGATGTCACCTCCCCTATGAAGACAGTCTGAGAAAGCTGGGGTTGTTCAGCCTGGAGAAGAGAGGGCTCTGGGGAGACCTCATAGCAGCCTACCAACTTCTGAAGGGAGCCTACAGAAGAGCTGGAAAGGGACCCTTTATCAGGAAGTGTAGTGAAAGGTCAAGGGGTAATGGTTTTAAATTGGAAGAGGGGAGATTTAGATTAGATACCAGAAAGAAATTCTTTAGTGTGAGGGTGGTGAGGCACTGGAATAGGTTACCTAGGGAAGCTTTGGATGGCCCATCCCTGGAAGTGTTTAAGGCCAGGCTGGATGGGGTTTTGAGCAACCTGCTCTAGTGGGAGGTATCCCTGCCCATGGCAGGGGTATTGGAACCAGATGATCTTTAAGGTCTCTTCCAACTCTAATCATTCTATTATTCGATGATTCTAAATATTTATATATGTATTCCTAAATAGATTTTCTACTTAAATACATATTCTACTAATAATTGTCTAGCTTCTAGCTTTAAGTAAGTCTGTTTATAGAGTTTGCACTGATCCCATGAACTCATTCATTTTCTTCAGTAATTAAAACAAACTATCTGTTTTATATAGGTTTCTTAAAAGTTACATCAATGGAGTAGTTCAGTTTGAAGTCTACGTACCTTCAGTTTGAAGTCAGTTTGAAGCCTACGTACCTCCTGCTGTTACTTAAAATTATAGTGGATCATTAAAGCTAAAAAAATCTTCCAGTCATTCAAGCAAAATAAATGCAGAGGTATTTTGCAACACTTTATTTATTCTGGATGTTGGCCAAATTAACTTGTAATTCTGAAAAAAATACAGCTGCCAACGCAACGTAATTTGAAGTGACAACATATCACTCTATATTGTAATCACAGCACAAGGTGTTACAATTTGTAAATCCAAGGTTGGTCTAGCATATATTTTTATAACTACAAATTTTTTTTTTTGAATGAGGAAAGATTTGATCAAGAAAAATCAAACTATGGTCCAAGCATAATTTTAAGAGATAAAATAAAAACTATTTACAGTTTACATATGTATACATACTTTCAAAACTCTCTTGGAATTTCTGCTTTATTCTATAAGAGAAAAAGAGACAAGGGAAAGAGTTACAGCTACTGAAAGGTTACAGTGGCTCTCAGAGGCTGAATATTGGCATTTTAGTACAACAGAAGAAAATAATAAAGGCAGTAAAAAACCAGAACTACAACTGGTATTCACTAAAATAATAACTTGCAAAGAACGTTAAATTATAACACTGTGTATTCTTTTACCGCAATTGTGGGATAATAGAATTGAAACTCAGTTGTTTATTTTGGCCCTCTTAAAGATATAGTTTGTGATTTGTTGGTATCCTGATGACCAGGTAGATAGATGCAGTTTTGCATGTGTATATGTTGCATACTGTATTTCTAGCAATAATGTCAAAAATATTTTTAGCAAGTTGTTTTTTGTTTTTTTTTATAGTATTTGGGGTTTGGCAATTGCATTCTGCAAAAGTACAAGTTCTGAAAAAATACCCATAATAAACAAATTAGGAAAAAATCCGACCAATTTTTAATTTCTTTTAATTTCTTATTTTTAAATGGTCAAATTTAATTACATATTTTTTAAATAAAAAACTATGCCTACTTTAGAACAGATCAATCAGTAAAAAGTGATATTTTCATCTCATTATAGACACACTTTGGAAAATATTTAAGTAACTAGTGAAATTAAATAAGTGCATATATGCATACCAGCTACACAAGAGAGGACTCTTAAAACTGTAGAAGTCACCTTACAAAGCAGGTATACAGTTTTCCATTGTGTCACCTGCTCACATCTCACACAACAGGTTTTGTAGCTACCACTCGTTACCAGTAAAAGGTCCTGTATAATGTATAAATGATCCTGTATAGAAATTCCAGTGGCAGCTCCCACTGGGTGGCAACAGTGGTGAACATGGGAAGTTGTGGGGAAAGGTCTCCAGCCACCTGGGATTGCTGCCCAGGTGCCAGATGCCCTTAATTCAGTTAGGCCCTAAAGTAAGAGATCCTTAAAGCTGTTTTATCAGGCAGCATTCTCCTCCCCCGGTGCTAAATCTTCTCTGTGGAGCAGAGAAGACCTCAAGGCTTACTGGTTTAGAGAAGTGAAAATGTAGAATGCTTCTGTAGCCCAGCAGCACTCTCAAGAGTATAAACTTGCACAAATTACTGATTAGTATGCTTGCATGGGTTGTGCTCTCTGCCCCCAGTAGTGCTCATGTATTTTACATAACTAATTAAACAAATTAAAGAAGCAGCCCTAGCAACAAGGATCAGAATCCTATTTCACCACTTTATGTGAGTATCCTAGATAGCAGGCTACAGAGTCACTTTCTCGTTGCCTCCCTGTAATTATTATTGAATCTGTTTTTATGCACTGGCAGTGGAGAGTGGAAAGTAGCCAAAGTCCAGAATAGTTGATGATTATTTCTTGGCAATTGAAGTATTTGAGTGCCCTCCAGCTGAAGGTGATAAATAAACTTGCTTTCTGGGTAGTTGTGTACTTCCTAGACTTTACGAAGAATATGTAACTCCCTTTACATGGTCAGTAATGCCATGTCCAGACAAATGAACTTTGAAGGCACTCAACAGTTTACACACTATCTATTCCTTAAGCTTTTACTCAGCAAGTCAGAATGTGAATTTTTTTTGTCCTCAGCTACAGCAGCACAATTCCTGTATAAATCCAACAAATTCTGCAGATTATTCTAGATATGCCATAATGTTAGATTTAATTAAAACAAACAAATACTGTTAATGTCAAAATCTATGTGGCCATGCATGGGAAGGAAACAATAGATAGTCTTTCAAAAAGATGTACAATTTTAAATATGTTTTTTTATTTTCTCTATTAACTATGTAATTGGCTAAACATAAATATTTTGGAAATGCATATAATTTATTTCATTGACAATAATGGCTTCTTTGGAAACAACCTAGTCAAATGAATCAAGACTTACACTGAATACACACTTAATTTGGAAAATATTTAAGTAACTAGTGAAATTAAATAAGTGCATATATGCATACCAGCTACACAAGAGAGGACTCTTAAAACTGTAGAAGTCACCTTACTAAGCAGGTATATAGTTTTCCATTGTATGTTTCTATGGTCTTATACCCAGAATGTTTTTGAAGACTTATTCTTCTTTTTCATTTTTGGATTAGTAACTCAGCTCAAAACTGAAGAGGCCAGGAAAGGTATATAGCAGGGGAATCCAAACTCCAAATTGCCAGATCAACTGATATGTTAATTAATAAATCTTTTCTCCGTTCCTACGATGGTCAATATATTCAGGGTAGGGTTCAGATGCAATAAGAACTAAATAGTATACTGAAAATATGCTCATGCCTTCACAGTCTAATCTTGTATGTAATGTTATGGAAGGCCTATGTCCTGACTGGATTTGAAAGAAGAAAGACCATATGGATCAGTTCAATAAGAATAACTTGTGTTTGTAAATAACATGACACAAAAGGAGAAATTGATTCTGATTAATTTTATTTTAAAACTGATATAATGCTATTCATTTATTTACACCTGACATTTAAAACGATTAAGAGAAAGATCATTCTGGTGTATTTTGTTTGAAATTGCAAATTGTGGATTTTCAGAACTTGTAACAGCTAAGTAGCAAGAATACCAACACAAATGCTATGAGGTGTAATCTATATCTTTTTGTGAGTGATCAACAAACTCCAACAATGGACGAAGACTCAGAGAAGACAGACAAGGATGATGTGCTCATAAAATTTAGAAAAGAATATAGGAAGTGACCGCAGCTACTATAAAGGTAGCTGAACTTCTCTCAACATCAAGAGAACAAGAAGGTGGATTTTGTTGTAGATAAATGGCTGTATCAGTTCAATGGGTCAACTATTTATGTAAATGGTCTTCCTAAAATAATCAATAGGAAGTATTATCTTCCCATAGAAGAAGAATGGGAGAAGAAGAAGAAGAAGAAAATATTATCTTCCGGAGCTGCCCAGATTAACATGGGGGTAGTGTTTATGTCACTCAGCTCAACATAGATTATAAAAATCAATCAACTGACAAAATGAAATTTGAGGAGAGTGAAGGGCTTGAGATGGCTTCAACCAATGTATTTCTTCCCAGTGACTAGGGATGCACAGTGTTTAGACAGTGAGCATATAGCAACTGGTAATGAGAATCATGCTTGTATTGTGATCCAGCTGTGTATTGCAATTGCTATATTGTGCTTGTGTCATGGCAGTGACAGCTGTATCACTTTTCTAAATCAAAATCCCATGTAAAGTCAATTATCTTCAAATAAGTAAATTTAGTATAAAACACAAAATCCTTCTTGTGCAGAAAATCTAAAAGAATCAGAAAATATTTTACTGTGACATCTAGTAATTTATATTTGTGAAATATACTTAGTAATATGAAATTACCACATAAAAATAGTAATTTTATTAAAGCCAGAATTGATTGTATTGAAGGAATGTAACAATTATAGAAAAAATTTTGATAGCATATAGTTCAAGAAATTGAAGTAAAACAGTATGTCAATATAAATAAATTGTTTACTTAAGGCTACATTTAAAGTATGTGTGTAAAGGTCTCATCTGAACCCAGAGCTGCTTGCTTACTTTTCCAGGTCTTGTTTGGCAAAGTAATTATCATATGTTGGTACTTCAAGCAGAAAGAACATTTTCAAGATGGATGTTAAATACAAAATTTTCAATGCTGAGAATAGGTGCATTTCAAAATGACTTTTGGTTCTTCTGCATGGAAATTCTTGATTTATGAAATGAGTTTTCTCCTTCTGTAATCAACAGAAAGAAGTAGTATTGCTGAAATAATGTTATCTAGTCTAAGGTCTCTGTGTAAAATAGGCCAATTGATTCCAATTTCATATAATCTTTAACAAATATTGACATGTCTAACTACCCAGAATATAAGGGTTCTTCACTTTCTGCACTATGCTGGAATTTTTTAAAACTATGCTTGGTACAGTCCTCATTAAACTCATCTTCACTTTTTCCTTGTTTACAGGCAGCCTGCTGAACCACAGCTTTTATGGCAAGAGTACATCCTTTGAATCTAGTTTGACCTCTTGTGAAATGTAAATACAGAATTTCACTATGCCCCTACTTCTATAATATAAAGTTTAAATATAACTTTTTTTTTATAACAGTGACCCATAAATGATTTACATTCCTAGACAAGTTGATCAAAGACTATCTTATAGTCAATATTATTATATAAGTTATATTCAATAATATATATGCTATATATAGTAAATAAGTATCCCCACGTCTGTATATACACACATACATATATTTCAATAAAAGCAGATATATTTCCAGCAGAACACTTCAACAGTTTTCACTTATGCAGCTAAAAAAGCAGTACAAAAATTTCATCTAGTTTCATGTTGGTTAACAATAGGACTCCATAATTACCTGAAGAAAAGGAATAGTCAACATATTGAATAAAAATTCTTATGTATTCTGTCTGATGTCTTTGACAAAGTAACTAAACAAATTAGAGAGCATGAAGTTTTTCTCTTCACATTAAGGGAGTGTTTACCTTCCTCTTAAAAATGAATGATACAGAAAATATGTAAACAATTTTTTTTAATTAAATAACCAAATTTGGAAAACCACCAAAACATTTAACAGATAATTATTATTTTTTTTTCTATGACTTTCTATGATTAAATTGTATTTTTTTTTCTTTTTTCTTTTTTTAAATGATGGAAAATTCTAGTATTTGTCTCACTTTATGTTTAAATTCACTTCTCATTTTTAAATTTTCAATTCCTTAAAAGTCAAAAAGAATTTACATGTTCAAAATAGAACAAAAAAATTGTTAGAATAAAGTAATTCATTCTACTGTGAAAGCATTTGTTTGGTTTTTGAGTTCACTGCCAATGACACTGACTTGCTTCAGTTGGTACTTATTGTACTTATTCTTACAGGTAAAAATCAATTTTAAAATCAGTTATTTCCTAATATTTATTTAGCATATCATATATTCTTCTTTTGGTTTGTATCTATTTAAACAGAATTTGGTAAAACAGTTGTGGTGTTTTTTATCTCTAGACCTGGCATAAGGCATGATTGTTCTTTAGTTGCTTTGTGGAAAGGAAGGCTGAAAAGGAGAGGTTGCAGAGAGCTCCTTGAACTGTTCTTTACATTTCCATTTTTCTTCAATAAACACAGCCTGTATGAAGTATCGTAAAATAGTACACTGTTAGAATTAATATTTGAAGAACTTCAGAATTGTCCTATGTTTTTCAAGTCAAAGCATGCATGCTATTTTGCAAATGAATATCTGTGCAGTTTGAATGTTAGATGTTTTTGTGTTTACCTGACTGATTTTGAAAAACATTTTTTTTGTTTTACCTCTACCGATAATATGGTTTTTTGCACAAATATGAACATTTAAGAGGAAAAAAAAAAGTTTGTAATTGTACCACATATGTCTTAGGTTTTAAGCAGTTGTTTTGACCTGGGTGGTTATTTATAGTGCTTAATTTTAGGGAACTAATTTAAGTGCGCAGATTAGGATCTTAGCCTTCCTCTGTAATTAGCAAAGATAGATGTGGCCTCTTCCAAAGAACAATTCATATTAAAAGCATAACTGAGTTATTCAGGCTGCGCTATTGAGCTAGTAATACTTCCCCAACAATCCACACTCCGTACCCATTAATAAGCCCCTTTAGGACTTCATATTTT
Source organism: Gallinago jamesoni (assembly GCA_025769975.1). NCBI lineage: Eukaryota > Metazoa > Chordata > Aves > Charadriiformes > Scolopacidae > Gallinago > Gallinago jamesoni. The sequence goes on from JAOQGH010000001.1 coordinate 156,824,213, forward strand.
TAATATGGGTCTAAAAAAATGTGATTTGCTGCTTAGGGGAAACAAAAATCCTAATCCTTATGTCTTTCAAGGAAGACAAGTTCTAAGAAGCAAAGCCCTCTTTGCAGATGCAATAGCATTTTCCAAAGATCCCTAAGGTGGTTGGTGGAAGATCTCTTCTGTGAAGTCTAACCATCTACCAAATTACTCAGATCATTTTCTTCACATACATCCTCTTATTTGTGAGAGGAAAAACATAGTAGGGTATAGAAACTTTTAAAATTTCTTATACTTCCTGTTCAGAAAATTCAGTAATGTAATACATGCACAGGCACAGAGAATAATAATATTCTATTCCCTTCAGTCCTCTTTAAGATAGCATTAATCTTAAAAATAGTGGTGTTATTAGATCTCTATCCATATTTTTTATTTTTTTTTAAATATAATATTATTATTATCCTATTCCTCTTGGTGACACCTGTTAATTTCATTTGGCTGTGCAAGGTGATTACATTTACTCAACTTCTTAATGATACATTGTGAATAATTAATAATTTTATATTCAGTTTCATTGCCAGGAAAACATTTATCTAAATTACAAAGAAAATCTTTTCTTGTAATCAGCTGAACACATAACTATTTCCTCTTTTCAAATTAATCTTAACTGTTAATTTTAAAAGTTACTTCTGGAAGATTTTATTATTCCAGCAGTGTCTTTATTAAGCCTTGTGCTAAGAATTCTCCAAATAAGAACATCCATTCTTCACTCTGAGTAGTTTTCATGCAGCAGATTAAAAGTAAAAGGAAGTTAGCAACTAAAATTACATGATTTTCAGCCTAAAGCGTTGTGCAGAATTGTGCATCAATGGTGATTGCCCTTGGTAGTCTAATGTTTCTCTGTAATTTTGTCTACTGAATATTCTTGTTACTTGTGAATATGTTTATTTTACAGCTGATGATCAAGTCTTGAAGAATTTCTTTCTTAAACATACTGAGTGAGATTTTCAGTCATTACTAATGATGTTATATCTCCCCTTCAACTCTAGTATTTATATGTTTCCCTTCAGGAAAGAGAGACAGATTTCAACAGTCATGGTCAGTTGTTTCCTGAGAAGCAAATCCATATAAAAAACTGAAGTTGATCCCAAGATGCCAAGCACCGGTGATGAATCTTTATTTCTGAGAATCATTACTCTGATTCATCTGCTAGTAGCTGATAGCTTTAGTAGGTCTGCCTTGGTGGGCAGAAAAACAGAAATACAAATTCTGCTTATATTCACTTGTTAGAATATGGACTACAATTTAATCAGTGAAAATTCAAGATCTCATTTTGCTTTATGGGCTGTGAAAGCCTTGGAAATTTATATAGACACTGGCAATTTGGTAGGCCACTACTATAATGAGATGAATTGTCTGTATAAGTAGAATAAAATCACAGTCTGATGCAATCCATAATTGCAAAGTAGCACTAAGGAAACACTGTAAATTAGTAAACCCATAGCCTCTGAATCTACTTCTAGAATGCACAATTTTGATCGCTATTCAATATCCATCTCTGCATTACAGATTTAACATCTAAACTGGGACAAACATTAATGGAGATTCTATAAGTATGATCTATGCTTATTTTCAGCAAATCTATAAAGGTACCTGGAGTACACTTTGCAATCAGTAGCACGATTGCTATTTATGTGATACTTGACGACTGTTTCCATTGCCCCAATTACTACAAGAATGTTTTCTTTTTGAGTCAATTATATTTCTGATTAAAAAAACAAAACTAAACTAAAAAAGGATTCTCAAATACATCAGCAAAATAAGAACCACATCTGAAATTCAAATTAAGATACATTGTTATTTCAGGGAGGACTGTTAAAAGACCAAGAGGAATTCAATAAATAGGAACAAACCGAGATTAACCAAAGGACTTTGGAGATCTGGCATTAACAATGTGAGATATTGAATAAGTAACATTTTGCAGTAGCCATAGAGGTATAAAAAAAAAAATACTGGGATAAGGACTGTTGTGAGGGCAATAGCTTTTACTACGATTTATCTAGTCTTGAACTGTGGCCACATAACTATTGAGTGAGGCTCCATCTGTAATCAGCAGAGAAAGAGAATGGCAACAGACTGGAGGAGAAATAAAGGCCTTAAGGATCTAGGGTCAAGGAGTGTTAGAGCTGAGATTATTCATCAACTTCCTGAACTAGAATATCAGCCAGACAACTTTCTCTTTTCTAAAATGATTTAGCTTTACACAACTGGAATAAAATTAGGGTAGTAATGGGTCTTTATCCTACACAGATGCAAAAGGAAAAAATAAGTAGAATAATGCTGTACTGTCAACACAACAGGGAAAAGAATCTGTTCCTAGTGCTTTAAAAGGCTTTGCTAAAACATTTGAAGTAGAGAAAGACATGGGTAGATGCACCTCCCCCACACTCCAATTTGGTAGATAATAAAGCCGGATGATCCCCAAGTGGGGAGCAGATTTATTTAAACAAAAAGATGTGCAACAAATTGAATTGACACAATTAAAACTGATAGTGCTTCCAGTCTTCCCCGACATATACGACTTCCAGAACTAGCTTTCCTTTGATTCTTCCTAAGAGGCAAAATGCAGTGTTAAGTCTCCAAACATATGGGGGAATGCTGAATGATAAAATCCCACTGAAGGCCCTAGGCCACTGAGAAAAGTTTCAGATAAATTGCTTATCTCAGCTGTACTTCCAGGCCTGTAGAGATTCACTCATTTCTAGTTTACCATAAGAGTTGTGGGAAAATAATCCTTGCTGGTGGCAAAACTCATGAAAATCATCTTTTGCTGGGGAAAACAAGGCCTTTTTTTTTTTTTTTTTTTTGAGGGGAGTGGAGTGAGGCTAGAAAAAATTAATGAGGAACCTCCAAAATTAGAAAAACATGGAAGTAATTCGAAGTGCTAGAGTTTTATGGGATGAAAGCACATTAGCTATTCTGTATGGAATACACTTGATATATTTTGTTATTATCTTAATGTTTTTGTGTGTGTACTTGTTACTATGATACTTGAAGTTCCATCTTTTATTTAAATATAAACATATTGAGAATTTCACTGGATTTAATAGGTAACGATATTTTTTTTTTCTTCTGCTCTGAATTAAAAAGGTTCAGTATAATGTGCCTCATCCCAATCCAATGTAGTAAAGTTTCATTAACTTTGAGTTTTGAAGCAACCTTATTTTCTTATCCTATATATATAAAAAAAAAAGATACAGAAATAGTGACAGTTTCCTGACTTACTTTTTTCTTTTTTATAAATCATTGCTATAGAGTGGTATTCTCCCTATATTTATAAAAGTTTGAGAAGAAAAATTGAAATGTTCCTACGTGAAATACCTAAAAATAGCATACTGTATTCAATACGCAATTTTGCCACTCTGCCATAAGAGTATTCAGATTTCATAATAAAAAAACCCCAACATTCCAGATTAAAGAGTTTTAGGATTCAGACTGCTAAGGCATGTTAGGAATGGCTGCCTCCTCCAGCAGCTCTTGCTCAAGACACCCTCCCGCCTGGAAGCTGGAGCCCAGATTAGTACTCAGGGGACCTATGCTCTCTGCCCACGCTGGCGGATGTGGCTACTGCTTTCCAGTTTGTGTTTAATTATCACTTGTTTTTTATTTTCTTAGACTGAATAGTCCTCAACCAAGTAACTTAAACAAACACATACCATCACTTTCCACATTCCCTTACACAGAATGTAAGCATTGTTTTTTAAACTAATAAAATATGATCAAATTCTCAATCAAATATGCTGTTCAGGTTTTCCATCTCCAAGTTCATAAGTAGGTCACTTGGTTAACAATCAATTTTTGTGATTAAAGGAATTTCCATTATTTTCTTTATTTCTTTTGATTATTTAAAGCTTTCTAAATAGGGATAATAAAAATCAGGTCTTTTAATTAATGTGATTTTTTATTCTTTTACCTTCTAATTTGATTTTCTGTCAAAGTACATTTATTATTATTGTTAAAAATATCATCCACTTATATATATGAAATTCCCAGTCTCTATAGTTCTTTAACGGTATTACAGTTCTTGAAATTCAGATAGATCCATGTATTAATGTTAGAAGCTACAAAGACCTATTGAGATTGCTATTCTTCCACATACAACTTTCAATCTACTCTCCAGTAATACTAGAATGCTGTGATCTATAGGGAAATTGTTATACTGTGACAAATTCAACACAGCACTTGGAGACGGAAAACCTGCACAGCATATTTGATTAAATACTTGATCATATGTTATTATTTTACAAGACAATGCTTACATCTGCACATACATCCAGATACAACTAGGTCTTTCTCTTTTTTTTTTTTTTTAAAATTTTTAATATGAATTTTTTGAGTCATTAGCAACAGTATTTTCTTATTTCCAATGTCATATGTTACTTTGCTTGACTGCTACACCACACACACTCAAATTATCTAATTTTAATGATGCTCTTATGTGTTTTTTGAAATGCTTTGGACTCCTGTAGTCTAATGTTATCCTACTATGACAGAGCGATTCCCAGTACCATATAGCCTGAGAAATTGCTGAATAATCTCTGTTATTACAGATGAAAGAGGCCATGAAATAATGTTCTCAAAACCATTATAAATTATTGTGGCATTTAAGATATTTACATCAGCATTCTCCTTCTTAAATATCATGATTTTAAATTTTTTTTTTCAGGATAGCTGAGGCATTTAGAAAATTTTAATTGCTGGCTCTTGTCTCATATATATATTATAAATATCTTCTCTAATAGTTTGAAATTAAGTAATTTTGGAGTCTAAAACATAAAAGCCAAAGCAGTAAAAATATTCCCAGTAGATATATGGAAAATATGAACTCCCCACAGAACTAGTTACTTAGAAATGTAGAAATGTTCAAAGAAGCCAGCTGTTGGTTTTAGCTTTTTAAACATTATTTTTTTATTTGTAAAATCTTGCCATATATAATTATCTCAACACATTTCTGTGACAAAAATAATTTCAAAATGAGTATTTTTAAATTATTGGAATTGTAATATTATTAGTCACTATTTTCTGTGATTTCCAATTCCATTTTAGGCCAGGGAGTATTCAGAATATAAAAAACTTCTTTTAAGGGACAAAATCCATTTTATATTTATTTCTGCCAAGTTTGCAAATGACACTGTGGCAAGGTTAGGTGTAGGCTTTAGAGGAAGTTTCATAACGTGTAAGGATGATTTTTGAGGGAATAGCATAAGCTTAGCAAAGTGACAGAAACAATGAGACACTTTCCAGGTTTTGGAGCAGTGGCATGTGCTAGATTAGAGGTGGCAGCAGATCGCTTAGCTGTCATAGGCATTTTCCTCAGGCAGTCAATGTGCTATCTGACTCCAACAACAGGTGACTGCATTCCTTACTCCTTGCACACCTTCTGGTTTCCTGCTTGCCTCAGCAGCTAGTCTGATGTGCGGAGAACCATGAATTTAGCAGGTTGACCAGCAAACAGAAGTGGATAGAAGACAGAGAAGAGGGAAAGAGGCTAGAAGGTGTGCTGGTTGTTTTTTCGCCTACCTTTCTTCACACTGTCTTCACAGGATTGGGAATATCTTCTGGGCAATAGTGGCAAGCTGAAAGAGAGAGGCAAGCAGAGACCAGAGCCAGGCACACAGTCAGCACAACTCTTACAGCAAGCAGCTTCAAGGCATGCTCAGTCCTGAAAGTCTTGGGCTGTTTGGGGAGGACAATGCCTGTGTGACCTACTTGCTGACACAGTTGAAGTTAATTGTATCAGCTAAGAACGAGGACAACAGTTTTGCAGAGATGCCTCCAGCATACTTGCAGATCAAAATGTTTGCATAAATGTTAAGTCTCATCTCATGTCCAACAGATGATTCCATTCTTACTCTGGGTATGGCTTCTAGCAAGTTAGAACAGATAAGCAAAACAATGTAATGGAGTGGCAGCAATAGCAGCAAAATTATGAGGAAGACATCCCATTCTCATAGCACTTTTATCTGGGGCAAGTTAGAACAGATAAAAACTGTGGCAGTCTTTATCTCACGTGTATACAAAAGGTGTTGGCGGAAGAAAGATTACTAGCCCATATACCACCAACTTTTGACAGTGAATCAGAAGTGTCTGATGTGATACTTCTGAGGATAAGGACTACTACAGTTCCTTCTGATTTCAGAGCCATTAAACACAGAATGACAACATCCCCTCTTCATGTCCATCATGACCATTTAGTAAAGCACTTTTTGTTTTCTTCCTAACAGCTCCTATCCCCTTTCCATTTGTTTATGTCAGTCTTATGGCCCATGATGAGGCAGGACATAAACTCAGCCACTATGCTGATGACACAAAAGTGGGAGGAGTGGCTATATTCCAGAGGGTAGTGCTGCCTCCAAGAGGAACCTCAACAGGCTGTAGAAATGAGCTGACAGGGACCTCATGAAGTTGAACAAGGGGAACTGCCGTTCTGGGGAAAAACAAGGCCATGCACCGGTATATGCTGAGGTTCTACTGACATAAAGTAATTTAGCAGAAAAGGATCTGGGATTCCTGGTGGACACCAAGTTGAACAAGAGCAAACAACATGACCTTGAAGCAAAAACGGCTAATGGTTTTCAGGACTGCCTAAGAAGGAGTGTTGCCAACAGGTCAAGGGAGGTGATCCTTCTGCTCTTGCTCAGCACTGCTGAGGCCACACCTGGAATACTGTGTCCAGTTCTGGGCTCCCCACTACAAGGGAGACATGGACCTACTAGAAAGATAAAGAGCGACTAAGGTGGCTGAGGGTCTGAAGACTCTCCCCTGTGAGGAAAGACTGAGAGAGCTGGGACTGTTTAGCCTAAGAAGGCTCAGGGGATATCTTATCAATGTACATAATTACCTGAAGGGAAGGTATAAAGAAGAGGGAATCAGGGTCTTTTAAGTGGTTCCCAATGACAGGACCAGAAGTAAGGGGCAAAAACTGAAACACAGAAGGTTCCATCTGAACATCAGGAAACAGATTTTTACTGCACGCTTTTCTGAGAAATCAGAGACCGTTAATACAATTCCTTACCTTTGTTTAAATCAAAACAGAAACTCCAGTTGACTGAATCGGGTTACAAGTTTCACTCTGTAATGTTTTATCTTCAGATACTTCAGTGTTAATGTTAGTAAACATAGGGGAACCTTTGAATTGAATGATACAATTCAGGATCATTCTTATTTTTCAGGAAAAAAATCAGAAAATTATATAAATCAGGAAATGTTTTTTACTCTGAGACTGATAGAGCACCGGCATGGTGTGCCCAGAGAGGTTGTGGACGTGTGCAAAAAGCTCTTAAGACATGGTTCTGGGTAACCAGCAGTAGGTGGACTTGATTGATCAGAGGAGGTTGGACCAGATGATCTCTCTTTCCAACCTCAACCATTCAATGATTTTGTAAATTCAGACTTGCTAGCTGAATAGAAGACTTCTGATAACTAAGCAAAATAGTATTTTCCTGTTTATTTTGAGGTAATATTAAAAATAGCTAGCATTCAGGCCAGAATTTGAAGATTGTCTAGAGAGGATTAGTTGAATGACAGAAAAAAATTTCCTGTTTGGTCTTGAAATGCAGAAAATGAGAAAGTCCTTATTTACCAAATACTGAAAATAACAAAATTAGTAGATGCATGTAAGGAGAGTGATTTTTACTGTAATCACAGTTTTATTAATTTAGTATCATTTTTATATCATAAGAAATATACTTCTTTTAGTGTAAAGATACGAATATTCTAGAGACGTTTAAAATGCTATAGAAGCACAAACCAAAAAGATCTCCAGTGTCCAAGAGATACAAGAGTTTAAGAGAACAAATAACATTTGAGGGGAGGCAGCCAAGTACTGTGAAGCTGGTGGACAATATTGACCACTAAAATAAAGAAATTTTTTCAGTGAATATATTGAATTTCTGTACAAGCATAGCACAGCACAGCCATACATTTCTAAAGTCTTGTTTCTATTTCAATTCAGTCTTATATATTATAATGTCTGTGATCTGTGGGATGCATAACAAAATATTACAAGAAGTTCTTTTACTCTCACCTCTATAGGATGAAGATTAGTTTTTTAATTGCAGACATTAAAGATTTCCAATACAAATTAAATCCCAATAGGGGATTTAAGTTATGAAAAATAAACTTGAAATGTTAACCTATGTTCCATAGAAGTTAAAAGTGAGAGCTCCTTTTGAAAAGCAAATACAGTTTTTATAATATACCTCATACACAGCTTCATTTCAATAATTAAGCTGTTTGTCTGTACAGAGCTGGAATAGACCACTAAAACACATTTTTCTGTATTATCAAGTTTGTGCTTGTAATGAGAGAAAGTTTTGGTTGATGTTTCAAAGTTTACTTACAAAAAAGACTGTACATAGAATGTATTAGTCATCCTTATTCTGATATGAAACACGGTGTTTCAAATAACCCTAGCTACATTAGATTTTTTAAAAGCTGATACCTGATCTGGTTTGTGAAGCAGCACAACTACATTTATGTCATTGCTCCTTTCCCTTAGAAGGTAATACTCTAGAAACTCAGCTCCAGTGCCTGCCTCTATTACAGAGTTAATCTATAATGCAAGTTTACTGCCAATGGAGGATTTAGATGACTGTTATATTTCCATAAAAGGCAAAATCAGGAGAAAACAACAAACCACATGTACATTCTTTCCTCCTTAATCTTCAGGTATTACTTGCTGCATTCCAGTGGTTGTTTCCAAACAGAGGGGCATCTACACAGTCATTTCAGTTTGATTTAGAAGTGAGTTTTGTTATTGGTATTGGTCAACACGGATTTATCAAGGGTAAATCATGCTTGACCGATCTGATAGCCTTCTATGATGTTGCAACTGGTTGGTTAGATGAAGGGAGAGCAGTAGATGTCATCTACCTTGACTTTAGCAAGGTTTTTGACACTGTCTCCCATAACATCTTCATTAGAAAATTAAGGAAGTGTGGGATAGATGAAGGGGCAGTGAGGTGGATTGAGTCCTGGTTGTGTGACAGGACTCAGAGGGTTCTAATTAATGGAACGGGGTCAAGTTGGAGGCCTGTGACCAGTGGTGTCCCTCAGGGGTCAATACTCGGCCCAGTCCTGTTCAACATATTCATCAATGACCTGGGTGAGGGGACAGAGTGTATCCTCATCAAGTTTGCTGATGATACCAAATTAGGGCTGGCTGACACTCCAGAGGGCTGTGCCACCATCCAGCATGATCTGAACAGTCTGTAGAGCTGGGCAAAGAAGAACTTAATGAGGTTCAACAAGGACAAATGTAGGGTCCAGCACCTGGGGAGGAAGAACCCCAGGCACCAACACAGGTTAGGGATGGATCTTCTGGGAAGCACTGCTGAGGAGAAGTGTCTGGGAGTCCTGGTAGATAGCACACTTTCCATGCACCAGCAATATGCCCTTGTTGCCAAGAGGGCCAATGGGATCCTGGGCTGCATAGGAAAGAGTTTGGCCAGTAGGTCGAGGGAGGTCATTCTCCCTCTCTACTCTACACTGGTGAGGCCACAACTGGAATACTGCATCCAATTCTGGGCCCCCCAGTTCAAGAGGGACAGGGAACTACTGGAGAGAGTCCAGTGTAGGGCAACTAAGATGATTAAGGGATTGGAGCACCTCCCTTGCAAAGAGAGGCTCAAGGAGCTGGGACTCTAGCTTAGACGAGCAAAGGCTGGGGAGACCTTATTTATGTTTATAAGTATCTAAAGGGTGGGTTGAAAGATGTTGGAGCCAGACTCTTTTCAGTGGTTTCCAGTGATAGGACAAGGGGCAATGGGCTCAAGCTGGAACATGGGAAGTTCCACTCAAATATGAGGAAGAACTTCTTTACAGCGAGGGGATGACAGAGCACTGGAACAGGCTGCCCAGGGAGGTTGTGGAGTCCCCTTCTCTGGAGATCTTCAAGGCCTGCCCGGATGCAGGCTTGAGTGATGACCTCTAGACGTTCTTGCTTTAGCAGTGGAATTGGACTAGATGATCTCTAGAGGTCTCTTCCAACTGTGACAATTCCATGATTCCGTGATTCCATGAATGACTTTCATGTAAGTAGAAGAGTATAATTTGACAATGACAGAGGCTGAAGAGTGTAGTTCCCATTTACACTGTAAAGTAGTTGTTAATTATGAGCATTTATCCTCTACCTTGCTATGCAAGCTTGCTCTTGCATACAGACGGGTGGTGCTATTATTGTTCTTGCTCCTACAAACTTTCCCATTTGAACACACACGATACTTTCTTTTTTTTCCCCTATGCTACTAGGATAATTCTTCTGGTAATCATGTGAGCAGGAATAGAAACTAGTACCTGCAAAAGATGGTCCCTGATGATGATCTTACGCAATATTTTTGGTCCTTTCTCATTCTGACAATATTTATCTTGATTGCATTTGATCAATTGACTATTCCAATTATATAGAGTTGAAAAAATGTTAGTGGACATTTCTTCTAAACTATGGGAAGAATTCATAAAAAATAATCCACAGGAAAAGTAAATGTCTATTGGACATGAATTTTGACATGAAAGAAAATAATGACACTTTTTTCCATATAGAGTTAATACATGCTTACATAGAGTAAATAGCCAAACCCAGAAGTTTTGGGAAAAGGTTGAAAAGAAAACAGACATTGCTTTCTAATGGTGTTATAGTCAATGTTAATAATTGATTTAGGTAAAAGGTTTCAGATTATTCTGGAAGTCATAAGAGTATGAAATCAGATAAAAATTGAGCACTGAGATTAAGAAGTTCTTGGCTTATTAGAGAAGTAATTTAACATCACTGAGACACATTTCCTGTATATATCACAAAGATACATCTTCTTCATCATTCCAGCTGTATTTTTCATTGTGAGTGGATTTTTAACCATGGCATGTCAGTTTTAACAGCCCAGAAATGAAAAGACAGTGAATGTGGTAATACATATTAATAATTAGAACTGAAACCTAGTGTGGGAGTTCAATTATAATATTATATTATATATATAATTATAATATTAAGTAAACTATAATTATATATTTAATATAAACTACATATTGTATATATTATACATCATTATATAGAATATTATAATGTATTATGTATTGTACAATACATTATATATAATATTATGTACAGTATTATTCTTATATATTTCACATATATTATAATAATATATATAATTATAACAATTAACTTACATGTTCATACTCTAACTTTCCATGACTTTCCTAGGTGATTTGGTAAACAAGGAAACACTTGTTTCTTTGTGACTTTTATTCAAATCAAGATTTTAGAAGGCAATCTCATTAGGAAAAAAACTTTTTCTTAAATGAGAACATGACTTTATACATGAAAGGAAAGCTTGAGTGTTTTAACACTATGGAAATGGCTTGTGAGCCTGAAGCAAAGGAAATATTGTTGTCTTGGTTTTTGCTTTGGTTTTTTTTGTTGTCGTCCCCTGTCCTGGCCCCTGCCAATAGTACAGGTATAGTCAAAGAGTTCATAAAAAACATATGGTAGAGTTTTATGTTGATCTTATGATGGATTTTCAGACAGATCATAGGAGGGTGATGAAAGTCATACAAAGGCCTAAAGAAACTAAGTTAGAATGAATTAAAAGGAGAGAGAGAGTAATAGAAAAGGAATGAGCCAGCATTATGAGTTCTAGGCATAACTAGCAGTATTTCTAATTTCTACCCAACTCAGACCTTCAGGGTAAGGTATTTGCAAATAATTATGGAATAGGACTTGTTGTAGCTAACATTTAAGAAGACCTTTCAAATAAAACTCCTCTTGTGAACTATGGAATGAGTGGAAAAAACCGCAGAGTACCTCTTTACTGATTGAGCCTTCTCCTATGAGTTATTCTCTCAGGTTTCAGTAGGGTTTTGTTTGGTTTTTTTTTTGTTCTTTCCATTCAAGTCGCGTAGATTGTGTAAACTGCGCAAAGGATTGCTTTGCTAGGCTTACTTTCTCCTGTTGTATCCACATCCATCAAGAAAGAAGGCAGTCACTGTTGACCTTGTCTTACATTTTACTGCTTACAACCCTGCTTAATGAATTAGCCTTTAATGAACTCCATCTGGGGATGGGTGGGGAGCTTATGGTCAGGATTAAAGAGAGAGGAGGGACAGGTGACATTATAGTGAGGTTCTACTACAGAATTACATTCACAAGCCCTGGTCCTCCTGGGGGACTTCAACCACCGCAATACCTGTTGGAGGGATAAAACAGCAAGGTATAAGCAATCCATGAGGTTTCTGGAATGCTTTGATGAAAACTTCCTTCTCCAAGTGACTGAGGAGACAATGAGGAGAGTTGCTATGCTGGACCTTAGCTGCATCCTCAGAGGGTTTGTTGATGACACCAAGCTGTGTGCTGCAGTCAACACACTGGGTGGAAGGGATACCATCCCAAGGGACCTGGACAGGCTTGAGAGGTGGGTCTGTATAAACTTCAAGAATTTCAACATGGCAAATGCAAGGTCCTACATGTGGGTTGGAGCCTGGTTTGGTATTGCCCCAAATACAGACTGGGTAGAGAATGAATTGAGAGCCACCCTAAGGAGAAAGACTTGGAGCTGTTTGTAGACAAGAAGTTCAACATGAGCTGAAAACATGCATTTGCAGCACAGAAAGCCAACTGTATCCTAGGCTGCCTCAAAAGAATTGTGGACAGCAGTTGAGGGAGGTGATTCTCCCCCTCTGTGCTGCTTTCATGGGACCTCACCTGGAATATTGTATCCAGCTTTGGAGACTCCAAAATAAGGACATGGACTTGTTGGAGTGGTTCCAGAGAAGGGCCACAGAAAGATCAGAGGGCTAGAACACCACTGCTATGAAGAAAGGCTGAGAGAGTTGCGATTGTTCACTAAAAACGCTTCCCAGATCTTCATAACACCAAGACCATATATTCTGAAGTATTTTCAGGATATAGGTACAAATATAATCTCTAAAGACAAGTGTCTTGAGTCTTGCAGTTTGTGTGAGCAGTGCACTTAAATTTGCTATTTTTAGTAGCAACAGCTATTATCAATCTAAAGAGCAATGTAAAATTGCTAAATTAATTGCGTAGTAAATGAATTATTTAACAGCTGTTTTCATAGTGTCACTGCACTGTCATCAGTTAATAATGATTTTTTTCCTGAATATTATGGATAAAAGCAAAAATAGTATTTGTGAGCTGACATCATAAGTATCTAATGTTAATTGTTGTTTAAAAATAATGCCATTAGCAGCTCAGAAAAGCTAAGTAATCATTGATTTTAATAACACATGGGTATTTAGAACAGTGAGTGTTTTACTGCCTTTTTAGTTATATAACAAATATAATTTCTGCCTTTGTAATTACCTCTAAAATTAAGCAAGCTGTGGTCTGTTTTTCTCGGAATTGCTGAATAACATATATATATATATATATTTATCTGTTGGGAAATAAATGCATTAACCGTATGGACTGTGTTGGGATTTTAATACATTCCTCTTAGCCATCCAAATTTTTATTTATGATCTGGTAACATACTGAATTATGAAGCAAAGCAAAGGTATATGCTTAATTATTTTTTTTCATTTATTTCATCATGATATAGTACATGATTAGCAAATGGTGCACACTGGGGTAAGAGAATTCCTTTGGCTACCTGTGCTTTTAAAGATACACCTGGCATTTGACAGCTCCCCCCTGCACTTAATAAATAGAAAAAGTAAATACTTTTAGCATGAAAATCTGTTGAACTTGCTATTTGAAATAGATCATATTAATTATACCCTTGAAGTATTTCTCTTCATTATGCAAAACAGAATCTACTTGTAACTGAAGCAAACGCCTCCCTAAAAATTATTTTAACTTACAAAGTGAGGTGACTTGTGTGTTTATATGCAAAGACATTATTAATCATGTTGGTTATTACACTTTTGAGCAATGCCATGGTAGTATGGTGTTGACAAATGTATCAGAATCTAAGTAAACTAAACAGAAGTAAGACTCCGAGTATCCTCTCAGCTGCTTCACCCTTTTCAAGAACAGTCCCTGCCTCATAGAACATGCCAACTTTGATACCCTCATGGTGAAGTTCAAAGGCTTCTTCCAAAATGCTAAGGCCAACAGGGTAGGGAGTCGGAGCACCCACTACCAGTACTGTGACTTCTTGATGAAGGTGGGCATGGTGACAATGGGGTACAGTGCCCATGGGATCTCTGTGGAAGTAAGAATCATCTTTGAAGGATATGAAATACAACCACAGACAGGGAAATCCCATGTTGGAGGCTGTAGGAGAAATCTCCCTCCCCACCTTGAGGGCTGTGCCCAGTTTTGCGCCCCTTGCCACAAAAAAAAACCATTGAGATGCTGGAGTGGGTCCAGAGAAGGGCAACAGAGCTGGTGAGGGGTCTGGAGCACAAGTCTTATGAGGAGCGGTTGAGGAAGCTGGGTGTGTTCAGCCTAGAGAAAAGAAGGCTGAGGGGAGACCTTTTCCCTGTCTACAACTCCCTGAAAGGAAGATGTGGAGAGGTTGGGGTCAATCTCTTCTCCCAAGTCACAGGTGATGGGCCAATAAGAAATGGCCTGAAGTTGCACCAGGGGAGGTTCAGATTAGATATTAGTAAAAATTTTGACATGGAAAGGGTTATTATGCATTGGAATGGGCTGTCCAGGGAAGTGGCTGAGGCATCATCCTGGGAGGTGTTTAAAAGACGAGTTGACATAGTGCTTGGTGACATGGTTTAGTGATGGTTTTTATCAGAGTTAGGTTGATGGTTGGACTAGATGATCTTAAAGGTCCCTTCCAACCTGGATAATTCTATGATTCTATGAATCTGTTGGGTGTTTTTTGTTGTTGTTTGGTTGTTTTTTGGTTTCACTTTAGAGTTACAGATTTCCTAACCTAAGCTTTTAGCTTCCTTTAGGGAAGACATGTCATTCCGTTCTAAGGATAAACAGAATGAAATAAGCTACGTAAATGATTCTTCACCTCTTACAGAGGGAGTCGAAGCAAGTAGCTGACACTACATACTTGCACTTCAGGGCAGTTAAAACTGGATGAGATGCCTCTGCTCCTGCAGAATTATATCTGGGCCACTCCATGTATGCAGGTGGAAATTTAGATAATACGGATCTTATCTCACAACCCTTTGCATTTTGAGGAACTTAAGTGGATTATTTTGTCATTTTATATATATATATTATACACAGATGTATGTATATTTTACATATATATACACACAGAGATGCACTTGTATTATATATGTATATATGTATAATATACATGTATACACATTCACATATACATAGTTATATATATCTATATGTGTATATATATTAAAAATCCTCAGGCAAGAGTTATACAGTTCTCAACCAACAATTGGACTTTTTTTTGGACACAGATCTATTGTGATTTGAGTAGAGTTTTCTCCAGTTTCATCAAGCAGGATGATTAATGAATTATATTCTTGGAATAATTAATGAATAAAAAGAGATGCTACAGGAATGTGTATGATATTTTCTACCTCAGCCATACACAAAACTAGGACTTGTTTTTTGAATTTCATTAGAATATTCTCAACACAGGACCCCAGAGAATAGGAAATGTTCTTGTATAATAGAGGATAGAATTCATTGAAGCACAGAGCAGCCTTTCTCCTCAGGATAACTTTCCCTGGAGACATTCCCCAAATGTACCTACACTTATTTAAACCCTCTTATTTATATTTCTATAACTCTCACAAAAGTGTAAGGAACATAATTTGTAAAATTCTAATCTAGCACTGGTACGTTTAATGAACTGGTTTGTTTAATGAGATAGGATGGTTCAAGATTGTTAGTTTCAGTTGTTATATCAAATATAATTGATGTAGACATATAATTTATCTCATTCAGTTAGTATATATTTCTTTTTATTGTAGGGACTTTAATATTTCAATGGGTAGGAAAATTATGCAAAACCTCAGAATTTTGGTAGAAGTAAGAAAAGACTTTGCCTAAACTTTTTTTGTTTGGTAATATAAAGAAATAATTTATTTTTCTTCCTTGTAAATTTAGTTGGGGAAAAAAAAAAAAAAGAGGAGGGGTTTTCCTATGAAATCCAGGAGTATATAACATCAAATAGTTAAATCCAGGAGACTTTTGTGTCTTTTGGGTTAAGTATTTTGTCAATGTCTTATATATAGCACAAAAAAACCTCCATTATAACATTACAAGAGGAGAAGGGGGAGATGGGCAAAACTCTGGGAGCCAGGTTCCAGATCCTGTGAAAACTAAAATGCTATTTATGCCAAAATTTGAGGTTAGTAAATGGAGAAAACTCTTGCTTGGCAGTCCTATGTAAGGACTGAATTGATCAAGCTAGAAAAGTTTTTGCCTGAAAACATGCCTAGACTTCTTCGGCCATGTTACTGAACACAATTAGTAGATCCCCTGGATTTACTGAACTGTCTGCATATCATAGAATTATAGAATGGATACAAATGGAAGGGACCTCATCTGGTTCCAGTTCCCCACCATAGCCAGGGACACCTTCCACTAGACTAGGTGGAGGGTGTCAAGGGCCCCACCCTACCTGGTCTTGAACGTTTCAAGAGATGGGACAACCACAACAACTCTGGGAAACCTGTTCCACTCTCTCACTACCCTGACAATAAAGACTTTCATCCTTATAGCTAATCTACATTTCCCCTCTTTCAGTTTAAAACCATTACCTCTCATCCTATCACTACACTACCTGATAAAGAGCCTCTCCCCATCTTTTCTGCAAGCCCCCTTTAGGTACTGGAAAGCCAGTATAAGGTCTCCCTGGAGCCTTCTCTTCTCCAGCCTGAACAAAGCCAACTCTCTCAGCCTGTCTTCATAGGAGAGATGCTCCAGCCCTCATCTTCTTTATGGCCCTCCTCTGGACCCACTCCAACAGGTCCATGTTGGGGGCCCCAGAGCTGGATGCAGTACTCCAGGTGGGATCTCACAAAAGCAGAGTAGAGGGGTACAATCAATATTGGTATCTCTTGTCTAGCACTATTTAGATATAAATGCAGTTACTTGCTGAATGAGCTGTTGTGTGCTACACTCTAGACTGGCAGGTGTACAGGTCTTCACACATACATGAGTGTGCAATCTATTCCCTATCCTGTTTGATACTCAGCCAGGTCATTCAGTGTTCATCAAAATTTGGGAATGGAAAAATAATTCTGCATATGCTGGCATAGACAATTATTGAGGGTCCAGGAAACAGATGTCCTAGTACTTATGTCCCATGAAAATTCATAAACTTTGGGTAGTCTGTGCAGCTATATGTTGTTTGTGAGTCATTGACCTCAGTAAATAACATGAAGGATTCCTAACACTATATAATCTTCATACAGAAAAGAGAGAGGGAAACGTATGTGCTAACTTCTTGGTCCAAGGTTTAACCAACAGCTTTCTAATTCATAAACCAGAAGACTGCACAGCATCTGACATAGAGGTTTTATGTATATCTCCACTTAATGCAGAACAGCTGTGAAGGCAAGAGGCAAAGTTCATAGATTTGGAAAGAAAGTAGGCAAGAAGGAAAATACTGAAATGTAGTATAAACGAAATTCCTATCTGAACACAATAAATATTCAAACAAGGGAATGTAAGTCTAAGTAAACTTTTACAGTTTGATACCCAGGCCAGTGATAAAATCAAATCATGAGCCTAAATCCCTTCCAGACTAGCTAATAGAGAGCAAATCTCCTGGATTGGAGCACACAAGAAACAGGATATTCCCTAAACCAGCTAAAGGACTGCACTAGAATCTGAAATATCTTCTGTGTAAATCCAGAAACATATCTCAAGTCTGTAGTTGAAGAAATGGGATTCAAAGCCTAAAATTACTCTTCTGTTCGGGTGACATGTCTGAGAAACCAGTTCTCAGCTTTAATTAATTTCCTTATTTGTTCAGTAACATTAATTAGATTTAGAATTCTAAATATCTTTAAGTATAAAGATATATTGCTTTCCTAAGTCCATGCAGGAGAGGTCTTCAGTCAATCCTTCAGTCTGAAGTACATGTAGTGCTGTGGTTTTGGCATTCCAGATATAGATTCATTAAAAAAAAACCCCATCTTTTCTTTCCCTTATAATTGTTCATTACTAGATAAGTTCACATATACCTACTGAGCAACAAACAGAAAAATAATTTTGTTTTATTAGAGAGAGCTTTTCATAGGATCAAAAGCTGAAATTCGTCTTATGAAGATGGCTAATTTTTTTTTTTTTTTTTAAAGAAATTGAACTGTAAATTTTGGTCTTTGGTTATCCTGCTGACAGCAATGACTGAAGAACAGAGCAGTTCTTTCTTAACATTCTTTTTCCTCAATAAAATAATAAAGTATCCTGTAATAAGCTTCTAAAATTCCAAA
Organism: Gallinago jamesoni; assembly: GCA_025769975.1. NCBI lineage: Eukaryota > Metazoa > Chordata > Aves > Charadriiformes > Scolopacidae > Gallinago > Gallinago jamesoni. The sequence goes on from JAOQGH010000001.1 coordinate 156,842,588, forward strand.
TATGTAGTTCCTTATTATACATAAACTATGAAAACTGACTAACCACATATTCAAATACTTGACTAACATCTGTATCACAATTGCACAAACAGTACTTGAGAACTTTGATCTTAATTAAGGTGATATAAAGCAATGGGCCCCTAAAATTCCAGAAATTTCAACATTCTTAAATTAAAGATTAATTATAGTAACTGATACACATACAAGTAAACCATTCTTAGTCTAAGTCATGAGCAGGGGGGTGTGTTAACCCTTCTAGCCCTCCCAGGGATTGAATAGGGAAAAGAAAGCTTCAGAATTGCAGTTAGTGCAAAAGAAACCAAGCCAAACAGCTGTTTTATACATGCACAGCAAAGTATAGCACAGCATATTTTCTGTTTACTGCATCAAATTATTCATAGCCTTAAGCGTCTTCTAAATGTCAAAACATAGCTTAAATTTTAAAATTTAACAAAGTAATATTTCATTGATATCACTGAATCATGGAAGTGTTATTAATCTTTTATAAAAGATAATAAAAAATCCCATTACTCAGTCATTTCAAGCCTTTTAAATTAAGAAGTCTGGGCATGCAAGGTAATGGATTAATTCTACCTTCTGTTTGTTAAGCGAAGATTCAAATCCCAGCCACATTGATATTTATTGGTGAGGGAATGGTTGAGAACTATGGAATGAACTTCCATAGCAACTAATCACTTACCTGTTTCACTCCAAGTGCTGTTATGTTTATATAATATGTTTGTGAAAACACATGATAATAAGCACCTTATAAAGAATTGCAGCACTCTTTTTGTCTTCCCGGTAATACAAAATAAAAGTCGTGTAACTCATATGAAACATCACTTAACAATCTATTAAAAGACATCTGAAAATGTACAGTTGAGAGACTTAAATAAGAAATTTGATAACATGAAATAGTCCTTTCACAATTCAGCCTCCTCTTTCACTGTCTGTCTTCAAGAAAAACCTGGCTTTGCGACACATCTTGATGTTTAGCAAATCGCAAGATTCAAATGGATAAAGATTGGGAAATGAAAATCAAAATTCATTGTATGTACTGAAGAAATACAGTATGATATCTTATTTTCTGATCCCAGTGTGAAATCTAAAGAGAAGAGTAAGAAAGCCTCTACCCAGGATATTATTCTACTCAAAATATGGCCAACTGTAATCTATCCTACTCTGAACTTCAGCATTGCTTCATACAAGCTGTGCAATTCTTTCTCTCTCTTCAGTCTCTTTCAGAAACATAGTGGGCTAAGTCTTTATCTTTGAGTAGGTTTGGCTACTTTTTTTCAGATTTATATACTTAACTACATTTAGTACCAGCATGGGATTGTTTTGAGATGTTTATCAAAACAGTCTGAATTCAGCGCAAAACCACCTGGAAGCTGTTTTAAAGCATGCAAGGAACAACAAAGTGGTTGGGAATACCAAGGAGAAGTTTACCATGTGTAAATCATAATTGAACAACCTGATTGACTTCTATGATGGGATGACTCACCTTGTGGATGAGGGGGGAGCAGTGGGGGCTGCAAGTAAGGCCTTTGAAAGAGTTTCCTGTAATAACCTTATAACCAAATCAGGGAAATAGTGGATAAGTGTTCAGTAAGATGGGAAATGAAAACTGACTGGACCCATCAAGGACAAAGAGTTGTGACCAATGGTACAAAGCCTGACTGGTGGCTCGTTACTGGTAGCTGATTACAGTACCGTCACTCAGGGATTATTACTGGGGCCAGTACTGTTTAACTTTTTACTATCAATCTGGACAATGGGATGGAAGGCATCCTTAGCAAGTTCATGAATAACACTAAATTGGGGCAAGTGGTTGATATGTTTGAGGACAAGGCTGTTGTTCAGAAGGATCTTAAGAGGACAGGACAACATTCTGGTTGACATGCACTGTTTAACAGCCTGGTCCCAGTCACAGTTGTTCTACCTTGGCTTCAAACATCTACATGGAGTCAGAGATCCCTGTAGACAGTTCCCCCTCAAGGGATAATTATTTCATTATTTGTTGCTTGTTAACTTTCTAGAATGTTAGCATAAGCTGCCAAAAGTCTTGCTAGTTACCTAGGCCAATCTCTTGGCCTTTCCTCATATCTAACCATAAACAACCTGAGTTGCTATCACCTCCTAGCTTTCACCTCAAATGTGCTACGAGGGTGGAAATTTCACAACAAATCTCTGCTCCTTTTATTTTCTTTCCCTTGTTTGATCTAGTCAGTCAGAGCTAGGTAGATACAGTTCAGGCCTCATTTACAAAATCATGAAGTTGACAACAGCTAAATAACAGAATTCATGTCTTTCTCCTCTGTTCTATAAAATATAAAATTATTTTTGTCAGTTAGAGAGGGACAGTTGTAGTCCACGAATCACTTATCTGAACAGTGCTTTTGGGTAAGCCTCATTGTGGGATTCTGGTCCTCTTTAAACTAGTACCATAGACAATACCTTCTGAAGTTCATCAAGGGATATTGTAACGTGTTGGATCTTGGATATTAAAAAACTGTCTGAATAATTTTAGTCCAGGAGTACAAAAAAGACAAGACATTGTATGAGACATTAAATACTTGTGGAACAGAAAAAAACTCAAATATAAGATAAATTTGAGGGAAGAACAAAACATTCTGTTATGATGTGGACTATATATGTAAGAGGTTCAGAGAGATATTCTGTATATATTCTCCTGCAGACCAGTTGTTGAATTGGAACTGCATCGGAATGATGCATTCTGATTTATATACTATACTTCAAGAAAGATACTAGCACAATAGTGAAGAAACAAACACTAAGCCTACCTAAAAGGCTTAAGAAACCTTAGGGACCAAACTAAACGAGCTTATTCTCAGACTTAGTGAATTCTTCAGGACTCTTTTGTCATCAGAGGGGAATAGACTGAGTTTTTATGTGCATGTTAGTTAGCTCTATTAAAGATACTTGCATTTATAGCAGTCTGTCAGCAAGAAAACTATGATGTAAAAGACCTAAGTCTGCTTTCATAAGTTGTTAATAAAAACAAAAAAAAATATTGGCATCATAAAATATTTATAAAGACCAATGAACAGAGGAGTGAATGATTTACTTTTGCCAGTAATATAAACTCTCCAGGTACTGTCACAACAGGAAAAGACTGGTCTGTCACAACAGAAAAATACCCATGGAAAACTTCATATTTTGAATTGATAGAAACTTAGTAAAATAAATTAAGATGTTGTGACATTTAAGATCAAATCATGATGATTTCTGCAATAAAAATGGCTATCATTTGAGAGGAGAGATTTAGCAGTATCTTAGGCACAGAATCAAGAGTATGATGTAGTTCCTGATATGAAAAGCAAAGGCAGCACTCAAATGCATTAGAAGATGCATTTCAGTAGATTTAGGGAAATGTTAACACCACTGATGGGACTTCAAATGGAATATCATGTTCAGTTCTTAAATCTGATGTTCAAGAAAAAAGGAATTTAAATTGAATCTGTGCAGACAAAGAGTATTTCTTATGCAAAAAAAAAAAATGCTCTGTAAGAAACTATGCGCCAACAAGTTCTCCATAGGCAATCTAAACAGCAGAGTAAGACTAGGGATAAAGAAGAGGACTGGCAAAAGAAGGAACGTCTATAAGCTGGTAAATTAATACCTTTGGAATAAATTTGGAAATAAATTTATGTTTTCTGTCCATCAGAGCAGTGAAAATCTGGAACAGCCTTTTCTGTAAGGACATGGAGCAAAAAAAAAGCTTCAACCCTGATTTTGATCAGTTTATGAAAGAGTGGTATAAAATTGTCTGCTATAGCCCATCAATCAGTTCAGAGTCTATAAATACAGTAGTAAATTAACCTTTTATGAAAATGATACTGACCTTTCTTCAAGTTTTTTTTTTTAAATCATTAATGACATAATTCTACTGCCTTTACTTACAATTATAAGTACTTCATTGACTAGTAGTCTTACCTGTCTTCAGTAAGCCTCTGCTTGTAAAGAAATGGATCAAATCTCTACCTGTAATAGTCAGATAACAATCATATTACAAGGATCAATATATTAAATACACAACAGTTATTTAATAAAAAAAAAATATTCTACAATTCAGATATTTTGGAAAAGAGCAATGTTTGTACATGTTAATTTAAGGCAATTTAAAAATACACATTTGATCTTTTTCTATAGCCATGAGAGTTCATCTGCTCTTCCTTAAGAAAAGGTCTCCAAACCCTTAGCAGTAAAAGATATATTGAGAGCCACATTTACAGTCAGCAGAAGCACTCTGCTGAGTTGAAATATTTCATTCATCTGTATCAAAGCATAAATTGATTACCAGTTCAAATGAAGACAGCACCTCTCTTTCTTTACTGGTTTCCTGCTGGACTGTCTATCCGTGAATCTTTTTGGCTTCATCTGTACAGACTCTCTATTCAACCTGGAGAAGAGAAGGCTCAGAGTTATCTTATGCCTGATGGGAGGGAAAAAAGATAAGGGAGCCAGACTCTTCCCAGTAGTGTGCTGTGACAGGACAAGAGGCAATGGGCACAAATTAAAGCACTCCAAATTCCATCTGAATACAAGAAAAACTTTCTTATTGTGAGTGTGGTCAGACACAAGAATGGGTTGCCTAGAGAAACAGTGGAGTCTCAGTCCCTGGACATATTCAATAGCCAATTGGACACAGTCTTGAGTAACCTTCTGTAGATAACCGTGCTTGGGCAGGGGGCTTGGACTGGGTGGTTTCAATATTCCTTTCCAGGCTCAACCATTCTGTGATTCTGTGGATCTAATATTTAAAGTGAGGATAAGTACAGCATCTTTGGTAGGGGGAAAGAGGCGGATGGTAAAAGATGACTAAAAATTCTTGTTTAAAAAGCTATTTCAAACATAACAGAAGTGTCCTTGGGATCTACCAGTTGGATAGACACTCACATTATTTAGATAGACACCCATACCCGCCTGTCCTTGAATTTTGAGCAAGCTGAATCCTGCCCCAAACATTTATAACTTTGGATCAAATTTTTATAAATGGTTAACAAAAGATTATCTCCTTCTGCACAGGGAGTTAGATACTGTCTTGTTTCTTAAGTATTTTTAATAAGTCCATTAAAATAATTAAAAAAAAAGAAAGTACCCACTTTAGTTTTCTGTATGTTTTTCCTTATCTATCTGATCCGTGGAATAAAAGAGATTCCTTATCTCTAACATGTGTGTTATACTGTTGACTAGGAAGATACTTTTAGACTTCTTTAGAACCTTCTGTCTTTCAAATCTGTTTCTTTCATTTTCAGAGCCATACTTGTTTTCTAGCCATGTTATGTTTGAATTCCTTTAACTGTTGCAGAAGCACTTAAAGAGAGACATGATACATAAAGCAAACCATGTATAAATTATTCAGTCATACAGATAGACAAATACGTATTTCCATCCCAAGACAAATGTTTTAAGGCTATCTCCAGCTGATGAAACCTCAAATTAACAATAGAAATGGAGCCATTATCATTTTGTAAGGAGCCCTGTCAGATGTAACACCCAGAGTACTTTAACTTTTATTTTTACTTGTTGTATTTGTTCACTGATCTGTATTTGAGAGTCACTATCACACTCAAAATTCTGTTATGGGCAGAAAGGAAGATATTACATGCAGAAACCTAAGAATTATTATTAGTTCAATAAAAATCATAAAAATCTAATGTAAATACACTATACAGTCATTATTCCAGCTATAACAGTACTAAACTTTCATAGTCCAAACTATTGTGCTATTACAATAGAGTCTCACTGTTATTGTTATAGAAATATCTCCTGGTGTCCACTCTTTTACTCCGGAGTCTGTTCAGGCTCCGTGGGCCACACAGTGTCTGCCTTCCACTGGGAGAAGAGAGTTTGTATCGGGGTCACCACTGTCCCGGGTCTTTCACTGTGTGGACAATGATGTTCATGGTGGGAGTTTCTTCCCTCCTTCATCTTTGGGTCCACTCAGGTATGTTTTTATATTTTCTTCCCTGCCTCCCCTACCAGCTCAATCTGGGGGACCCACAGGGGAGGTGGCAAATGCCCCCCCATCCCAATGGCACAAAGGACTGTTTTCACCCCCACCCCATTGGAGCAAAGGTTGTGGAAGCATGGGGAGGACAAATGAGCTCCAACCAGTTCCAGATGGTTCTAACCAGTAAAGGATGATCCAGCCCCCTGAGAGAGACCTGCCCTTCACCTGCCAACACAAGACTTGTATGTACTGACTGCTGTATAGTCTCACTCACGTAAGATGCATTAACCATTCTCACATTTTAGGCACTTTGGGTAAGGACAGATCACCAGTCACCACCACCATCACCTTGTACTATCTCTCTTTCAGGGAATTTTCCCACTTCCTCATGCCTTATTCATGAACCCTTTTGATCTATTTTTTTTTATATCTAGTAATTTTAACTGTCTGATTTTCTTTTTGTGTCTCCTTCAATGTTGCATAGGTCACCATCCTTTTTTTTTTTTTTTTTTTAATCTTTCCCAAAAGGAAAAGGTAATACAAAAAGCTCAGCTGTTTAGCAGTTTTGTACCTGTCATGGTCACAGGACTATTGTATGTAGGCCTAGGGAAAGATCAGTGAGTGAGTGACATATCCTCCAGTGCACGAGGCTAACCTCATCCCGATTCATGATTATTTAAACTTTATCTACATTTTCAGCAGAGGTACAGTGTGGAATTTCTGCTCCGCAAGGGTATTTTAATCCTCCACACCGTTGTGCATAATATTCACGCTAAACAATAGTTAATCTTATTTATACAGTCTGTGTCCTTCTTATCTTTTCTTTCTCATCTTCTATTGTTCATCAAGTCCATTTTTAAAGTATTCCCATGTTTCTGCTGAAGGATTTAACATATTTATAACTACCATAAAGTATTAAATAATAAGGATTTTTTTATTATACAGAATTAATGTGAGAATTTCTTTATCTTCACATACAGGCAGAAGTGTTAACACTGGAGTATATTACCACTCATGTCTATGTCAAAGATATTTCTATAAAAATTCTCTGAAGTTTTAATGTCTGTTTGTTATCATAAAAACTTTCTCTAATTCCCAAATAAAAGAAAGAAATAGCAACATTTTTACAGTGTCTTGAAAACAGTTAAATGTAGTCATGCACAACCCAAATTATATTTCTAATCTAGGGAATAAGAGTGAATTTGAGTTTTGAGTGATTCTTACACATTTTAATTTGAGAACTTCAACAACAAATCAAAAACATTTTTTATTGAAGAATCTCCAGGGAATGTGAAATGCTTCTTCCTAATGAATGCATATTTTTGAAAGACTGAATAAATATATTATTTGTACAAAAAGGTTTCAGATACTAAGACTTATATGAAACTAAAGCATTAAAAATAGTGTCTTATGCAGTAAACACAGACTTAATTTAATAAAAATAGCTTAAAACACTTCTGGCATTATATTTATTGAAGTACAGTATTATCTTAATATAACAAATAATGGTGCAATTTGAATTTATCAACAACATCGAAACCAGAGGAAGAATTCAATGTGTGCATCGTTCTTCCCATCACTTTAAGCTTTCTGCAATAGATTCTTTTATAACACTTTATAACTCCAAAGTTTAAAAAAAGGTTTATGTTGCAGAAATTTTGATTTGTTTAGGAACATATGTTCATTTTAAAAGTGAACAGTATAATTTTGATTCTAAAACCTGTGTACGAAGTTCAGAAAGGCTCAAAAAAAAAATAAATTAAAAACAATGAGAAAAATCCAAAGGCTATAAGTTTATTTTGTGTTATCTATCTCCGTAGATCTAATTTTTTAACATTTTCTACTAATGAGCATAATTTACACATATATTATTTCTGAAGAATTTCATCAGTTATCTAAAACATTAATCAGAAGTTGTCAGGCCCATGAAGTTTTTTTATTTATGTTACCTCGAGATACAAGTTTTTTATTTTTTTTTAATTTCCTACTGCTGTGATTGAAACTGCTTTAAAATGATTTATTAACTGTTAAGTTTTATTTATTATCAGAAAACCATAGTGATATTGATGCATAGATCCATGAATTAAGAAGCTTATATGTATAGATTATTCAAATGTAATGCAAATATACAGGTTGTGAAGTTTGCAAATTGTCAGCTACCTTGGGGTATGGCTTTTCTAAGTGAAAGTTTATTCTTGTAACAAATAAATGGGCTGGGATTTTAAAGAGGAGATTTATTAATGCATTTTTACTCCCTCCACATAAAAATGAATCACTATTTTGAGCTCTAAGAAAAGAGTTCAGATTTTTAAGTTTTCTTCCTTGCTCTTCCTGATTTTTCCCATCCATTGTTACTATGGCAACAACTGAATTCCTCTGCACACTGTGCCAGCTCTTTGTGGATACAGCAGTAAGATCTTAGACCATTATAAGGTTTAGATGTGATCTTTTTTTTCCATGTCAAACATTTTTTCCTCCAGAAAATAAATATCTTCAGTGAAATATAAAAGATTTCTAATGATGTCAAGAGCTGCACATAAGTTATAATGTTGTCAATTTCCATTAATTCTCTCAATATATTCTCACCCCTTTTTTACTCTCTTAAAAAAAACCCTTAATATTCTGAGGCAATGGTATACATCTTTCTACATAATGTAATTTATTAAAATATTTAGAACAGGTGGTTAATCTTTCAGATAGTTTGTCCTCATGGTTACATCTGTATTTTCAATAAAACAAGACAGTTTAAGTTTACTGGTACTTGAAGAATTTATGTGTTCTTGGTGTAAAGACAATTCTGAATAGAAATATTAGAAATTACAATTTTGAATTGACATCTGTAATAATCTCAAATTTCAGTTTAACTATCTAAATCTTGTTTTAGAAACTGTTCCTTGGCAATTAATCCATGTGAAATTATATCATCCCAGAAGAGGAGAGTAATATTTTTTTCCAACACCTGATAGATCTCTCCTTTTTATAAATTGCATCTGTACAGATTATATTTTCCCTATTCCCAAATTTTGTGGAATTATGAATACTGAGGAAATATTCCATTCAAAAATGTTTTTTTTTTTTTCTTTCTTTCACAATGTGAAGTTGTTTCTGTCTGTCTTTCCCTTTCTTAATGTGCTTAGGTTTAAAGAGATTTCAAAGGTTAGTTTGCCAAGTAGAATTTTGCCAAACCCTTTCTCTCTTCCTAGTCCAGGAAAGCAGATTATTTAGGAACTGCTCATTTCATAGAATCATAGAATATCAGGTTGGAAGGGACCTCAAAGATCAGCTGGTCCAAACTTTCTCAACAAAAGCACAGTCTAGACAAGATGACGCAGCAGTCTGGCTAGTTGAATCTTAAAGATGTCCAATGTAAGGGAATCCATCGGTTCCCTAGGGAGAATCTCCCAATAGCAGATTGTTCTCGCTGTGACAAATTTTCCTTTTGTGTTCCAACCAGAATCTCCCTAGAAGTAACTTGTACTTATTACCCTGTATCTTTTCCATGTGACTCCTTGTAAAAAAGGAGTCTCCACCTTCTTTGTAGCCACCCTTTAAATACTGGAACATGATGATAAGGTCTGCTCTAAGCCTTCTTTTCTCAAGACTGAACAAATCCAATTTTCTCAACCTTTCCTCATATGGCAGGCTTCCCACTGCTTTGATCATGTTCTCCAGTCTGTCCGTTTCTTTTTTATATAGTGGGGGACCAAAACTGAACATAGGATTCCAGCTGTGGCCTGACAAGCTATGAGTAGGGTGGAATAATGACTTATTTATCTCTGTTGGTGATGCCCTTATTGGTGCAACCCAGCATCCTGTTGGCTTTCTTTGCCACAGCAGCACACTGCTCACTCATACTGAGCTTGCTGTCCACCAGGACTTCCAGTTCCCTTTCCATGGAGCTTCTCCCCAGCCAGGTAGATCCCACCCTGTGCTGCACTCCTGGATTATGTTTTCCCGGGTGCAAGACCTTACACTTGTCCTTGTTGAACTTCATAAGGTCTCCTTTGTCTTTTATGGAAGCTTCCCACAGAATTCCTTGGAGCTTAGTATTTAAAGACACACATTCAGGGAAGCTCACATAGGAAAAGAGAAGTTGTTCACTTTTTACTGAGACAAAAGGAAGGTATCCTTGATCTCACAAAATTAGGTATTTAATTTAATTAAAAATAACTCTTCACTGCAACATTATTATTATCTGCATAGGCATCAGAGATATTGCTTATGTCATGGAATTAAACACAACCTCAACCTCATCTTCCCCTGCCCTCTCAGTCTCTTATGCAACACCTTTTGCTATAAGAAAAAGTTAATTTTAATGCTATCTCTGTTGGAGTCCTCTCCCTTCTGCTGTGACATTGCTTTAACATTCTCTTTAAACTAATGAAATGCTGGAGTATATGAGCAAAATCTGGTACCAGAAATTGTGTTCATCCTGTTCAAGAGAACAGTTCTTTCATCTGAATTAACCAAACTTAATTCAACACATCTCTTATAAAGTCCCCTACTGTCTGAACATGCATAAGGTCCTGGAGAAGGCTTTTTAATATGACATGACTAGTGCTTCAAAATAGACTTTTTCACTCTCTAGCATCAAAACGCATCAGCGGTGTCTGGCCATTAAAATATTATTGATGAAAAAGTGCCAGTATTTAAAATGCCTATAGCTTAATCTTGATGGGATCCAAATGGTGCTATTGACCTACAGTAATCTCAGATATGTGCTGGTTTTCAAGAGGTCCACAGTACTTTTTCCAACATCACAGTATGAGGCTTTTGAAAAGCAGACATAAATATATCCTTTTTTAAACAAGCAACTCAAAGGTGTGGAACACTGTTCTTTCTTTTTTTTTTTTTTTTTTTTTTTTTACTGAGATATATTAAAGTAAAAGCTAGATTTTCAGGAAGCCAACCTTCTATTTACAAACTTAAATGAAGAACCAAATATAACTCATTTTGCAGCAACTTCCTTAGAAGAATTTAGTAGGTATTGCGAGTTAGTTTAGTTACACTGTCTTAGTCTATACTAAATAAACAAGTGTATTTTCTATGATAAAGACTATAAGCAGACCTAAGCAAATACTTTTATTCTCAGCATTCCATTTATCTATACTTTCAGAGCAATCTCTAACTCAATCAGTTTTTACGTTATTAACTAATTTATTAATCTCATTATTTTGCTTTTCATGACTGCAAAAAACATCAAATGAAAAAGAAGAACTTAGCTATTTTTCAAGGCTCATGACAACATTTTCCCACATGGTTTTGCAGCTGTTAGTTTGAATAACTACACTCAAATATAGATATTTTTATTATTTTTATTTCAAATTTCACTTTTTTTTTTTTTTTAAGTACCACCTTGAAAAGAAGTAGCACTTCAGATAGCAGGTAAAAAGTTATTTTATTCTTGTAATACCAAGAGCTGCATCACTTCTGAGGTGGTTATGATTTTAACTGATGTCTGATTTGCTATTCTTTCAAAATTTTTTTCTTTTGTTTCTTGAATAACCATTTGCATAGTTCTTCTCCAAATTTCTGAAGGGGAAATTCAGCTGGTAACTGCTCTGTAGTAGCAATCTGTGACCAACAAATGATCTGATATGGAGGGCAAGAAGGCTCAGCTGCCAAGGGGATTAAACAGGGTAGCAGTAGAAATGTCAGAGACAGAATGACTTCCTGTAGGGGAGTGAAGTTTCCCCTTGTGATAAGAAACAGACACAGAACAGTTTTGTAGCAATCCTGGAATGGGGAGGACTCAGGCTACATTTGGGAAGCAAATCTGGGCTGGGGGATAGATCCAAGGCCAAACTGAGGTGCCAGTGCCAAAGCTCCCAGGATTGGTGCTGGTGCAAGTGTGTACAGGGAGTCAAATCATAATGCATCTTTTCAGTTTCCTGGTGGGGCCACTTCTGGTGGTAGGACTGTTCATTAATCTATTTGTTTTTAAATATTTTAGCACAAATGTGGTTTTAATTCACGTCAAGGGGTACCATAAGAATTCCCCAACATGTCCAAATAGCTTCTCATTTTGATGAGATAAACAAAAGTATTCATTTTTTAAAAAAATATATGTGTCTCTCCATGTCCAGACCTTTTTGGCTATGATGTTCTCAAGTGACTTTCTAAGGCCCCTGGCCTTGCCACAATGAACAGATTTGTCTGAAATATTTTTTAACCTTTTCTGGCTTGGTAGGGGTATAGGCAAACTGTGACTGTTTTATTACATTAGTTGTATGACTTGTCCCAAACACAAAATCCTATAATTCAGTGGCTAATTGGGAAACTAGATATAGAGCCAAATTCCCTCTCATTGATGGAAGGAAGCCTATGATGAAGGAGTTTATTGGCAAGTCTTCATTAAGTAGACAGTAGTATAAAAAACAAGTTATGCTTGTCTTTCCTTCCAAAGTGTCTTATTTCTCTACACACTATATTCTTTTTTTCCTGTTCACTATCCCCTGACTATAACCAGATATCTGCTGGAAAGGCCACACAGCCAGGAGTATACAGTCTAAGAGGTTCCTCCAAAGTATTGATGGTAACTTTTTAATCCAGATGGTGGAAGAGCCAACAAGGGGAGCGGCACTACTGGACCTAGTACTGACAAACAAAGAGTGACTGGACTGGTGGAGGACATCAAGGTTGAGGGCAACCTCGGCTGCAGTGACCATGGCAAGATGGAGTTCAGGATTGTGGGTAACATAAAAAAACAACAAGTAGGAAAGAAACCTTGGATGTCAAGAGCCCTAACTTTGTCCTTTTCAGGAAACTGCTAGGTGAAATCCCATGGGCTAGGGTCCTGGAAGACAAGGGGGCTCAAGAGAGCTGGGCAATATTCAAACGCTGCCTTCTTCAAGCTCAGGACCAGTGCATTCCCAAGAGCAAGAAATTGAGCAAGGGAAGCAGGAGACCTGGGTGGTTGAGCAGGGACCTGCTGAAATAACTAAAGTGGAAGAAGGAGGTTTACACCAAGTGGAAGAAGGGACTGATCACTTGGGAGGATTACAGAGATGCTGTTAGATTATGTAGGGAAGAAACAAGGAAAGCCAAGGCCTCCTTGGAATTAAAATTGGCAAGAG
>JAOQGH010000001.1:156878538-156904726 GCA_025769975.1 Gallinago jamesoni
ACCAACTGGAGTATTCCATCCCATCTGCCCCATGCTCAGTATAAAAGCTGAGGGATCAAGGGCCAGCCCTTCTTCTCTAGCCCTTCTTCTTCTCCCCGGCCCTCTTCTCCTGTTCCTCTGGCTTCTACCAAGATGGCCGACATCCGAAGAGGACCCTGTCTGTTCAACTGCCTTTGATCCTGATCTGTGTGTGCCTGACTCCAGAGGTGGAATCCAGTTTCCATCCATTGCTGAGTCCAGTCTGGGACTCCCCCAGCGCCTGCCGGTGACGGGACTGACATCCTGGGAGCTTGATACGGTTTTGTATATATTGGATCTTTTTCATTATTTTTCTTCTTTTTTTTTTATTTTAATATTAATTTTTTTTTCATTAAAGTAGTTTAGTTTGTTCTAAACTGCTCTCTCTCTCTCTTTATCTCTTCCTCTCTTCTCGTTTGGGGGAGAGGGGAAGGGACATCTGTTGGTCCGGTTGCAGTGATTTTGGCTGAAACCACGACAGATTTATTGGTGCTGCTTTTAAATTTGCTGTGGCAATTGAGTGAAAAGATTTTGAAGATTCAAAAAGCAAGAAAAGTAAAAACAGGCTCTTCATGAAAGAATATCTTGAGACCCAGAAGTAGCAGGCAGCCTGTGTTATCTTTCATGGGTTTAAGGAACTTGTTCCAGCCATCCAGACATAACCACATAATGATACCTCAAATAACCTCAGACAGGTAGAGCGCCACCATAGGGATGAAAGATATGACCCAGGATCTATGATAAATTTTTACCTTCTTGGAGGAACAGCTGATAATAAAAAGCACATCCTAGATGTGACACTAGATGGGACAATAGAACACATCAAGGACCTATGTATAGACAACTGTATAGACTCTCGGTGTACAAAGTGTAAGTGGCTACGAGTGAGTTAGCTGTATAAACTCCCATTGAGATGGGCTAATCAATACACTCAATTGACTAATCTCACTCTAAAATAAGCAGGTGTTTTAAAACAAATGAGTAGCATTCCATTGACTGTACTGACTATGAGATCAATTAATTTGCCAAATATAGGTGTCTGGTGTAATTTGAAACTCCCTAGGTTGTCTGAGAAATCTACATGAGGCTTGTAGTTATGACAGAGCACTTCTGAATCAGCAGTGAAAGGACAGGTACAGGAAATCTCAAATGGCAGTGTACACCTGTACTAAGGAAACTGAGTTGTTCTAAATATCTACCAGCCATAATGATGACTTTGATGCCTTAGAGCGTGATGCACTTTAGATCCCATTTTAATGATCCACTTGACATCCAGCTGCCACTCTACAAAGACAAAGGTGTCCCTTATGTCTTGGGTGATACCAGCAACCTCAGGCAGAAATTTAAGTAGACAGTTGCCTGTCAAGGGACAATTTTTTTACATGTAAGAAGAATCAGGTAGATAACATGTATAGTTTGGGAATTAACCCCATCCCTAAATCTAGGTAATGTAAATCCCCTTATGTAGTACATTCAGCATGTCAAACATATGGGTATTAACGTCCTAATGGATATGACTTCTTTGCCTCCTGTACCAGCTCTTCCACAAACCCCAAAATACATAAGAAATGCACTTTATTTCTCAGAGATTAACAGACGGGAAGTAGCAACTGTGGATAAATGACATTCAGTTCTGTACAATGTCATGCATCTTCTAATGCTGTGGGCCCCAGGACTGGAGGCAGTACTCCAGGTGGGGGTTTGTGTAGGCTTCCTTTTTTAAGTTTGACTTTGTCTAGAGTTCTTTGTTCATCCATGCAGTCCTTCTCGCATTTTTGCCTGACTTCCTTTTTGTTGGGATGCATCACTCCTGAGACTGGAGAAAGTGATCCTTGAATATTAGCTAGTTTTCTCGGGCCCCTCTTTCCTTCAGGGTTTTGTCCCAGAATATTCTATCAACCAAATCCTTGAGGATATCCCCTCACTGGCTCTTCTATCACTCAAAGAAGGAAGTTATCATTGAAGCATTCCAAGAACCTCCTTTGAAATTGCTTTGAAGTAGAAACAAGGATAAGACTTGATTCAGTTGCCCACAGGTAGTCATGAATTGCAATTTGAGACGTGCCTAGTAAATCTGACGTTGCATGTAGATTCATGACTTTCTTGAGAAGTAGGAAAAAGCCAAGTGAGGTACCCCAGATATTACAAGATGAAGCCTCCCCAAAACCTCAGTTAAGTCATATTGAGAACTTGACTACATCTACACAGCTCTTAATTAGATGATAAGTGTTGGAAAAACAAGAAAAGCACAACTAATTGGTATGAGGTAGGCCCAAAAACTCTGGACTTCATCTGCTCTGCTTTAATGGTTTAAGTATTCCCAGGAAAGCAACAAAAAAACATAGGTGAAATTTTAATAACTTTGCATTCATGTAATATGTCAGTGACCCAGGTAAAAACTACTGATTTGCTTCAGATATGGAGATGCTGCCATAGAGTGACAAGATCGATGAGACTATTGGCAGTTTATACTGACCATCTAAGTTTGAAAAAAACCAACAATGAAAACAATAGTCCTGTGGGGTACAGGAAACACCTCCAGGGCTGTGCAATGCTGTGCCAAAGGGTAAACACAATCTGGAACTGCTACTTGTAAAGGTAGGCCACAACCCAGGACTTAGGTCTTGATCAACAGGAGTGAGAATCCTCTTCCCCCAAGCCTAAGCCCAGGACTTATCTCAAGTGACATGAGGTAGTGACCACATGTTCTGTTCAGGGTGTATGTGTGGGTGCGTGTCATAGAACTGAAGTTGCTTTCTACCCTCTGTACACATTCCACTTACTGAATAAATCTTCCATGTTATGTCATTAAGTGATGTTCTTGTGGCTACCTCTCCCTAAACTCTGCTGACACTCAGAGTGTCTCTAACGGCCCTTTACACTTGTCTTGCTGACAACTAAATTAAACCTCTTGGTTGATAAGCTGACTTGCTCTGACTGTTTTAATTAAAGGTAAGATTAAACTGCTCACATGCAGGCTTGTCATATTATTTGAAATATCCTGGGGTGTCTTACCTGGAATTCAGTTCTCAATCCAGAAGATTAAGATCTCTCTTAAATCGAGTGTAATAGCTTAGAGACCCATGCTGATGATTTGAATCATTATGGGATAGCAGGAGACATCTCTTTTCGGTTAATTGAATCTATCTCTGTCTTCATCTGCTGCCAATCGGAGTTTAGAGATAGCTTATTTGCATATACACGGATTGTTAACACCTAAATTTGTCTCTTAGATTTGATCCTATCTTTTTATTCCTTTTATTCCTGCTATTCATTTTATTAGGTTTTTTTTTTCCTACTACCATCTATTAAGGATTTTTCCTAACTTTTTGGACCCACAAAGAGAATAATAAAAGAATTATGGACCTAAACCTTTGTAATGAACTATCCCCTACACTACAAATTATTATTATTGTTATTTTTAAATATATTTATATGAAACAGTATATTTTAATAATACAATGTATGCATTAAAATTATGATTTATATTCACAGTGTACACATTTTCAGTGTTGTATCACGGCTGCTTCATTCTGCCATTAAGAGATGCAGAATGTTTCAGTGATATTCTAATGGAAAAACAATTTCTCTTCTTGATCTCTTTTAACTTCCGCTGACATTTCTTTGCCTTGGGTACAACCTGTCAGAAGAAATTGCTCAACACACTTATTAATAGCAGTAACAGTATGCCTAATGTGAGTCAATTAGCACAATCTAGTAGACTTACCCTGTGACTACTTCAGGAAACTTGTCATTGAATTTTAGCTCATAACCTTAAACTGCATGGAAGTTACTCAAAAGGTCTAATTAGATTTTTTATAGAGAGAGAATGTTTAAACATGTTCATTATTGATCTATTTTTTGCTTTTCTTTATCTCAAAAATTTTGAAAACAGAAGCTAAAATACAAAACAAAAGAAAACAACTGATTCCCAGGAAGAGGTAGTAATGAATAAAAATATTTTTCAGATTTAAATCTTCCTTGATAATATTAGCTTTTTTTTTTACACACACTCTTTCAAGTAGTTTGAACTGAAAGGGACAATGAACAAACATCAGATATAGAAAAAATAGAAATAATGAGGGTCTCAGTAAAGATTTTGGCATTTGTCAGTAATCTCTTAACAGACAAATGCATGTGATAACAGATGATATTTGAAAATGGGTTGTGGAGTAGAAAATATATATTGTCTATAAGAATGGTTAGTGACAAGTTTTCATAAGCAGTAACAAAATCTGTAAAGGACAAGGCAGGGAATGAAAATGGGTAAGTGCATGGGTCAGAAATAAAAAAAGTCAAACTTTTCAGCTTCATAGACTGTTTTCCTATGCAGGCAAGGTGCTCATTGAAATTAACTGAAAAAAATATTTGCTTCACTAAACAGGCACATAATTTGAAAATAAGTGAGTGGCAAAAAATTTTTATGCTTGCCCATGACGTGATAGGTTTTTATCAGACCATGCTAGAAAACACCACCATAAAAGACTGTGTGGTCTAGGAGAAATCTCTGCTGTATCTGACAACTGTCCATACTTCCCTGCTTAATACAAGTTGGTGGAGAACAAGATCATAGAAAAAAATAGTGAGAGAAGGACCTATGCCAAGAATGAAATACGAGCTGTTGGCTTACATTGCTCTGGAATTTGGCACTACTTTGTTTTTTCTCCACTAAATTTAAGCATACCCTGGAGAACTCGAGTCTTTTTATCTAAGGTCAAAACTCAAATTATTTTACCATAGCTGATCAATACTGGGATAGAAAATTAAAGCTCTTAAATGGATTAAGCTGTGTATCAGTGCTTGTTTGCAACTACCAAAACTTCTTGACTTTTCCTGAAATTTTCTGTCTATCCAAACTGCAGTAAAAAACACTTTCAGTGCTCTCCTCTTCCATTATTCCCCAATGCCTTCCCTAGAACACTCTGTTCAAGCACATAAAAACAATGTTCTAAATCGTTATCAAAGGTCTTGACAGCTACTTGTCTTACTACCCATGCTCTGACATTTTATATGTGTTACTTCAGCCAACTCATCATATTTATCAATGGTGTCTGCTTTAGTAGTTCAATCATCTGCTGCTTCTTCTCTTATATGTGCACATCAGTTGCTACTGAATGTTTCCCTAAACCTCTATAAACTTCTTTTCTATAAAACCTTGTGGGTTAGGAATTATGAGATCTCAATCTGATGTCAGTAAAAGGAAATGGTAAAATGCAAATCTTTTGAGATTTCACATTTTAACAGCATAAATAACTAGAGGAAACCAAACACTGTACTGGTGATGGAGGAAAAAATAAAGAAAAATACATGAAAGTTCAGTATCACAGATGTTATTCCTCTAAAGAATTAATATCTAGAAAAGTGCAAAAAGAAAAATATATGTAAACTTTTAACTTGTAAAAACAGAGAACAAAGTAGCCTATTGCCATCAGTAATCTGGGGATTTGGTCCAGAAACTCAAATGGCCACTTCAGGCACTGCCAGAATTTCCTTAAAAATTACACTGCAGAAGTATCTTCTCTCTTTTGATACCTTGAATGTTAAAGAAAATGATAAAGAAAATGAAGATACTAATGTAGTAGTAATAGACTTAAAATTATATATGCTTCCAGTATGCTTATTAGAATAGAGAAATTATTTTAAAATGTTAAAGTAGAACAAATCTGTCATTTATTGATTACAAATAATTCATCCTTTCATCCACAGATTTAAATGTTAGTAAGACTACGTTTTATTTGCATCCTAAGTGTTTAAAAAAATCCATGTTGTTTCCTTTTGTGCTGCTCTCTGTGTTCTGTAGCCTTCATAGAATTTTCTTCAAAGGACAGAAAACTGAATGCTGCTCCTGATGGGCAGCTGCTGAACTCAGAATCACACACTACTCCTCTGGTAGCATTACAAATCCATGGTACTTTTGAGCATTATTAACATGCCAATTTTTTTCATCCCATTACATTACACTTTCTCACAGTTCTACCACTTGTCTGTTTGGATGACCTGGTAATCAGGGTGATGAAATAAACTCTATTTTAATTACCTTAATATAAGGGGGGTATTGGGGCTCGGCCACCCATAAAAGTGGCAGGAAAATTAGCCCAGCTAAAGTGCATCTACACAAATGCACACAGTATGGGCAACAAACAGGAGGAGCTGGAGGCCATTGTAAAGCAGGAAAACTATGATATAGTTGCCATCACAGAAACATGGTGGGAAGACTTACACAACTGGAGCGCTGCCATTGATGGTTACCAACTCTTCAGAAAGGATAGACAAGGAAGGAGAGGTGGTGGGGTGGCCCTCTATGTTAGAGACAGATTTGAATGCCTAGAAGTTAATAAAGGGAATGACAGTGTAGAGTGTCTATGGGTTAGAATCAAGGGGAAGGCCAATAAGGGAGAATTCATGGTGGGAGTTTATTACAGACCCCCAAACCAGGACGTAGAAATTGATGAAATATTCTGTCAGCAACTGGAAGAACTCTCACAATCACTCACCTTTGTTCTTGGGGGGGGACTTCAACTTCCCAGATATCTCCTGGGAATACAACACAGAAGAGAGGGAACAATCCAGAAGGTTCCTAGATTGTGTGGAGGAAAACTTCCTCATGCAGCTGGTAAGTGGGCCAATCAGGGAAAGAGCCCTCCTAGACCCGCTCCTTGTGAACAGGGAAGAGGTTGTGGGGGAAGGAAAGGTTGGAGGCCATCTAAGGCACAGTGACCATGAGATGATGGAGTTCTCTGTCCTTGGAGAAACAAGGAGAGGGGTTACTAAAATTGCCACCTTAGACTTCTGGAGGGCAAACTTTAGTCTGTTCAGAAGACTGCTAGACAAAATCCCTTGGGAGGCTTCCCTGAAGGATATAGTTCAAGGAAGAAGTCTTAAAGGCACAGGAGCAGGCTGTCCCCATGTGCCGAAAAACAAGTAGGTGGGGAAGGAGACAAGCCTAGCTAAATAGGTTGGTTTTGCTGGATCTCAAAACCAGAAGGAGAGTTTTCAACCTTTGGAAGAGGAGGCAGGCCTCTCGAGAAGACTATCAAGATGTAGCGAAGCTATGCAGGGAGAAAACTAGGAGAGCCAAAGCACAGCTAGAGCTCAACCTGGTTACAGCCGTTAAGGATAATAAAATATGTTTCCATAAATTCATTAGCAACAAAAGGAGGATTAGCTAAAATCTCCCTCCTTTATTGGATGCAGAGGGAAACACAGTCACAAAGGACGAGGAAAAGGCTGAGCTGCTCAATGCCTACTTTGCCTCAGTCTTTAGAAGTGGAACTAGCTGTTCCCTGAACACTCAGCCTCATGAGCTAGAGGATGGGGAGGGGAAGCAGAATCAGGGCATTGCAATTAAAGAGGAAGAGATCTGTTAACGCTGTTTGGATGCACACAAGTTATGGGACCAGATGGGCTACACCCAAGAGTGCTGAAAGAGTTGGCAGATGTGTTTGGCAAACCAGTTTCCATTATTTACATGAAGCCATGGCTAACTGAGGAGGTCCCAATGGACTGGAGGGTGGCAAATGTAACACCCATCTACAAGAAGGGCAAAAAGGAGCCTGACCTTGATACCAGGGAGGATCATGGAGCAGGTCATCTTGAGTGCCATCACAAGCCACGTAATGGACAACCGGGGGATCAAGCCTAGTCAGCATGGATTTATGAAAGCCAGGTCTTGCCTGACGAACCTGATCTCCTTCTATAACAAGATGACCCGATTACTGGATGAGGAAAAGGCTGTGGATATTATCTACCTGTACTTTCAAAAAGCATTTGACACTGTTCCCCATAGAATTCTCATGGAAAAACTGGCTGCTCATAGCCTGGATGAGCATACAATCCACTGGATCAAACACTGGCTGGATGGAAGGTCCCAAAGAGTGATGCTCAATGGATTTAAATCCAGTTGGCGGATGGTCACAAGTGGTGTTCCCCAGGGCTCAGTGTTGGGACCATTTCTGTTTAACATCTTTATTGATGATTTTGATAAGGACATAGGGTGTATCATCAGTTCACAGATGATACCAACTTAACCAGGAGTGTTGATTCACATGAGGATAGGGAGGCTCCACAGAGACTTAGATAGATTGGATCGATGTGCCAGCATTAATGGTATGCACTTCAACAAGGTCAAGTGCCAGGTCTTGCACAGGAACCACAACAACCCCATGCATCGCTACAGGCTTGGGGAAGTGTGGATGGAAAGCTGACTGGCGGAAAACGACTTGGGGGTTCTAGTTGAATGTGAGCCAGAAGTGTGCCCCGGTGGCCAAGGAAGCCAGTGGCATCCTGGCTTGTATTAGAAATAGTGTGGCCAGCAGGGGTAGGGAGGTGATTGTCCCCCTGTACTCAGCACTGGTGACGCCACACCTTGAGTATTGTGTCCAGTTTTGGACACCTGAATACAAGAGAGATATGGAGGTGCTGGAGCAAGTGCAGAGGAGGGCAACAAAGCTGGTGAAGGGCCTGGAGAACAAATCCTATGAAGAGCGGTTGAAGGAGCTGGGACTGTTTAGTTTGAGGAAGAGGAGACTGAGGGTCAACATCATCACTCTACAACTACTTGAAAGGACATTGTAGAGAGGTTGGTGCTGGTCTCTTCTCACAGGTAAATTAGTGACCAAACGAGAGGGTATGGCTTCAAGCTACAAGAGGGTAGGTTTAGACTGAATATTAGGAAAGAGTTTTTCACAGAAAGAGTAGTCAGGTGTTGGAATAGGCTGCCCAGGGAGGTGGTTGAGTCACCCACCTTGATGTGTTTAAGAGTGATTTAGAGGTGGTGTTGGGGGATATGGTGTAGGGGAGAACTTTGTAGAGTAGGGTAGATGGTAGGACTCAATGGTCCCAAGGGAAGAATCATTTCCAACCTAAATGATTCTATGATTCTATGATCTACAAATAAAAGCACAGAATAAGAGTTAGGTAATTTGCAACTAATATATTTTCATTACAACTAGTAGAAATTTTAACATTTGAGCAGTGATTGTCTCATAGATATCTAGAATTCCATTTTCCTCTTATAAATATGGAAATAAATTCATAAGGAATTTAAGGTTTCATCAGTTTACAACAATTTTTCTCTGAAGCAATGGATCTCCTGAAAAAAAGGGGGGGTGTTTGATTTGGTTTTCTCAGTGCTTGCTGTGATTATTTCATTCTTTCTGTAACATTTCTGATTTCATAGGGAATCACTTCCAGTAAGTATGTCTTGAAAAAGACGTACTAAGGAAAACTTCTTTTCACAACATCTCAAAAGATTCAGTAACTCTTCAAAAGAAAAGTATGATCCTCTGAATAGAAATTTCACAGACTCAAAAGTCCTCAAGGGGACACATTCAGTGGTGAGTGAATCTTACAGACAGGCTTGCGTCAAACAGTAGAAAATGTGCGAGGAAATCATCAATGACAAGAGAGAAAGAACACATCAGATGTAATGAAAACAAAGATAGGAAAATGTTTGGCAGGAATTCTTGTAATATTTAGATCTCAGGGGCAGGGTGTGTGTGTACAGAAGTTCTCCTTTAGGGATGACTGTGATCTTTATTCAGACAAATTTGCCATCTTGATACAGCTTTTGCCTGTAAATTTATTTTACTTTATAACAGAGCTCTGAATTAGTACACTTTATAATGTTACAACTTCCTCCAATATACTTTTTTTTTCCTTTCTACAGCTAATATAGAATTGTAACAATGGCTCTCTCTTTTGTATAAGATACAATACATAGATTTCTGCCTAAATTATTATATTTGCAGAGGTGTTAAAATGTGCTTAATTCTAGATACTAAAGATAATACACCTAGTTCTGAGAATCCCAGCATCCTCAAGTGGTATGAAATTGTTAAGGTGGTGAAAAAAACTACCTTAACAAAAATATCATTACTCTTTTGGCATTTTCTGATAGTATTCTGCATTAAAATTTATAAATATATCCATGCTATAGATAGTGAAGTTAGGAAATGCTACAACCACAGCATCAGTCATAAAATCTTAGCATTTGTAGAGACCTAAACAATGTTTTAGTGAAGAAATAGTTGCTTCATTCATGGACTTTGATTTCAATAGAGTTAGGTTTTATTCTGAGTCATACTGTCTTTTCCAGTACTACACTGGTCCATCTGGCACTGTTTTACTTTTGATGGTGCTGTAATGTTTACATAACCAACATTTTTCAAAAAAGATAACTGGATTAATAGCATTAATATAATTACTAAGGGATTTTTGAGTGGAAACAACCTTTGCAGAAACTGCAGCACATGGAGATTTACTATATATATATACAAGTTAAAACAACACAAAACAAACCCACCAAAAGAAAACATGTTTAAAACCATAATATGGACCTCAACTCACTTTCCTCTTGGCTAGTTAGGGCCATAGATTTTAATGAGGTGGAACCTGAAATAAGACTACTATATCGTTTCTTAACCTTATAAACAAATACTGTAATTTACACAGACAACCTGTGTAATCAGCGTTGTTATTACAACCTGTTTTGTCCAGGCTGACTCAGGAAGCTGTGGATTCCCCATCCCTGGATGTATGCAAGGCCAGGTTGGATGGGGCTTTGAACAACCTAGTCTAGTTGGCATGGCAATGGCAGGGGCGCTGGAACAAGATGATCTTTAAGGTCCCTTCCAGCTCTATAACATTGTATGTTTCTATGGTTAATTATCACCAGCTGAAGGTCAGTTCAAGAAAATCTAAGTAAGTCCAAGATCATACCAACAGCTCTGAATCCCAAACGTTTTTTCTTACAGAAGTTTAAGTCAAGGCTGCATGAGTATTAAGTAACTTACATGGTGAAGAGGTGAAACAATGGGATAGATGGTATGATGAGTAATCAAAAGGTAGGTGGAAAAAGTGTTAAAAAAAAAGGGGGGGGGGTTATCATACCTTCTGTCAGTCATCTGAAGTTAAAGTTACACATCAGTGACAGTCACTTATTTGTCTCTTCTATTATTCTCATTCATGTCAGCTCCTATGTCATTCACAAGAGACTGCAGGAAGACAGTTTGGTTTCTTTTTAATTCCACCTCCTGGCATCGAAGGAATTTGAAAAGACAGCTAAGATTTCCCTCTTTTCTCATTGTCTGTGTTGCAGAAAGCCTCACCTGCACAATACCTGTCAGTAAAGGTTGTAGGTGACTTACACTTTATCCCAGCTCATAACAACATTAAATACCAAAATGTATAGTCACACAGAGAGGCCAAGATACTGCAGGACTTACAAAGACATTTAGTAGAACAAAAAATTGAATGAAAGAAAGAAAGATAGAAACATTGTGAGAAAATAGTGTTTATAGATGAAAGATAGGTACTAAATAAAAGGGGAAACTAATAGAAGAAGAAAAACAACAACAAAAGCAGAAAAAACAAGTCAGACTGGCTCAGGAGACTGGATGAAAGGCTGCTAGAACAACGGAAAAGAGAATTTTCTCTGTCACACAGTAAAGAGACTAAGGATTCTTCTATTTCCCACCTGGCCCCATTCTATTACTGCAAAGCAAACTTTAAAAAATCACATTGATTATTTTTCTGCAAGAACAGTCTCTGGATTGGACACGAGCATAATGTTCTTGTTTTCCTGGTCACCATTTGACCACATAACTGTCACTCTTACAGCCTCTTTCTGGCATCGGGGTAATCCCCTGGGTATCCTGCAATGCACAAGCTACTTTCTAAGAGAGGAAATACAATTCAAAAACATGCTGTATCTGTGCTTATGCCTGCACTTCACAGAATCATAGAATGGTTGTGTTTGGAAAGGACTTCTGCAGGTCATCTTGTTCATGCCCACCCTCTTCCAGACCCTCGGTTGCTAAAGCATGATCAGCTAGAGCAGGTTGGCTAAGACTGTGTCCAGTTGGGTACTGAGTATCTCCAAGGATGGAGACTCCACAACCTCTGAGGGTGACCTGTTCCATTTTTTGATCACCCTCACAGTAAGAAAGTGTTTTCTTGTGTTCAGGTGTAATTTCATGTGTTTCATTTTGTGTCCATTAGCTGTAGCCCTATCACCAGGCACTACAGAGAACTGCCTAACTTCTTTGTTTTTATTCCCTGACATCAAGTATCTATATACATTGATAAGATCTCCCCTGAGCCTTTTCTTCTCCAGGCTGAAGAATCCCAGCTCTCAGCCTCTTCTCATTTGATAGATACGCCAGATGAGCCACTTGAAGGTTCACTATCTGAGTATCATTTGGTGCTGGTTTGGAGGACAGTTAGGACAGTCCAACTGCTCTCTTCTTTTTTGTTTATTTGTGGGATTTTTTGTTTGATCGGTTTGTTTTTTGTTTTGGGTTTTGTTGTTTGGGTTTTTTTTTGTTTTACAAGCAGATTGATTTAGAGACTGATTGTTCTTTTCCCATGCTTGAAATCTTAAAGATAACATTTGAGACTCTCTAAAGAACTTTGCAACTGGGATTCCCAGAGAGAACAAACTCCTAAAGTTTATCTTGTTACTGAAAGTAAACTTAGCATTAAATGATGTGAGTAGTGAAAATAAACAATAACTTTTGTCATTCTCACTTTATAGGATTGCAGTTCCTAACATCATATGGTTAGAGCTAACCATCTAGGTTTTTAATAACAAATATTCATTAAAAAAACGGGATAAACTAAGCATTTAAAATGAAAATGCAATATATTGTTTTTCTTTGATCACATTTTCAATAGCTCCTTTATGCTTTCAAATTCAGAGCTACTTCATTTTCTAAAGAGCTGGAATCATACTCATTATCCTCATCTGAGGCCAGATTTTTCAGTAAAAGTCTCTAACTAGTGAGGAATTTGGCAGCAACATGGTTACTACCAAAGAAACCATCTGAGTAAGGACAAAGGGGAAAGCAAATTGTGGTTGTGGGGGGCTACCATTGACCATCCAGGACAATGACATCAATGATTTATTCTATAAGGAATTAAGGGATATCTCTTGATCAGCTGTCCTTGTCCTTGCAGGTGATTTTATCTTCCAAAACATCAACTGGGAATATCATACACCAGACACAAAAACGTCCAGGAAATTTCTGCAGCACATTGAAGAAAACTTCTTGGTGCAGATCCTAAGAGAGCTGACCAGGAAGGGTGACCTCCTAGATTTATTGTTTGTAAGCAGAGAGGGACTCACAGACAAGGTGGTGATTGGTGGCTGTCTTGGTCACAGTGGCCACAAAGTAGCTGAGCTTCATGTCATTAATGGTAGGAGAAAACCTGTCAAAAATCTAC
Organism: Gallinago jamesoni; assembly: GCA_025769975.1. Classification (NCBI taxonomy): domain Eukaryota; kingdom Metazoa; phylum Chordata; class Aves; order Charadriiformes; family Scolopacidae; genus Gallinago; species Gallinago jamesoni. Next base: position 156,891,781 of record JAOQGH010000001.1, read on the forward strand.
AGTTCTTTTATAAATTGTCGTTTTTCCCTGATGCTCTTTCCAAACTCAGATGAATGCTCAAGATTAGTTCAGCTTTGACTTTTCTTTTTTCATTCTATCCCCTGTGAATTTTACTCCCACAATATCATTGTTAAAATAAGGTAATAATATTGTATTTTATAATATAATAATTAATTTTACTTTTGCTGTTTCCTGTTCAAGTTTTAACCTTGCTTAACTGGTTAGAAACCAATAACCACTACAAATAATCAACACATGTATGTATCTCAACTTAAAAGCATTGCTCATTGACAGTTATTGTAATTTGAAGTAGATGGCACATAAACATCACTTGTGAAATACAGCCCTCATTTGTCACAGCATAAAGGAATTTCAGCTTTCTATCTGATACCTTATTGAATCTTTATTACAAGAAAATATCTGTATCTGACAGTCTTTCCATCTACACTTGCCAAAGAGCGGAATTGATTCTTTTCCAGGCAAAGAGAATTATTTTTCATATTAATGTGTCATATTAATTTTTCCTCTCATGTTACTTTTGTTCTGATACAAAGTGTAAAAGTTAGAATCTCATTGATTTCGTTCCCCAGTAGCATCAAAATAAGAGAGGAAAAGCAAGCAGAGAGAAAAAAAAAATGGTAATGTTTTCTACCCTTTCTTTTTTTGGCTTTGTGTGCCACACATTTTGGGCCACATCCTTCAGAGATCCTTTCTTATCTATTAATTTATTTGGTTGGTTGTTTTTTTATGTAAATCTGTTGTTTTCTCAGTAGACTTGCCTTATCCTTTGATGTCTTTCAGTGTCTAGGTCTAAACAGATAACAAAAGAGGTACAAAACCCACTAATTAGCACTGATTGCCTTGGGTCTATTGTGTTTACAGATAGCATCCTTTGTATTGGTTTGGAATTTTCTTAAACAGAGCCAGGGAACAAAAAAGTACTAAACAGTGTTCATGGTGAATGATCTAGAAACTGTGCTTGTGGGGAGTTTTTTGGTGGTTTTTGTTTTTTTTTTTTTTACTTAGCAGTAGAAGTAAAGTGTTTTCCCCCTCTTTTTGTTGTCAAGTAATACCATTTGTGGTACTCTGGCATATATATTTTCCTATGTATATCTGCCACTCCTGTCTTCTTTGTACTATCTTGCATATTGTTGTTCTGGATTCAGCAACAACGTTTTTCACATTTTTATATTGGTTATATTTGAGTTTTATTTCAATGATTTTCAGCATCACTTGTCTCCTACAACTTTTTCTATGAGAAAATAGAACAAAATAAAATGCCTCTTAATATTCAGATATTTTTCACATGTTCATTTTGAATGTCTGCAGAAACTTCTGCATATCTTTAGATGACACATCATGTAGGTTTAGTAAAGAACATGACGACTTGTTTAAAGTTAACTGGAATTTACTTTTGAATTAATATTCAGATCCTGATTTTCTATAGATACAGAGAGATAATATGGAAGTCATTATCTAAGTTCAACTTGTTTCTGGGTATCACCTTTGCATGTACAGGCTAATTTATCTCCCCTTCTCTCTAATCCCCAACCTTTTTTTCTTGTGTTACTGACATTATTTTAATAACTTATAATACTTCCTAGAAAACGACTTTAAATAACACATACCAGAGAAATGCCATTTGCAGAATGCTACTTTTTCAGCTCCTCTTTCACCATCCAGCTATGATGTCAAATTAGCCTAAAGGTGTGTTACTTTGCCAGTTCTTCTAACTCATATACTATGGATTTTGTTGGCACAATATAATGTTACCTTAAGGGCTTTCTACAAGTCCTTTATTTATGTACATTAACCATTTTTGAATGTGTCTGTCAGGTAATCTTTCATGCATGAAACCTTAAAAGGCACTAAACTGAGTGAGTTAATTCTACCTTTAGTTAGCATATTGGAAGAAATTAGTGTATTGAACATACAATACATTCTTAAAACCAGGAGATGCACTGACCTTCTGTTTTTTAATACACGCATTTCGGTTGCCAGATCCAGTTCTGAGATTAGTCAGTATTTCCACCCCATTGGTCTCTATGACCCTCAAGAAGTATTTTGCATTTAAATCTGCAGTTTAAATTTAGACATCAATTATTCTAAGTTTATAGAGTTTTATTTTTGCTGTTAAGATGAGGAAGGAAAAAGCCAATTAAATGTCATAATACTGAAAGATATAACACAGAAATTAAGAAGTCAATATTAAACTTCAGCTATACAATGTATATTTGAACTCAATTTAATAAATGAGTTCATTTCTGGCAAAAGCAGAGTACATTTTGTTCAGGTGTATTTTGACATTACAAGAATCCAGAGAAAGATTAATTTAAATTTTTATATAGTTCACTATTTGGGAGTTGAACTTCTTATAGGTATTTTTAATTTATTAAATAGGCAAAGAGATATCTGAGTATAACTGAAAAGAAAAACATCTAAAACCAAATCAAAACAAAAACATATTCATAACAACTAACTTCCTAAAATACTATTACAGAAGCTTTTACAAAATTAGATTATCGTCTCTAAAGACATTACCCAATCTTCTCAAGGCAATTACAATTGAAAATAGTCTGCAATCTATACGAAGTAATTTTCCTTCTAATAAAAGAGTTACATTCCTCCTCTAGAGAGTTACTAACAAAAATGGAACTTTTTCAAGGATGTTTGGGGTTAGTCCATGCATCAAAGCCTTTTTCTAAGTAAAGGATTGTACTTTAAATCACAGCCCATGGCATCAGAGTATATAGAAAATTGCAACTCAGTCCACACTTCATCATTATTAGTTTGGTAGAAGTGAAGAAGAGTAATCCCTCCAACTATGCATTTTTAATGCAAATTCTATAGATAGATTTTGACCATATTTACATTTTTATTTTTTTTAACTTTCAGTCTAAATAAGCATAAATCCTTCATATAGTTAAAGATTAAGATAATTTATCAAGGTAGATACACATCCAACATGCGAGTTGTATTATTTCTTGAATTAATTTTCATGAGATTGATTCTACCACATGAAAACCATAAAAGGAATCTTCATGGCTATAAAGTACCTAGAGTTTAGGCAGATGACATTGGCTCAGATGAGTCGGCCTGACAGGTTTTAGTTAATGATCAATGCACATAAGTAAAAGATTTGAGTCCCAGTTATATAGATCATTTTAATTAATGTCTACCTAAATAAAAAGATCAGAACAATGTTTTATTAATTTCTAAATATGACAAGATATTTTCACTTTCATTGGGAAAAAAAGCCCAATAGTTTTAAAGCCATCAAAGATATGTAGTTTGTTCAAAGTTAAGAAGGTTGTGAGCGGCTTTGTTTGGTTGGGTATTTTTAATACATTGTCTTGTTCTTTCAAAGTTTTAGAGTTCTTAAATTTACCTAGTGATTATTTTTAAATCTAGTATCAAAGACTCTAATTATCTTAGGTTGGTTTTCGTTTAAATTGCATCAAGCAATTTTTTAAAAATCTCTTGTTAAGTTATTCTTTTATGTACCAGCAATTACAATTTATAAACAAACAAAGATATGTATAACAATGAAAATCACTCTCACATTTGCTGTCAAAGAATTTATGAGAATAGAAATAAGATTTAAGGAGTTGTCACCATAGTTAAATTTTAATAGTTTTTTTCTTTTTCTTCATTTGTACGTCTTTTGACTTTAAAATTATGGTGATTAAAAACCAGATTTTTTTTAAAGTCTTCAACAATATAAATAACAAAGTAAGTAGGAGGCAGCAAAAAGCCAGGTCCATTGCAAAAACATAAATTAAATCTTAATTTAGTTATATTAAAGCATGCCAGCCTTCTGACCTTTTAATTTTCATTCTTTCATCTTTCGAAGTATGAATAGAGCAATTAGCCCCAAAGTTGATTTTATTCCTTTAAAAAGTTAAAGCACATTTCCCTTTTCATTAGTTTCATGTCCTATAATGGCAGATATTTGTCTCATGTCACTGCCTGGGATTTCAGAGACACACTTTTGTACTACATAATCAAGATGACTGTATACAGTAGGGGAGTTAGACACATAAATTAGGCACCTAAATACAAGACACCTACCCCCTAGCCTCAATATGAATCTCAGAATAAAATCTTGAACAACCAATCATCTATAGAAAATATGAACACATGATATTCTCTTCCTCTTCGCTGTGTTCTGCTAAGGAATCTGACGTGCCAAAGGCATTCATAAGTCTTCATTAGGTCTGGTGCACTATGCAGGTGTGTTGAGCACCTGAAGGAATTTCAAATAATATGACAGTGTGGACAAACTAGTATATCCCTAAATGACTAAGCGGTATAAAGGCAGATGAAGTTAGCTGTAGATAAATGTTAAGTGGTGTGCATGGAGGAGGAGAAGGGAAGGCCATACAGAAAAACAATCCCTATCTGCACGTACAGAAAGATGGTCTTTCTCCGCATAGACTTTTAGAATCTATGATAGACAGTTGAAAAAAATAACTAATTGTTCAGTAGCAATTAGGAAAGCAACTAAAAAATTCAAAATTACTAGACAAAACAATGTAGAACAGAACATAGTTATGTGGTTTACAAAACAGAAAACACAGCATGAAGTTGTGGTTCATCCACTTTTAAGGTTGGGAGCAATTCTGGTCCTCTCATCTCAAAAGGACATATTAGAATCAGAAAAGTTTCAGGGAACAGCAAAAAGGATTGACAAAACTATGACTTACATGAAGAATATTGAATAATCTATAGCTTCCCAACCTGGGAAAGAGAAACCATAGCAAAGTTATGACAGAGGTCTACAAGCTTGTGAGTGGTATGAAGAAAGCGTATGAGCCATCTGTTCACTGTGTCTTCCAATACAAGAACTATGGTCCACCAAATAAAGGTCCAGGTTCAAAACAAAGGAGGTGGTGTTATTTCATGCAGTGAATAGAAAAATTCTCTGTGCTTTGCAAAGGATTTTGTTTTTGCTGGGAATTTAAATAAACTGAAGAAGTTAGACAAATAGTTCGATGAGAGATCCGCTGTGGAGTTAACAACTAGAAAAACTAAATTTTAGGAAACGAAATAGAAAACAATCAGAGGCCGAAAAAAATGTTAAAAGGAAAGTAACACACAAGATGGCTTTGGTTTTATTTTTTCTTGAGCATCTATTTACGGACACAGTTGGAAATAAAACAGGATGGATGGATAGTACATCTGAAACCCATATTACATTTTAATGCCATTCTTCCTTTCAATTCCTTCATTGAATTACAGATTGAGTAATTACTTATCTCTCATGTTATTGTCATAGGCACAATCAGGGTATTGCCTTGAAGATGAACATTCTTGCTGAATTCTTGTCTCTGGGCAACAATACTATGAAGGAAAAAATGGGCAACAGAGAGGGGATATTAACTTTGTGGGTTGATGAAGACTGTGTTTGGCAATGAAGAATTCTAGTGTCCCAATTCTATTACCCAGATAAATTTAAAAATCACAGAATCATAGAAAGTATCGCTGGCAAGAGACCTTTTATAGGATCTTTTCCATTTATGGTACCCCAGAAGGATCATCAGCACCCACCTTATTCCTAGTAGATATTGTCTATCATTTCTCAAAATCTATGTAAGGCTGAGGTTCTATAGTGAATGTGTAATGTACCATAGAGAAATAAGCCTAAAACTAAGGTCCAAAAGCCACTTACTCCCCCTACCGGTTAAGTTACAGAATCTGTTCCATTCTTTTGCCACATGAAGTATTTTCTTTGCAACTGGTTTACTAGATATGGCCCTACCTCTCTCTTTCCTTTTGCTCTTTTTTTCCTGAGTACAAACTACATGGGATCCTACAAAATTAACAGGTTATTTGCCTTAAAAATGTCGATTTCTGAGTCAGTGCTCTAAATTTTTGGTCAGTACATTCAGAACCTTCCTGACAATTTCTGCCATGTATAAAAAGAATGCAATTGTAAATGCATTTTGGATAAAAGATGGATCCCACTCACAAGTAGATGTGGTCTGAGAGATTCCACTGGCTCAGAAACAGTGATAAGACACTGGAAGACATTGCCTAGAGAAACTGTAAATTCCCAATCCCTGGAAGTATTTAGTCAGGCTGGACAGGGCTTTGAGCAACCCAATTTAGTAGATGTCCCTGCCTACTGCAAGGGACACTGGCACTACATGAACTTTAAAGATTTCTTCCAAGCCAAATCATGGTGGCATGATTCTGTGATTTTATGTTGTGGTCTGACTGTGGCTTTCCTAATTATCTGACATAGGTGAGCCATGACACCAGGGAGGCAGTCAGTGTTCACAACTCTTACTGAACTTTTTAATCTTAAAAGCAGATAAAGGTTTAAAGGTTTCTTAGGGTACAAAAAAGGTTGGTGTATTGGCAAGTTAGAAAACAGAAGTTAGTACAGAAAATAAAGTGCCAAATAACTGTAACGTCTAGACGGAGAAAAGAAGGAAAAGAAAAATCATGAGGCCAGATACTGGAGTTGTAAAATAATACTTCCACTGCCTATAAAACAAAGAGGTACTTTTGTGAACTCCCTGTTTCAAATCTGAGAGGGCTACAGGTACCTAAGCTGGTCAGTGAAAGCTAGATTCAATATTCGCGTGTTACCATGTGACTTCAGCATAGACATAGCATAAATTTAAGAAATATAAAATATTTTCAACAAGCATTATTTTTAGATTGTCAGTTCACAATACTTCTGTGCACATTTCCCATTAATACAGGACTTGCTGAACATGAGTAGAGAAAGTGTTTCAACAAGTGTGTCTTAGGCATCTTTATGTGAATTGTTCATGACTTTGTTGAGCAGTAAACTCTGACTGCACATTCAGCTATAATAATATTCAGAACTTGAAACGCTCATTCTATTGTATTGCACAAGCAAACTCCAGAGAAGAAAAACAAATATCTGACTAACAACACTCTACTTCCCAGAAGTAACTCTGTCAGCAGATTTTTCAGTTTTGTTAAAGACAGTCAGTAGTCCACCACTGCAGAGAAAATAAAACAAAACTAAACGCCCAAAATATCCAAAGAGAGATCTACAATTTGAGCCAGTTTTTCCATCATAAAAGTCCATATCCTGTATACATAATTCAGATAAATAGTCACTTTTAGGGTGTGATTTATTTGAGCTGGTTTAGATATCTGTTATGGTTAAAGATTTTAACTTTCCCTAAAAGGTGTACATTTCCTCACATTTGCATAAATGATTTAAGTATAGGTGGCTCCATCTTTAAGTTGGAGGGACTGGCCTAATGCTCTACAGTCCCAAATTCATTTATGGAGAAATCATTCAATTTTTTTGCCCACTGAATCTGTCTCCTGAATGTATTCCTGAATGAAGATGTTTTTCTTCCATTGCATAGACTTGCCCACAAAGAGTGGACATACTCAGAATATGTCTAGATGGCTCTCAAACAACTGTCAAGATGAGCCCTTCTTAGTTTTACCCATTCTCCTAGATCAGAGTTTACACCCAGAATTTTCTTGGTGGGTTATGTACTCCTAAGTCAGTCACCAGCCTAATGGATATTCTAGAATGTGAATTCCTCAACAACTCCTTTAAAATTGTATGAAATTCATGAGGTAATTAAATATTCATATTCCAGAGAAACAATGACTCCATATTCACCCAACACATTCAGCTAGTTAGAGATCTGACATTCAATATTTCCCTGAAAAATTACTTCCAGAATTCAATTATTTTATACAAAGTGAAGCAACTTCAACAACATAGGTATTTTCTGCCCTAAAGTGTCTTGTCATCTCCCAATTAGAGCCTTCAGAGTTTGTGTACTCATACTCTAGCTAGATTGTGACTGGTCTTGAAAGTATTATCATAGAATCATAAAATCTCTGTTAGGAAGTTGTCATCAATGCACTCCAGAAACCCACTGAGTTACTTATGCCCTGGTTATGTTGCCCTTACAGAAGATATGGCAGTTGTTCAAGTCCTTCATGGGGACTAGGATCTGTGAACCTGATGTTTTTTCTGGTTGACTCAACTATTTCTTCAGCCTGATCATGCAATCTGTAACAGACACCCACCACAGCTTGACCCATGCTGATCTTCCCAATAATCCTGACTCATAACCTCTGAGCTGGCTCCTTATTTGTCTCTAGAAAGAACTTAATTAATTTTCACTGTTTTCTCACATAAAAGACAACTCCCTTTCTTCATTGTCCCAGGATGTACTTCTGAAAGAGCCTATGTCTGTCCACTGCAGCATTCTGATTGTTTGAGTGATCTCATCATGGCTCTGTGATCCCAGTGAGATCATAAACTTGCAACTGCACACTGACCTGCAGACCTCTAATTCTCTTCCCCCTCTGCCCCAATCTGCATATGTTAGTGTGGGGATAGCTCAGGGAGATACGATGTCATGCTCATTTCCCAGAAAAAGTATGAGAGCTTCCCTTGTTATGCTGTCCTGTAGATACTTCCTGATTTGGGCACATATGCTTGAGATGCATATGTGCCCTTTCAGCCCTCTGTTGAATAGAAGATCTCTCTTGTCCATGCCTCCCCGCACCTTCTGTTTGTCAACTTGGTCCACTACTTCCTCAGTTGATTTTGTGTCATCATCCTCCACCCGTTTTGTTCCTAGTGTAAAGTCCTCCTTACCAGCCTGCTAGTAATGTTTTTACCGTACTTGAACAAGTGGATCCCTCCTCTTCCTGACAGTCCTTCGTCAACAAAGGCTTTCCCATGACTGTAAAAATCAAATCTCTTTTGTTGACACCAGTTCAATAACTGTGCAAACAGTTATTGACTCTCAGGATATGTCTACCCCTCCTCAAGCCCTTCCTTCATCTGCAGCACTGGCAGGGGGAAAACCATCCCTGATCCTTGTCTTTGGAGCCATGTCACTTGATACGCTTCAGGTATTACTGTTGATACCCCCATGGAAGAGTAGCAGGGCATAGCAGTCCAAGGGCCAGATGAGTTTTAGTAGCCTCACCTCAATGTCCTGGGTTTAAGCCTCTGGCAAGCAGTAAACTTCCTAGACAGTAGGTCAGGTCAGCAGATACAGGCCTCCATCTCCTGCAGCAGGGAATCTCCCACTACTGCCACTCGACAAATCCTTCTAGTGTTGCTGTGTGTCTCAAGCTCAGCTAGCTTAAACGATTTGTTGGACACAGCTCTCAGCCCCTCATATGCAACCAGGGCAGTGGACCTCATTTGTAGATGCAAATCTGCAGTTGATGTTTATTGTACTTTAGAATGGGAAAATCAATAGCTTTTTCATAAGTAGTAGTTGGTCTAACTTAAAAATCTGCCACCTATTCAGATTTAAGTAACAGTGTATCACATGTGGTTGTAGTTTATGTCATACACCACTTGGTCCACAAATTTACCTCTGGCTGGTTTAGACTCTTCCCATTTTGCCCTTGAGCATCTCATTCCTAGAAGTACATTTTCCATATAAGTAATATGGACACCTAACATTAAGCTAAATAATCACTAAATAACAGGATATTTAGACATTGCAATGTTGACCTTAGAACTTCCTTCTTGCAGTTTTATGGCTTAATATGTAGTATTAATCAGACATGTTATTAAATTAATTTTCAATCATCAGAGATATTATTTTCAATCAACTATATCTTTGTGGTTAGCATAAATTGCAGGGTTTAAGTAGCAGCAGGGGGCTACAGGGGTGACCTGTGTGGGAGGATGCTGTACTGCCAAATGACAGTAACATCCCATTCCAGAGAGCTCTGAAAATGTTGTGAGTAGCCCTTTATGCACCAAAACTTCAAACCACGAGAGAGGCACACAGCACCCCTACTCAGCCATATCTGAGAAATAATTAGAAACTAGTAGCTGCTGGAAACACACTGCACACTTCTAGAGGTTCTGCTAGAGAGACACTCAAAGAGGAGACAGAAGCCAGAAGGGTCACATATATTGCTGAAGGGACTAAGTTTGTGGATGACTATGCTAGACTGGAACTCCCCTGAGGAACCATGGTCATGGGCAATCCACATCAAGGCAGAGAAATCCCTGAGGGACCACAGAAGGGAGGAGAAGAGGAAAACTTGCAGGTGCAAAGATCAACAGAAAGAAGCAACTGGCAGAAGTCAATTCACACTCAACCGCATTCTTGTATGTCAGTCAACACCTCACTGAATGAATTGGTCCCTACTGATTGTAATTCAGGGTGAAAAAAAGGGAAGCTGGGACTAAGATGGGAGAGGATAGGTGTTTGACTTACTGTGAGACTGAAAAAGTGGAATGAAAGGTGTTTTATACAATTGTTTAATTGTTTGTTTTATCTTTTTTTCTCAGTACACAAATGAGTGATCAGAAGCCTGTGTGAATTGACAGTAAGTTATATTAAGTAATAATTCCCCAAGAGAGGAATGTTTTGCCCACAACAATATTACACACAAATCAAGATTTCACACAACATTTTAAGTGAACGTCTCTGTGATTTTTGGAACATTGTGAAGAAATAGTGACCTGTAACCTACTCCAGAACAATTTGTATTCTTCTGGTGTTCAGAGAAATGGGAGTCAGATTAATTCAAAGTCTTTCTAATCAAGAAAGCTCAAATAAACATAACACCCCTTTCACCTGAACAACTGACCTTAAAAAAAGTTCAAGAAAATAATCTTACTCCATTAAATCTCTGATTGTCTGTAATATTGCTCAGAATCAAATATTGATAAATAAAGTTGAAATTTAATATATGTTATGCAACTCAAAGTCTCCTACAAGCTTCATGACTTTTTCTCTTTTTTTGCATTGATTTGCAAGACAGAAATATTAAATCTCCCTTTAGGTAATTGCTAGCTATTAAAAGAACTTTTGAAAGTATATGGCAAATGTAAAAAAACCCAACTTTTTGCCTTTATTAATTTTTTTATTTCTAATCCCTTATCAAAGGCTGAAAACAGAGAGTGCATTGGCTTGCTCAAAAATAAAAGTCATGATAGTTATTAGAATGCAAACACTTCCACATTCAATTCCAAGTACCCTCTCAGACTGCCTGTTTCTCAGATAACCCATTTTTCTCATTGTTTTACAGGTCATCAAGGGCATGAACACAGAGTACTCAGGAAATCTCAGGAAAGTCTGCTAAGTGTGACTGTGTAATTCTTGTTTGTTGCTTTAATTTTATTCATATCTTTAGAGCAATTATCTTATATTTAAAAGATTCACATTATCCGTGCAAATGCATCAATTACATAAGTTGTAGCAGCAGAATAATAAGACAAATGTACTTCCTAGATAACTGAGGATACAAAAAAGCTAATTACTCAAACTATTACAAATGACTTCTTAAAAAAGTCTTGAATGTGTATGATCCTTAGGGAAACAGGAATGATAGTAATAAGATAGCCAAATGTGTGGCAACCTGTTGTTTTTTCAGGAGTAGTGTGTTTGATAAGTAGATCTAAACTCAAACACTGTATGGTCTTCGTTTGGGTGGAAAAAACACTTATGACACATGCCTGAAGAATCTGTGTGATTTTGCACTCTGGTTTTATTTATACAGGCAGTCATATCAGTAAACTTCACTGGACTCAGGGATTTTCTAGAAATTTATATTGAAATATATTTTTCAAAAGAAGTAAAAATTTTGTATCTGTCAAATTAATATACAACAAAATAAAATGCAGTAATATATGTGGAATTTTTTTCTCCTTTTTTTTTTTTTCCCATTGTGCAGTGAATCATTTTTTGTATTTTCATTAGGACTTAGTTAGACATTCACCATTCTCTTTTATATAAAACTACATCTTTTTATGGAATATCATATACTGTGCAAATTCAGAAAGCACGTGGAATTTCAGGAGACATAAAAGACAACAGAAACTTTCTACTTTTCAAGGAAATAAGAGTTAAGCACGTGCAAGTACTTATGTATTTACCATATTCAAGTTTTGTTCAGAAGATCATAGTGTGTACATACCAGCTGTTCTCAGCCAGATGATTGAAAAGAGGACGTTCAGGAAAGGAGAGGAAGCCAAGTGATTGTGAAATAAAAATTTTGGTTGTGGAATGAAAGAAGCCCCAAAATGTCTTTTCAACATTTACATCTGCTTTACTTTTTTTTTCTTTTTTCTAGTAGACATACAAAGTATGTAATATTTGTTTTCAGCCAGCTGCAACAGAGTATGAGTGGGTTAAAAAAAGATAGCTGTAATTGAGTGAGCATGAGAAGGAAAAACTAGATTAATAAATTCTCTTTCCCCTTTTCCTCTTTTCTACTCCATTTCTGTGCAAAACAAGCTGAGCTGAGGAACAAAATGTGTTCTTGATGCACCAGCAATGTGGGCAAATCTATACTAAACCTTTGAAAGCAGACTTGAAGTAATTAGATAATTCTGAAGATCTCTTGGTTCAATGCACATCTGAAAAGTTTCACTTTCAATGAGAGACTTTATTCATTCAGTGGATTACTGTAAGTGGAAGACTGGAGTAACTGATGGTAGCAAGAAAAAATGTTTGCTTTTTTCCTGTTGTTATATTCCTTTCCCAATCTCCTCACCTTTCAAATAATGATAGAGGGTGACCTTGAAAAGACATCAGCCAGTTCTCTCAGCACCTTTGCCTGTGAGGTTGTGATGGATGCACTTGTCCAGAGCAGTGATGGTTTAGTGCAGGCTCCAGAGAACCCAGAGCCATAGGTGGGCCTTGAACTCCTGTAGTTTCAATCTGTTGTCTGAAAACAAAGGAGCACAGTGACACAGTGAGCATCTCTGCATATAAGCTTGGAACACCAATCATGCGATTAATATATGAATAGTGAGTGGCTTTTCCAAGACTCATTTCATAGAATCATAGAATCATAAAATCATATGGGGTTGGAAGGGACCTCTAGAGATCATCTAGTCCAACCGCCCCCACCGGAGCAGGTCTACCTAGAGCACGTTGCACAGGAATTTGTCCAGGCGGGTTTTGAATGTCTCCAGAGAAGGAGACATTACTCTCACAGTAAA
>JAOQGH010000001.1:156904826-156917897 GCA_025769975.1 Gallinago jamesoni
TATCCCATCTGGACCCATGGACTTGTGGATGTCCAGCCTTCTTAACTGATCTCTAACTTGGTCTTCCTCCACCAAGGAAGATCTTCCTTAGTCAAAGCTTTCTCTGATTCATCCAAAGTCTGTGGCTCCTGGGGGTCGGCCTGAGCAGTAAAGGCTGAGGCAAAGAAGGCATTCAGCCACTCAGCCTTCTCTGCACTCTCTATTACCATGGCATTCAACTCATTCGACAGCGGACCCACATTTTCTTTAGATTTCTATTTATCAAGGAACAAAGAAAGTTGTGGGTATGAGGACTCACATGTGTACTTTTTCCATCGCATGTAATTTGAATAAAAACCAACTGCTTCATCCCATAAATATGACAGCTCACTAGCCTTGTTTGAGCTCTCCCTGATAGGCAGGAGAGCTGCGTGGCTGCATTGCAGCGATCTCCCCTTGAGCTGGGATGCTTCTCAAGTTTGTTCCTCAAGGAAGACAGATCTTTTACCAACAGCAAATCTTTGGTAAGCAACAGATGTCACGCATAACCTAACCCTGTTATCATACGATAACTTTGATTTTGTCTTGGAAACTTCAACTGGATGAGGAATTGATGATAATGAAATATTACATATTATTTGCACATATAATCCTTTAGACATAAACCATTGAAAACATCTAGGGTTAAGTCTGGATCCAGCTGTACCTAGACTCCTCTCCGAGGAGTTTAAAAAGCAAGGGGGTCCATTCTGAACCACAGGACTCAATGGGAAGTTCTTCCTTAACCTTTTTGTCTCTGGTCTCCCTGCGAACCCTTCCAACTTAAGTGTAACTCAAGTTTCCATTGTATGTTTTTCCATGGAGTGATTAATAGAGTGAACCTTGCCATCCAACTTTAAGTTACAATTTTACAATATCATGTTAAAACCACTTTTTCTAATACTTTTGTCAGTGGTTTCTTAAGCAATCTAAATCACTCATCCATGACAAATTTGTTTAGTCAGCAGGAACCTAAATCAGACTTCACATGGACTTCTCCATGGATCAGAAAAATAATACCACAAAGCATAGCTTCTTATATAATTAGAATTAATCTGAAAAAACAATTAACATTCTAAAAAACAAAATAACCACAAGAATAATGATCAAGCCTACATATATTGGTTTCTTTCTTCTTTACCCATTTTCCTCAATGTCAGCAAGAATCATGTGATATTATTTCTATAGCTAATTCTATGTTTGTCATTTTTTTTTACTTTCTCATTGAGAATTACTTACAAAAATCAATTTGTATCTTATTTGATTCTCTTCTCTCTGCTAAGGTACTGTGAATTACTAGAGAAAAGAGATACAAACAGAAAAATAGAACTCAATATTTTAACATCATCTGAATTACTCATAATGTAACGAACTTTTCCTTAACCTTTTTTATTTTCAGATGGAGTAGATTGTAATGTTTCAATGTCCTTCACTTTCTCTCAAAAATATAATAAGAAATTACAGTTCAGAGCATGGTAATTTTATTTTATTTTTAAATTGAAGATTATTTTTTTTCAAGAGATTGTATGCATTAGTGTAATGAAAGAAATATTCCGTCTCAGGAAAATATATATTCTATGTATCTGGCATTCACTATGAAACATAATCAGAATACTAGAATTCCAAGGTCAATTGGTCAGTTTATAAGTAAAAGTCAATAACAACATTTTATGTGAGGAAAAGAAATAATTTGCTTTGAGAAAAAAAAACAAACATAAGGTTCATCTCATATCAGAGATCTACTACAAAAGTCAATGCTCAGAAATGATCATTTATATCCCCACTTTCATGTCAGTGTATTGAAGCTACTGACAGATACTCAAACACGTATATTGTAAAGGATCTTCTTGCCAGTTTGATTGTGGTGTGAGCATTGCCTTATATTTCTACTTCAGGTAGAAGTAATTTTGTTAGCTCAGGTGAACTAGGTAAAATATGCTGGACAAGTAGATAATTTTCTAAAAAGGACTGGGGGACAAGACAGTAGAGAGTGACAGAAATTCCAAAAGTGGTAGTCTCTGCATGAGTGCTGCTATGAGAAAGTTGGGATAGTTAAATCTTTCAGCAGAATATGTGGAATTGGTCTGTAAACTGCTATGAGTTTCTGTGTCTTTCCTCACTGGTTTTAAGCAATTAAGCAATTTTCCCCCTTTTTTTCTCTTTTCCCTTTCCTTTTCCTTTTCCTTTTTTTTTTTTTTAATCTGAACACACTATCCTCTAATCTGCAGGTAAATAATTTTCATTTGTGAGATATGCATTGACATTAATCATTAATTTCTACTATGTAAAATCCTCTTAACCTTACCTAAATAAAAAAACATTGGTTTTTTGTGGTTTAATATCTTAAAGCATGTTGAAGGAAGTCAAGGGACTGTAACAGAGATTCACACAATACAGATGCAAAAGCATATCAGAAGGATGGTAGCACAGGATGATATCAGATGTTCCAGGCACAAATCAAGTATTCAGTTATTGCACACTTAAAGAATGAAACCCTAGGAGCCATAAAAAATAACATAACAGGGGAAATAAAAAGCAAATGTGTACCATATGTGGAACAAGTATCTAACATGTATAAAATATAAAATATATAGTAGAACTTGGATATAATATGGGATTGATTGATCAATGAAGAAAAAATAATTAAGTGGACTGTGACAGCCAGACTTGTAGCTTATTGATGACTGCTGTAACTAGACTTACAAACTAACAATAAAAAAATCTTGGATCCACCTATATGGTGTCCATATACATTGGGTGTGTTTGGAACCCTGCATATGAGGCATGGTTGTAAATTAGATGCAACAATATCTATGTTTGGGCAGATGAATAACTCTCTGTGCCTCATTAGTTGTATTGACTTATTCTCCATTGTCAAAATGGGGAACTTTGACACAGTCAAGTCTAGACATCAACATTGTAAATACCTGAAGCCAGGTATCTAAGACCGATCCTTATTCCAATCAACTTATTATACCTCTGTCCTGGTTTCAACTGGGATAGAGTTAAGTTTCTTCCTAGTAGCTGCTGTGTTTCAGATTTAGTATGAGAATTACGTTGATAACACATCTTGTATTAGTTGTTGCTAAATCATGTTTATATTAAGTCGAGGACTTTTTCAGTTTCCCATAGAAGCTGAGAGGGAACATAGACAGGACAAGTCAGCCAAAGGAATATTCCATACTACAGTCATCATGCTCAGTATACAAATGGGTGTTGGCTGGAGAGCAGAAACCTGTGATCGCTGCTCAGGATGGGCTGGGCAATTGATCATCAGGTGGTGAAAGAAATTGTATTGCAAAACTTATTTTGTACATTCTTTTACCATTATTGTTGATTTTTTGTTATTATTATTATCTCTTCCATTACTATTCTATTAAACTGTCTTTATCTCAGCTCATGAGATTGTGGTTTTTTTTCTTTTTTCTCCTTCTTCTCCCTATCCTCCTGGGGAGATGGAAGGGAGTGAGTGAATGGATGCATGGTCCTAGTTGTTGACTTGGTTTGAACCACAACATCTTCTGTCATAAAGCATTGCACTTATTTGTAAGATGTGATCTTATTTATTATTATTGCACTTATTTGTAAGATGTGATGTTATCTCAAGCCTTACACAGTATTAATATGGCAATTTTCTGATCTTCTATACAGCTCAATTCATGTACACTTGCCTAACCTTGCACAGGATTCTCTCTGAACAGCACTTGGAAATCCAAATTACATTATGAAGCTTCACATTTATAAAGTAGATGTAGCACCTTATATTATCAACATTCATACCTCCTTCTCTGACGCCTTCCATGGAAATAGCACTACTTCCCACAGAAATCAGCTAAGCATCTTTGTCAATCTAACCAGAGAAAATTTTAAACCCTTTCTACTATAAAAGTATAGTTTACTTGTTTAATAAATGTATTTTTGTACAGGAAGGAATATTTGTATCACTAATATAAAGTACACCAATTGCATCTTTAACAAACGTATGAATAAATACATGATCAGGCAGTTCAAGAATGTGATTATAATCTGTGCATTACTGTTGATTGTTAGGCTGACTAGAAAGTATAAAGAGCTAAGCATCTAATAATCAAGATCCAATACAGTAGTGGTGAGGAGCTGCATTACAATGAGATATTTATAGCCAGGTTTACTTTAACTGCAGTATAATTCTCATTCAATGTATTTTCAATACAAGCTCCTCTTGTACTCAGTCTCATGCAGAACATTCTTGTTCACTGCAGCACAAAGGAATACTAGCCACTACAGTCAGTAAGTTACCTTCACTGGGGCCTGACTTCGATTCCTCTATGCAAACACATGTAACAAGGGGAATAAACAAACGGAGTTAGAGATGTACGCACACCTGTAGGGCTATGATCTAATTTACATCAAGGAGACATGGTGGGATGGATCCTATGACTGGAGAGTTGGAATGGAAGGATACAGGCTCTTCAGGAAGGACAGGCCGGGTCGATGAGGAAGGGATGTTGCCCTCTATGTCAATGGCCAGCTGGAATTCATGGAGCTCCATCTGGGGATGGATGACGAGCCAACTGGGAGTTTATGGGTCTGAATTAAAGGGAGGTCAGGGACAGGTGATCATAGAATAGAAACAAAATCATAGAATAACAAAATCATTTTGGTTGGAAGAGTCCTTTAACATCATCAGTCCAAACATTAGCCTAGCACTGCCAATTTATTACTAAACCATGTCCCTCATGTACAAATCTTTTAAATATCTCCAGGGATGACAACTCAACCAATTGCCTAGGCAGCTTGTTTTAATGCTTGATTACCTTTTCAGTGAAGAAATTTCTCCAAACATCCAATCTAAATCTCTCCTGGACCAACTTGAGGCCATTTCCTCTTGTCCTGTCACCTCTTACTTGAGACAACTTGGAGTCCTCAGCACATGAAGGACATGGACCTGTTGGAACGGGTTCAGCGGAGGGACATGAAGATTATCAGAGGGATGGAGCACCTCTCTTATGAAGACAGGCTGAGAGTGCTGGGGTTGTTCAGCCTGGAGAAGAGAAGGCTCCAGGGAAACCTCATAGCAGCCTATCAATATCTGAAGGGAGCCTACAGAAGAACTGGAGAAGGACTGTTTACCAGGAAGTGTAGTGACAGGACAAGGGGTAATGGTCTTAAATTGGAAGAGGGGAGATTTAGATTAGATATCACGAAGAAATTCTTCACAGTGAGGGTGGTGAGGCACTGGAACAGGTTGCCTAGGGAGGTCATGGATGCCCCATCCCTGGAGGTGTTCAAGGACAGTCTGGATGGGGCTTTGTGCAATCTGGTGTAGTGGGAGATGTCCCTGCCCATGGCAGGGGGGTTGGAACTTGATGATCTTTAAGGTCCCTTTCCAACCCAAATGATTCTATGATTCTATTCTATGATTCTAAAAGAGAACCAGCTCCAGTCCTGATCCCTGGGGAACACCACTCGTGACTGGCCACCAACTGGATTTAACTCCATCCACCAGACTTTGGGCCCAGTCATCTAGCCATATGCTTTAACCAAAACATATGCCCACTCAAGCACAAGCACCCAGTTTCTGCAGGAGAATGCAGTGGGAAACAGTGCAGTGTCAGAATCTTTACTAAGATTAAAGTAGACCACAACTTCAGACTTTCCCTCATCCACTGAACAGGTCACCTTGTCACCAAAGGAGATCAGGTTAGTCAAGCAGGACATGCCTTTCATAAACCCATGTTGACTGTGCCAGATTGCCTGGTTGTCCTGTATATGCTGTGTGCTGGCACCCAAGATAATCTGCTCCATAACCTTCCCAGGCACCAAGGTCAGTGTGATGTTATAGTGGGAATCTACAACAAGCCACCTGACCAGCAGCACCAAGTGGATGAGGACATCTATAGAGACATAGGAGCAGCCTCACATTCACAAGCCCTTGTCCTCAAGGGGGACTTCAATCACCCTGATATCTGTTGGAGGGACAACACAGCAGGGCAATAAGAGTCCAGGAGGCTCTTGGAATGCTTTGATGATAACTTTCTTCTCCAGGTGACTGAGGACCCAAAAAAGGCATGTGCCATTCTGGAACTTGCTGTCACCAGCAAGGAGGGGCTGGTGGGGAAAGTGAAGGTCAAGGGCAGCCTTGGCTGTAATGGCCATGAGATGGTGAAGTTAAAAGTCCTTAGGGTGGTGAGGAGGGTGCAGAGTAAATCTTCTGCCCTTGACTTCAGGAGAGCAGATTTTGTCCTCTGGAAAATTCTCCTTGGTAGAGTACCATGGGATCAAAACCTGGAGGGAAGAGGGGACCAAGAAAATTGCTTAATATTGAAGGATCACCTCTTCCAAGACCAGGAGCAATGCATCCCAAAAAAGAGACATGGTAACTCATCAAAACTATTATCTTTCAAAACATAATCTGTATACTTGCTTCTTCAAAGATTATTTCCTTCTGCCATACTAGAACACATGCTGACCAATATCTGGGATGAAATTCTTTCCTCTCTGCCCTTTTTGGACAACTGGATAATCTCTCATGTCTCTCTTTCATCAAACACTACCAAGGGGTCAGTGCTGCTTTGTCTCTGACAAATTTAATTTGTTATCAGTAATGGATATGTTTCCACATTATTAGTAGTCTACTTTTTCATAAACCTACTTCTTCTATTTGCCATGTGATACTAACCTATAACCTAAATCACATAGATAGTTGGAAGCTTTGCAGAACAAGTCCTTTGAGAGTTAGACTCACCGGCTTTGGATCTACAGAGAGGTTTTGAATCTCCAGCTTGATGCTGTAGCAAGTGCTGAACATATATTTCTGTGCTACCACACCACATGAGAGCTTGCTGCTATTGCTGATATAATTAGGAGATGAATTGAAGAATGAAAGGAAGAGAGAAAACAGAAAGAAGCGGAATGGTGGCAACACTGATTCCTAGTTTTCCATCAGTTTTCACTGGCAGCAACAGCAACCTCCCGGATGTTGCAGGGACTCTTTGGCACTTGCTTCTTAGACAGGTGCCCTCTATTTTCTCAGGAAAGGACAGAAATTATGCTGTACAGAAAGGTTTGCTGAAAAATGGAAGAAATCGCTAGCTCCACTTATAACTCCATATGTCAGGAAACTAAACATTTCTAAGACTGAAAAACAGCAGGAGGATGAAAGAACTTGTGTCACCTGAACTACTCCAGAAATGCCTATGGAGTAATGGATCACACCCAAATCACGGAAGTCTGATAGAAATGGTTACAGACCTTAACTCTCGTATTTCCTAATGCTTCTACTTTGACTATAGTCCTCCTTTTTCATGGTCTGTGTAGTGACTACTATGACTCCATTATGAAACTACATATATAAAAAAAAAAAGAGCGCAAAGTATGACAGTGTGCTTTTTGACTGAATGAATAAAGAAATATCTACAAAAACATCTTTAGAATGATTCTTAGTTTGGACATGTTTTTTAAGAGTTTTCTATATAGTCAAAATGTTTAAAAGTAATAGAAGTTTATATTAAAATTTGAAATTGAGATAATTTTTAGTAGAATGGACAATGGGGTGCCATATATAGTCTTTTACGAGATGAAAAAACAAAGGATCACAAAAATCACAAAAAGTCCTAGTAAAATGGCATATGGACCCAACTGGGATTTCAAGGAAACATTGTATTCCCACAACAAACTTTAATGCAGAACACTGCAAACCATACTGCCCAACTCAACATAAGAGTCTAAATTTCAACAAATATAAAGATAGTAATATTGTAACAGTGTGAAAGTGTTCTCATGTTCAGCTAAGTGGAAATCACTGCATATACATATATGAAGCACACACTAGCAGAATGAAAAATATTTATAGTGGTGCAGGTTCACAAACATTTATTTGCATTTTATTAATGGTGTAGCAAGAGAAAAATACACACGTAAGATTTAAAAGATCATAAACAATTTTGCCAGTTGAAATGTTTCAAGATAAGGATAATGATTGCTTCAAAACAGCATTTGGAGACATAAATCCATCAAAATATTGTTCTGAAGCAATAAAAATTTACTTCACAGAATTACTGTTATATAGCAAGCAGTCATAAAAATGAAAAAATTTTTGCATCTGGCATAGAATGTCGAATGTTGATACTGACAACAGGAGCAGAACAGGCAAACTGACATACTTTTATCTCAGACATGAACACCAGCTGCCATAACACAGAAATGAAAGTAGCTGTGCATAGCATACAAAGGGATCTGTCAATTGGCAAGACATGCAAACACCAATTTAACTGAAAAGTCAAGTGGTGAAATTTTTCCTATTTTCTGAGCCAATCACACCCTGGCTTTACTCCTACATATGCGTTTTGTACATAGTGTATCATTCCAAAATTCTCTTAAAATCTATTTTTATCAGAAGACTAGCATTTACGATACTTTTAAACATCCTTCCTTAAAAGGGTTCCAACTGAAATGGTAGTGTAATCAAAGAAAACTTCAGAATAAGAGTAAAATATGTCTGTTAAGTGTTCTTATAAGAATATTAAAACACAGATAGATGCAGGGATTTGCTGAAGTACTATAAACTTCTAACCTTTTTTGAAATCTTCAGGGGACTGACCTGCAAAGAAATATAAGTGACTCATATCTATGTTAGTAGAGGTTTTAAGTAAAACTAATAGAACCACAGACAATGCACTCAACTTCCACCTTAAATTTTGATTCACTTACATTATTTTGGCATTTACTTTTCTGATTTCTGACACTGAAATTGCAAACCATAATGAATGTTTTATCATTGTTGAAACCTAAACAGATTTTTAAGCTTGGTGTCTATAACTCATTATATGTGCTATCACCTTGGCTCAAGAAAAACTTTTCTATGGAAAGCAAACAAATAAGCATCCAAATCAAAGAAAAGATTTTTAATACAGCTAATTGAGAAATGTGCAAAACAATCCACGATTTAGAAGTTTTACTGCAAGTAAAGATCTGAGTAGCCTTGTAAAAAAGATAGAGATCAGAATGAATCAAATTACTTTCACTCTAAAATATGTTTATTTTAATTTCTTATTTTATTTTGTTTTATTTTATATTTGACATTTATTTTATTCAACAGTTTGACACTTTTTTCAGGTTGGTAAGAGGGGAAAAAATCCATAAAATCTCAAATAGAACTGTTACAAAATATATTTTAAAAAAAATCTCTTCCTTTGTGTTCCCATTACAGCTTCTTTAGAAGCCTAGCAGAATGAATTAAGTTGAAAAATGATGACAACCTCATAGCATTTGACACTGAAGAATTTAGATTTTAAGAAATATGTGTAAATGTTGCAGTGATATGAACAGTAATTTGTTCATGACAGGCAAACGTTGGTGCTGTAGAATAAAATAAGAAGAGTGGTATCAATAAAATAAAACAGCAGCAACTCTTTATTTGGTATGGAAAATTAAGGGAATAGCAATTAACTTATACTGATGTGGTAATTCCAACTTTTTATCTAAAGTGGCAGTTTTACTTTATGTTGCGTCTCTCAGCTTAATACATCTGCTATGTGCAGAAAGAAGAGCAGAAGAAACAAAGAGCATACATCTGCATACATCTTTCATCTCATTACAAGGGAATTGTGCAGTGTATCAGAAGTAGTACCAGTCAAAATGACACAAAGATTAAAGGATCAAACTGTGGGGGAATAGATGGTGTTGTCAGCACATTCACTTTGCTGAAATTCAGAACATTCAGTAGTACCTCAGTGTTAACTATTGCTGATTTGACTGTTTCTTTCCTAGGTGTTGCTCATTAACTCATGTTGAACTTCTGAATTCTGTAAAGACCCAAATGAAATAGCTTCTAACTCCCTCAAGAAAAACAGTTACACTGCAAAATCTTTTAACAGTCAAGAATTCTAAAAGATATGTCCTAGTCTTCTGCAATCTAGGAGAATTCCTTGAAGTCCTGAACATCAGTATTTAAAAAATAGAGGACCTATTTTTAAAAACTCTATTTGTAGGGCTTTATCTCAGCTAAAAAGAAAAATAAAAAATTACCAATAAGCTCAGAACTCAAGCAAAATAAGAAAAAGGGTAATATTCACTAAACAGTTTCTTAATTAGATTGAGTTTGGCAGATCTACCCTAAAGCTGAATTCAATGCAGCATGTCCCTAAGGAAGTGCCAGGCAAAGTTCCTTGAAAATAAGTGAGAAATTTAGAAGAACTACTGCTATAGAAGCTTTCTGCCAATGTATCTTACCATGTAATAATGGTTAGATTCTGAATGTAGAAATATTTTGTCTAGACTTCTTTTAAAACCAGTGAAAAAGTATAGTCATGTTTAGTTCATGAATCCTCTTCTCTCAAGGTAAACTTATAAAATAGGTCTTACTAAAGTGCCTGGATTCCCCACTGACTATTAGAGAAGACTGATTCTGTCTGCAGGTGTCTGAAGTTACATGGGCTGAATACTATTTAGTTGCCTACAGAGGACTGAGTCATGCTTTCACGTTTTCATGATGCCATTACAAAAATCTCTGTTATTTCTTCTATTCTACCCACTACTTGTAGTAGCTCTATTACAGCTAGCACCCAGAGGGCTAGCTTTTGTATATTAGTCATCTGACATGCAGGCATTAATTGTTGAAGCTCCTTTTCTTGCAAATTGTGGTTAGGAATCAATTTGAACACGTTTCCATGTTCAGGATAATACTGTAAGCACTGGAATGTTCCTCTCAGAAACTTTTCTTGGTGATTAAATAAGTAATAAAATGTTCATTTAGCTAAGAAAGCTGCCAGACATGAACAAAACAAAACAAAGAAAACATCATACCAGAAAGAAATTCTTTACTGTGACAGTGGTGAGGCACTGGAACAGGTTGCCCGGGGAAGCTGTGCATGCCCCATCCCTGGAAGTGTTTAAGGTCAGGCTGGATGGGGCTTTGAGCAACCTACTCTAGTGGGAGGTGTCCATGTCCGTGGCAGGGAGGTTGGAAATTGATGATCTTAAAGGTCCCTTCCAACTCTAACCATTCTATGATTCTGTGATTCTATGATCATGGGTTATCCCAGGGATTAAGGATTTTCTCAAAGAATTTTGAGCTGATGACTCAAATTTCAACTCATCAATTTTTAGTTTATCACAAAGGTATGCCACTGAGAAGAGTCCCAGGACAGAATAAGAATAGTGAGTACATTCAAATCCTTTGTTTAAGTCATGCAGAACAAATCTGAACATTGGCTTCCTAATTTGAAAACAGAGTGCCCTATATTTAGTGTGATTGTCTGCCCTGACTGCAGGTTAAAAATCTTGTCTATGCCAAAAAATTCCATCTCTTTAAAAGTACCAGGTCAATTTTTCACAAGGCCAGGATTTCAAACAATGCCACTTCCAATATAAGATCACTTTTAAATAGAAAATTCACAATTATTTATAGGAATAGGAAAATGTTTCTTCTGAAAAGGTTAGAAAAGATATAGCATTTTTTTTCTGTATATTAGTGCATGGAACAGGGAACATGAATACTTTTAATTTAATCCTTTGTGAACTTTACCCTTCTTCACTGTAAATTGCTTCAGTCATTAATAAACTGGCCCTTTTAAGACAGATTTATTAGAACAGAGGTGGTTCACATCGAGATTATAATTAGCTATCATATTTTATAATTTTTAATTTAATCCAGTGTTCCTATATTCATATGTATCACCTAGCTATGGAAAACCAAAAGGAAATAAAGCTAACTGTAACATCAGCATTATTTAAAATGCCTGAGTTGGATTCAGCACTGTTCTGAATACTAAATTTCTTCTCGCTGTTCTATTACAGCCAGCTCAGACAAATGATCTGGCAGCACATAGTGGTGTTAGTGTAATCAGGCACTTAGCAACACTGACATCAGATGCTGGCACCCATTGTTTTGAAAAAGCATTTGATCCAGAGTGAACTAGCTGTACTTGCAAATTTAGTGCAGTAATGCAAAAAATTATGAGTCTTAGTTTGCACTTGGAAATTGGTTGTCCTTCAAGAAAAGCTCGCAACTATACATCTCATACATTGTGCAGGAGGATTTTGGCATTTCTGAGGAAGGAGTTGTCTTCACTATCTTGACTTCTAATTACTTGGTGGAAAATGATGTTTCAGTGGCAGAGTGGGGAGAGGGTGGAGGGGATAATGGTGGTGGTGTTTGGTTGGTTGGGTTATTGTTTTCCCCAACTGTTTGCTAAACAATACACAGATAAGGTATTCTGTTGAGCAGTAAGCTACAGGTCAGTAAGACAGTAGAAATCAATGTTATGATCATAAGTATAATTTTCTGTGAAGGAGAACAAGGGAATAGAAACAAAATCAATTTCAAAAATACCAGAAAG
Source organism: Gallinago jamesoni (assembly GCA_025769975.1). Lineage (NCBI taxonomy): Eukaryota > Metazoa > Chordata > Aves > Charadriiformes > Scolopacidae > Gallinago > Gallinago jamesoni. The sequence continues at coordinate 156,917,165 of JAOQGH010000001.1, forward strand.
AAGCTGTATTTAGGTCAAGACAATAATAAAAAAAGTCTTCGAAACTCTGAGGCTTTTTATATGTCGTATGTCTCTCGTGTCTGTTTACATGACACTTCCATTTTTATTTCTTCACAGCTGCATTTGACAACACATAAAGTAGTCACATTTATCCTTATGCAAGCACTTCACAATTTTTTTACATACCTTACTGAAAAACGTACTTGTTTGAAATAAATATGCCTTAATTAATATTTTTCAATTACAAAGATATTTCTATGGCAGGTTATTTTCTTGTTTGATCATCGTCAGTTCTTAGGCAACCTAGGGTAGAAATAAATATTCAGAAAGTAGATGTATTACAAAAAAATGTTTTGCTTTGTTTAATTACATTTTTGAAGAATGTTAAAGAATACTACCTCCTTAGAATATTGTTTTCACACAGTGTGTACATTACATATACATATGATGATATACATATACATATTGCTGATGATATAAAACTAGGAGGGGTGGCTGACACCACAGAAGGCTGTGCCACCATACAGCAAGACCTGGACAGGCTGGAGAATTGGGCAGAGAGGAACATGATGAAATTTAACAAGGGCAAGTGTAGGGTACTGCACCTGGGGAGGAATAACACTATGCACCAGTACAGTTTGGGGGATGACCTGCTTGAGAGCAGTTCTGAGGAGAAAGACCTGGGAGTCCTGGTGGACAACAGGATGACCATGAGCCAGCAATGTGCCCTTGT
>JAOQGH010000001.1:156921919-156979832 GCA_025769975.1 Gallinago jamesoni
GACAACAGGATGACCATGAGCCAGCAATGTGCCCTTGTGGCCAAGAAGGCCAATGGCATCCTGGGGTGCATCAAGAAAAGCATCACCAGCAGGCTGAGGGAGGTCATCCTGCCCCTCTACTCTGCCCTGGTGAGGCCCCATCTGGAGTACTGTGTCCAGTTCAGGAAGGACAGGGAACTGCTGGAGATGGTACAGCAAAGGGCCACAAAGATGATTAAGGGCCTGGAGCATCTCTCCTATGAGGAAAGGCTGAGGGACTTGAGTCTTTGGAGTCTTAAGAAGAGAAGACTTAGGGGGGATCTCATCAATGCTTACAAATACTTAAAGGGAGGGTGTCGAGAGGATGGGGCTGGTCTTTTCTCAGTGGTGCCCAGTGACAGGACAAGAGGAAATGGTCACAAATTTGAGTATAAGAATTTCCACCTAAACATGAGGAGGAACTTCTTTACTGTGAGAGTAATGTCTCCTTCTCTGGAGACATTCAAAACCCGCCTGGACAAATTCCTGTGCAACGTGCTCTAAGTGGACCTGCTTTGGCGGGGATGTTGAACTAGATGATCTCTAGAGGTCCCTTGCAACCCCATATGGTTCTGTGATTCCATGATATTTTATTTAACAGAGTCCTGTTATTGATTTTCTAAGTATGAATCTGGAGAAAAGGATTGTGTCAGACCAATGATTTAGAAAACCAGAGAATCTAACTATGCATGACAGTTTTTTGCTAGACTCTGAAAAATCCAAAAATTATTTGTAAGAAAAAAAATTCCTTGAAAAAATTAGGAATTAATGCACTATCATACCAAGGTTATTGTTTGGGAGGTATCATAATATAAATATGGTATACAATAACAAAGCATTCAACATTTGCCTTCATGTTAAGACTCCTCCTATATACTTGGAGAGGGTAGAACACAAATTGCTTGCTTGAGGTTAGAGGTAGGAAATGATAGGTGGAATTACAATACTTGTCATGAGCAGAACAGATAGGAGGAACTTTTTAATTTTTTTTTTTTTTTTTTATTTCTTCTTTTATTTACACTTTCTGTACAGCAGTACAAACACTTGTGCACATAGGGAACAAGCTATCACTATAAAAACAAACATAAATTTGACATTTTTTGCTTTTTCAGTGTCTTTGAAATGAAATAAACTTTAGTACATGATTTCTTCATTTAACTTTCAAAGATATTTTTAGGGTTAATTTCTTTTTTTTGTAAAGTGCTTTTCAAAAATTTTAAGGATCCACAACTTGAGTATATCTTTCCTTCCCTTCTTAATATTCAGCAATTTTGCTCCAACAAATTGGTACCCAGGAAACTACTTAACATCATCACTGAGTAGGAATAGAGATATCCTAAAACGTATGGTTGTCACTAGGATGTCTTCTGAATATAAGTAAGCGGAAGTAGCCTGTCCACTTTGTTCTTTCTTCCATGTTCTGTCACAGGTAATGCCGTCTGTTCCTTTGCTTCCCATTCAGTGTGTGTTAACTGCTGGGTCAGTTAGACAGAGGCTTAGCCTTAGGAAGATTGCATATCTTATCATATTGCAAGATGGAACAATTTAAGACCTGGTTTAAAGCCATGTAAAGTCATGTTATGGCATTTAACAAATAGTAGGGTTATTTTATACCATAAATACATGAGATATATAATATAGCTATTACTTTATCTTTACTACAATCAAATACAATTTAATGCATGTTGCACACATTAATAATACTTGGATTTAGTAGGTTTTTTATCTTTTTCCACTTGGAAAGCACTGGTAATCTAGTTATTACTTGAGGATTTTATACTGTACTGTGGCTAAGCTTCAGCATCACTCACTGAATTCTACTCATAGATCAAGGCTGAATCTGTTCAATACCCTTGAAATCAAACAAATCATGGGTATTATATGTTATGGTTTACTTTGAAATACCTTGTATGACTTCTACTCCTTGCTATGTGATATTCTTTTCACTACAAAGCTTACAAATAGGTCAAAAATTATGAATCAGATATTAGCTGGTGTAAAATTGCATAGCAGATTCAACAAATAAAGGATGTGGTTATTTGTTTCCTAAATCTCTTTGTTTTCTTAAACTGTTGTAAACAGTGGATATATAAAGATTAAGTTCTTTTAAAAGTGGAAATAATATTTTTAATTTGTATGTACAGAACTCAGATAGACTTCAATTACATACATAAGTACATAAGTACATAATTACTTGTGAAGCACCACTGAATATTAATTAACAAATATTCTATAAATATTTCACCACATTTCCATGGTAACTCAATTCACTCTGTTTATTAACTTACAATGTGTGACAGATTTTCTACATTTTTTTTTAATGTAAGCAAGGTATTGTTGGTAACATCTCATATAGAATCATAGAATCATGAAAATGGTCAAATTGCTGTAATATACATAAATAGTCAGGCTAAGTCTCCCACTTTTTTCATAGTTAAAGAGTGAGTCAGGGGTCTGAAGAACTAAATCACATGATGCATTTTACTTTCAGAATTAGGATGTCAAACTGACAGATAATACAAATCTGCAACTTTACATGTGAAAAAGATCCTGCATTCAGCTTGCCAGACTTCAGACATCTAACCAAAGCACCTGAAATTGTCCTCCAGGAAGACATTCATGATCTAAGGAAGGAAGTCATGAAATTATACTCTAAGATTAGCTTAGAGAGAACAGTTCATATAGAGTTCACTTTAGTTCACATAAAGTTACTAGAGAGAAATAAGACGCTCAAAAGTACTACTCAGAGGGCACAAAATGAGGTTCCTGTCATGAAACATCAAGATAAACCTGTATCTCTTCATTGAATAAAGGGATTATTTTGAGTGATGACAAAATTCTTAAGAAAAACATTAGACTTCTGTAAATATTCTATAAATTGCCTTAAGTTCCTGATAAAGTCAATTGAAAACACAGAAAACCCAAGAGTACATTTCTATCTTACTTATTTTAAAATAAGATGAGTGGTCCTCTGAAAATACACATCCCTGTCCACTGTTATCTTTCTTAAACGAAGTACTTCACTTTTAGCTGGGTAAAGCTGGGCATCGTAAATCCTTTTCTAGCTGCTAACATTCTAAATAGCTGCCTCCAGAAGGTTCAGAAAGTTAGATTTGTGAAATTTGTGTTCAAAGCAAAGTTCAAGCACAAAGTGAGGGGAGACCTTATAACAGACCTTCAGTACCTAAAGCGGGTCTACAGGAGAGATGGGGAAGGAAATTTTATGAGGGAGTGTACTGATAGGATGAAGGATAAAGCTTTTATACTGAAAGAGGAGAAATCTAGATTAGCTATTAGGAAATTCTTTAGTTTGAGTGTGGTGAGGCACTGGAACGGGTTACCCAGGGAAGTTGTGGATGCCCCATCCCTGGAGGTATTCAAGGCCAGGCTGGATGGGGTTTTGAGCAACCTGGTCTAGTTGAAGGTGTCCCTGTCCGTGGCAGGGGAGGGTTGGAACTCAATGATCTTTGAGGTCTCTTCCAATCCGAACCACTCTATGATTCTATGATACAGCAGGTTGCTCAGGGCCGTGTCCAGTCAGCTTTTGAATATCTCCAGGGATGGAGACTACACAACCTCCATAGGCAACCTGTGCCAGTGTTTGACTAACTCACCGTTAAAAACAACAATAATAAAAATTGTTTTCTTGTATTGAATTGAAATTTCCTTTATTTCAGTTATGGTCATTGCGTCATCATATCACTGGGCACCACTGAGAAGAGGCTACCTCCATCTTCTTCATTTTCTTCCATCAGGCTTTTATACATGGGGATAAGATTTACTATTTACTTGAAGGAGACTAACAATTGATGACTGATTAATTAAAACTTTTTATTTTTTACTGCTCAGTCAGAGGACATGAATGTAGTACTAAGCGTGCAATTAGTTGTGTGAGAAAAGCACTAAAAAGAGCAGGTATGGACAGAAGTCTTTATAACACTTAGAAGTTGGCTTATTACCCCATTCTTGAAAGATATGCTTTGGAGTTTTCATGCTGAAAGTTTCCTTAGCACTTTTATTATGATAGTGGAGAGTATGTTTCACTTCTTACAAATTCAAGTCTCAGATGTTTCAAGGGAAAAAAAAAAACTAAAAAAAACACAGACCCTACTACAGGTCAAAGACATAAATCAATGTATTTGAGTCCACATTTTCTTTTAATAAAGTAACTTTGGAGTAAAACACTAATATGAATTGTTGCTAGATCTGAAATATGATGAAGCCAAATTAATTTTGTTCTACAACCATTTTGTCTTATTACTAAGTCTCCCAGACTTTACTTTTTTTGAGTAAACACCCATGAAAAGTGGGTATGTGATACTTTTTGGTTTAAGTTTTTGTTTTAATTTTCTTTAAATCAATCATTTTGTAATCAGTTTCTGAGTGAGGAGTGTCATTCTCATCCTGATGTAAAGTTCTTACAGAATTAGTCCAGAAGGATATTCCAGTAAAATATTTAATGTCATTTAAAGGCATAAAAATAACTTTAAAGATGACTTTTTACATGTTTTGTTGAGTGCATTGCAATGTTTCATGTATATTGCAATAGATACTTAAATAGTACAAAGTTGTCATTGTTATGACTCCTTATGCAGAATTTAAGAACAAAATTGGGATTTGTAATCAAGAGCCACGCCCTTCATCTGATGTGTTGTGATAAAATTTCTTGAAATGTACCATACGTAGTATGCTTCTTTAGTGTTTTTTGCTTTTCCCTCATTTCTCAATGGCAAATAATTGCTAAGCAGATGTCTAAGGCAGGTGGTTGCCTAAGCTATATATGAATATTCTAATGTAATAATGAAGTACTTATGGACTGCTTAACAGGGATGACCAAAACTCCAGTTTTCCTGGTGAAGTGGTGTCATCTTGCATGACAGACCTAAACCCAACAAAAAGTAATAAAAAACACAGAACCATAATGAACAAGAACATATAAAAGGCATCAATATTCTGCAGTTTGATGGGATTCTCACAAGAGCAAGAATGGGAAACTTTGTTCTCAGCTGTTTTACAGTGATTTTTCTGTATTTTATCTTTGGTTGTTGGCATAATCTGGGGAAAAGAAATTTGTAAACCATGTTACTTTTTTTTACTACCATCTTACAGGTGTCATGGAATTAGCTGTTCTTTTGGGCATGGGTCACACTGAAAGATGTTCAACAAAACTTGATATATACTCACAGGCATAGATTTTTTTTTCCTCTCTCTCTCTTTACTTTTTTTTTTTTTCTTTTTTAAACAGTTTTGCAGAGCAAGAGTCGAGGAGTGCTTAAACTACTGAATTCCCTCAGTGCTACAGAATGTAACAAGTGAAGTGTGCTTTGGGCTTATTTTTTTCCGAGAAGTAATCAAATGTTTATTGCGAATATTTTTAAGCTGAGGGCTTTTGATCTGCTAAAGGTTTTTGATGATTATGGAAGAATTTGTCACCACTGAGTTCACAGTAACTCTCCAACTGTGGATCTGCAATTTCTGATAAAGTTATTTGAATGTTTTTGTTACAATCCTGTTCTTTTTCCATTTTGACTTGTTTTGGTCAGTGTCCTAATAGTACCTTCTAGTAATTTTAAAAATCAAAAGCTAAGGTAACATGCGACTCAAGTGATTAATTTCAAAAGAACTTGCTTACAACTAAAATGAATTCAGTTTAGAGGTTTTCCCATTCATGGAAAAACTTAACCTTGTGTTTGTCCTGATGTTTATTCAAGAGAGCACTTCACTGCCAACAGCATAAAATACATGAATTACACCTTTTTGTACTGGGTCACTGTTGCTTCCATTATATAGCCATTGTAAGATGCCCTGATGAAGAAGTCATGCTGTCGTGATTTTTCAAGTATAACACTTGAATTTCTAAGCTGACCACCAACAGCTGTACTTTCTGCATGGATGGTTAGCACAGGAGGATATAAAACTGCTGGGAAATGCAATCTGCTGCCAGAAAGTACAAGGTAACATGGGGCATGTTTAATATGAACCTTGCTAGTTTTGCATATACTTTAATGTAATCCATGTAAAAATGTTCCTACTAATGTCTTAATGACTAAAATGAATTATACTGGCTGAAAGGGCATCTCTGCTCCTACCATTTCTAACTTAATTGAGTGTGTTATTATTTTAACTTCTGTTAGTAAACCAGTACTTTGTGGTTTCTGTCATCAGCCAGTAGCCGTAAACTGGATTACACACTGTATCAATGTTATATGACATTTATCCAACCACATATTTATATACAAATTACTTAATATTAGAACGTAGAACAGCTTACCAGTATGATAATGAAATCCTATAGCTTTGTTGTTGTTTTGTTTTGGTGTTTTTGTGGGGGTTAGGGTTGTTTTCCTATCTACTATTTACCTGTTTCTCATGATTATCTTCTTACCTTTGGATAAATAGAGATAGAATTAATATTTAGTGTCTGGCATAAAGGCTAGATTTTAAGAAAAGCATGCATTGGTTGAATCAAAGGTCAGAGTCTTGTGAGAGTTATCCTGAGACGTCAAGCCCCCCTTACATAATATTTTTATCTAATTTTTCAGATTTATAAGCCTAATTAAAAAAACTTCTCACTTTCCTGGAGCACACCTTTCTTTCTTAAAAGGGTGGTTAAGAATTTTTTTCTGACATCATCCCTGGTCAGAAGTATAATTAAAGAATAACTGTTTTTCTTTATTTATGCTTTCTAGAAAACTATTTGTTGTTGACTGTGAATAAACTTATAAATTAAGAGAGAGGACAAGGAATACCACATTGCCAAATACTTTTCTTTTTTTTTCTCTTTTCTAAGCATTTTAAGTTGTTCTTGCCTTGGGACAGCGGGAGCTTCACCTGCTCCCTAGTCACATGTTCTACTTCTCTGCCTAAATAAGAGTTACAAAAATATAGAAATGTTTATGTATTGTTGTTTTTTTGATAGCTTCTGAGTATTAGAATTTTGTAAAAATCTGAATTTTAATAAAAATATACATAAGCTAATATTTACAAGATGGGAAGGATTTTGTCAGTAGAGTATGAGGAGGTAAATTTCACAAAATTCAAAAGTTTGTGAGTACTGAGAGTATTATAACAAGCCACAGCAAATACAAAGCATTATGTGAAATTCCAGAAGTTCAAAGAAAACTAAATTTTCTCATTTATGATTTCTATTGTGATATGAGTGTCTGACTAAAGTAAAAAATGATGAACTCTTTTTTAAATGTTGTGTTTGAACTCTTACAATTTCAAGTGGTTGCCACATTTAGATATATGCGGGGTCTATAAAAATTAACAAATTCTCATACAAAACAATTGAACTGCCCTTAAAAACGTGTGTTTTGTTTGTAAGTAAGGAGTGATGTGAAAAGCTTTGGATGAGTTTCCAAAAATATAAGAGGCGATTCAACATGTCTTGTTAATTTAAGGAATATTTTATGTATCACTGATTCATCAAAGTCATAAAAATGATAAGATCATACTGACTAGAGTAATTTTAATTGAGTATAGCAGTCACAAAAATATGCACAATGTCATTAATATATTCACATTTGAGTCATTTGTGTAGTTTATAAAAGAATCAGTTTGCCTACTTTTTAGCTTAAGTGAAAGTGTAAAAAACCCCAATTTTTAACATAACATCTTTTACACAGTAATATAATTTAATTTCAAAGACAATGCTATCATCCCTATCTATATCTTTTAGAAAAAGAATCAGACATAAAAGAGAAGAGTGTAATAAAATATTTAATGACAGATTTCAGTTAAAAGACAGATGAAATACCTTGGAAGTATTACAGTATATATCTACTAAGAAGAAGAAAAATGAGAGAAATTTCTTATTCAGGAATCTAAGAGAATGCTCATAGTGAGATTATAATTGTCTAATAAGATCAATGAAAGTGATAAAGTCTTTTGGGGTATCGAAATACAATTCAATGGAAAATTATTGGATGACCTTCAAACAATAATTGTGCTTCATGACAAAATACTAGGATGCACAGAGTGTGTCTTTTCCTGCTTGAAAGAATAATCTTTCTCTTGGAAAACTAAACACAGAGATCTACCTCTGAAGGGAAAATAACTTTTCTGACAATATTGTTACTCTGGGTGAATAGGAAGTAAAGTTCTGGTCTTCTAGTCCTCCCAGAACTCTCCCCATACTGAGTGCTTTAAAATCCATGCTTAAAAGATATGCATGCTATTAATAACATGTAATCTGGATACTACAGAATCACAGAATGATATGAGGTTAGAAGGGACCTCTGGAGATCATCTAGTCCAAAACTCCTGTCAAAGCGGGTCCACCTAGAGCAGGTTGCACAGGAATGTGTCCAGGCGAGTTTTGAATGTCTCCAGAGAAGGAGACTCCACCAACTGTCCGGGCAGCCTATTCCAGTGCTCTGCCATCCACAAAGTGAAAAAGTTCCTCTTCATGTTTAGATCAAACTTCTTATGTTCAAGTTAGTGCCCACTACCTCTTGTCCTGTCACTGGAAACCACTGAACAAAGACTGGCCCCATCCTCTTGACACCCTCTCTTTAAGTATTTATGGGAGTTGATCAGATCCCCCCTCAGTCTTCTCCAGACTAAAAAGACCCAAGTCCCTCAGCCTTTCCTCGTAGACAAATTCTAAAGGCCCCAAATCATCTTTGTAGCCTTCTTCTGTACCATCTCCAGCAGTTCCATGTCCTTCCTGAACTGGGAAGCCCAGAACTGGACACAGTACTCCAGATGGGGCCTCACCAGGACAGAGTAGAGTGGCAGGATAACCTCCCTCAACCTGCTGGTGACAATCTTTCTGAGGTACCCTAGGATGCCATTGGCCTTCTTGGCCACAAGGGCACATTGCTGGCTCATGGTCATCCTGTTGTCCACCTGGACTTCTAGGTCTTTCTCCTCAAAGCTGTTCTCCAGCAGGTCATCCCCCAACCTGTACTGGTGCATGAGGTTATTCCTTCCCAGGTGCAGCACCCTACACTTGCCCTTGTTAAATTTCATCATGTTCCTCTCTGCCCAATTCTCCAGCCTGTCCAGGTCTTGCTGGATGATGGTATGGCCTTCGGGTGTGTCAGCCACCCCTTCCAGTTTTGTATCATTAGCAAACTTGCTGATAGTACATTACATCCCTTCATCCAGGTCGTTGATAAATATATTGAAGAGGACTGGACCCAGTACTGACCCTCTGGGGAACACCACTTGTTACAGACCTCCAAGTAGATTCTGTGCCCCTAATCATGACCCTCTGAGCTCTGTCTCTGCCAGTTTTCAATCCACCTCACTGTCCATTCCTCTAACCCACACTTCCTAAGCTTACCTTATAGGAGATATGTCCCCACCCCAGGTTGTTTCAAAGTTGTTCTACAAAGTTTCCTTCTGATGTCTCTTAAAATAATCTTTACCATATCAAGTATGTTTGTTGAGGCATAACTCAAGTTCTGGGTCCCTGATTCTTCACAGCGGGGATTTAGGTTTGTTTTCATTTCTCCTGAAAGCCTGTGGGGACAGAAGTGAATCGTGTTTTCTTGTGCTTTCTTTATAAGAAGGACAGAAATTACTGTGGAGCACCCTTAGTGGTTCACAGTAGGAGACATAAGCAGTTCTTGTCGTGTTAGTTTAGACAGTCTTCTCTTTCCTTTGCTAGGAAGGCTAGTCTCAGAGTTTAAGTTTCTTAAGCAGCACAACTGTCCGTCAGGTTTTGTTCAGGCTGTGACTAGAAAATCCAATGGGATCTAAAAAATAACAGAGATGCAGCAATCATGACAAAAAAAGGTCTGCCAGTATTTAGAAAACATTGTTCCAGAGAAGACCTTGATTTATTAGACAGATATCTAAATATATATCATCCCTGAACACACAATATAATTTATGCTTTATTTGCTTTCCAAGTTTGTGATGGAAAGAAAGCTTACGTTTGAATGACAGTTAAGATTTTTAGTGTTGGTGTAAAGCAAGGATACTATTCAATAATATTTAATAAGCTTATCAGCCCAGTATGGCCTCCTATTATATTTTGAAAACACAGGATGGTTAACAGTTTTTTATAGAAGAGATTAAAAAAATATAAAAAAAGAAAAATTATCAAGTACGGACTAAGTTACTATAAATAAATTTAACTAGTTGCCAGATTTACTAGAGTAAATGGTAGTAAGACTATTGAGTTTGATGGTGGCTGTTTAAAATTTTAACAAATACAGTTCTTGAGACATTTTGCTTCCTAGTTATAAATCTCTAAGTGTCCTTCTAACTAAAATCTGTGGGGGAATGAGGGAACTTAAACCATATTGATCTACATGTCACTGCTAATTATGTTAAATTCAAAGGAAGACAGGAGGACTGACTGTCTTTCTGAACAGTATTTATATGGACTACAGAAGATGTAATGAATATTTTCATCGTCTGAATTTTTCTTAAGGTATGAGGCGACTTGGATTTGAGCCTGTTTAACTTCAGTACTTACCAAATTCCTGTGATCAGAATGTACAAAAAAGGATGATGATAAAAACCCTAGTAATACATTCATTAATCCAGAGGTTATCCCTTGCTCTTACAATCCCCTCAAGCACTGCTTCTGTCTGAATTTTAAACATAATGATCTTGGAGTCTGACCTAAGTCACACATTTTAAATTCAGTGTATCCTGAATAATTCATGGTATTGATGTGTATTCGTGTTTAAAATAAAACAGATAATGCTTAGGGTCATGGACCTCCTCTTCATAAATACATTGGGATTGCATAACTGTTAGTTGAGGACTCTGACACCTGGACAGAAGAACAGTCTATTCTAATTCTTGAGCCGCTCAGACTTTTAGTCCAAATCAAACTCCAGTGAACATTGCCTTGGGGACTTGGATGTGCTTGATCATTTACCTTGTAGACTTGCATAGCAGGTTCAGTAGTATGTATTAATTATTCTTGTGATCTGAAATAAGAAAAATTATGAGGAAGCCTTGGAAATATTAAGGAAATTACATTTTCATCTGCACATGAAATATAATGGGAATGATGATATGCAAAAGAAAAAAATTGTAGACAGTTTTCCCAGTGCATGAAGTCTGCTGAAAGCTGTACCAGTGGCATCAGACTGAAGCTGACTAACAAAAAGTTTTGGTTGTAGTTATATAGTACACATTTTTTTGAGGCACTCAGTGAAATTATATCTTTACCAGACAAATCCATCACTCCCAGTGAGCCATATTACATAAAACGTGAGAAAGGGCATATGTGTAAAGTAATATAAAATATAATTTTAAAAGTGTTTTTTGTAAGACCAAATGTAAGGAAAGAACATCTGCTCCCTTAAGGTTACCAGATCAAGGACTTGTCACAATGGGATAATAAGGAAAAGGGGAAAACAAAACATCCAGAGACAAAAACCTGGTAACAGAGAAATATCAAGAAACAAACTTGGTCAGATAAAACAATTTAAGAGGGTGTGTGGAGCGTGAGCATGCTGTTAGTAAGATCATTTGATCGAGGACCATGTAAAAATGGAATGATGTGAAAAAGTGGGAGGCGATAAACAAAGCATATAGAGACACAGGCTGACAAACAACAGGAGAGACAGTGAAATCCTGTCAGTTACATGAATTGATAGGCTACCAACAAACAGCAGGAATCACTTCAGAGAAGGACAGCATGGATTTTGCAGCCCATAAGGGTGCTAGCCTGGGGTCTAAGATTTGACTGAAGTGTGCAAACTGATAAAGGAATGTGCAGGGGAAGAAGGGAGCAGGTAGAAATAAAGTGCGGGGATAGAGAAAAAGGGGTAAAAAAGGGGGTGGCTGTGTGTAAAATGCAGTCATTCAGTATGCTTTTCTGATCCCTGTGCAGTCTGTCCCATTTTCTTATAACTTCCTATTATTAATTTTTTTCTTAATTATCTCCCTGCAAGTATGTGTGCTGCAAGGACTCAGTGCCAGCTGCTGGTGAGACCTGTATATGTGTAAGAGAAATTTGGTGACAGCTACTGGCATCAGACTTCAAGTGTGGGCCTCCCAGCCTCTAGGGCCAGCTACTGGAGCCAGTGGGTCTCAGAGACAGCTACTGGAGCCAGTGGGGGTCTTTAACTTCCAACCACTGGTACAGGAACAATGTGTGTCCCAAAACCATCTACTGGGGGGACAGGGATGTGTTAGGCAAGTGAGGGGCTCTACCCAGCAGCTGGAGCGGGACCATGAGTCGCCTGGTGCCAGCTGATGGGGAGGTGTGAGTGTCTGTGTCTCCCCAACACTGGTGTGTGTGTGTGAGTCCACTGGAAAACTTCAAGCTGGACAAGATGGCAAGTCGTGGGGGAATCAGAGTAGGTAAGAGGGACTGGCATCCAGTGAGGAATGTCCCTTGGGCAGAGGAGCTGTGCCGGTGCTCAGGGGATCCATGAATGAATGCGTGTATGTTTGTGAACCTGGAGGGTGTCAATGTGTGCTGCATTAGTGACCTTCTGCCCCAACTGGCCGAAGAATAGAAGGGGATGTGGCTGGCTAGGCTTGTGTCTGTTGTAAGTCCTGTATGTGGGTCCTGCTGAAGGCAGCACGTTGTCTGTGGCAGTTTGTGTCTTTGTGGCTGTGGCAGTCTTGTGGCTGTCACAGACCAGCCGTGTCTGTGTCTTTCCTCTGTGTGTGTGTGTGGTTTTGTTGATTTTTTTTCCTCCTTCCTCTATTACATGACTTTATTTCCATATATGAAACAAAAATTAAGTTTAAATGATGTAATAAAAGTGATGCTCTAAGTATTATTTGTATTTATTTGGCATATGTACCATATATTTTTTAATGTTACTTGAAGAAGTAAAAAAAATACCTACATTGCAAATTCTATCACCTTCTTTTCTGTGAAACTGATTTGGAGAGTAGTAAGAAAAGAACGATCCCAAACCTGGTTAAGTATCTGCAATGAAGATAGGCAACACAGAAAAGAAGTTTGGTTACATACACTAAGGTAGTTTAAAGCTTATCTTGGCAAGGGTTAAATCATGCTGCTTCTCTGTGTAAGCCAATCTTCCTACACTTTGTTAAAATAACACCAGGCTCCTAATGCAGTTGATTGTCAGCATAAACTGGAAACATATTTTCACTTTTTCATGTTTTGTCCTACAGGGACTGGAAATACTGGTAATGTAAAAGCCTCCTGGCTGTTTTCTATGATTTTTGGGCAATTGTGTCCTAACCTTTTTTTTTTTTTTTACCATTGTTTCTCTTCCTCCACTCCTTCAAAAAGGCAGAGAAATCCAGAGCTATTAAAAATTAATGGACAATGCCATAACCATTTTGTACCATCTTGTCATGATTATGTACATTATTTAATGATTAAATGATTAACAGTTCTCATATGAGAAAATACTTTCTGACTTCATCAGGAAACAAGAAACTGTATCCTGTTTAGATTAATAGCATGTCAGCGGTGATATTTTTTTCCTGAAGGATACTGTCCTTAAGAAGTATATGTGGCTTATATCTTGGAGTATGAGAAGTAATTTTTTTTTCGTTGTTTGAGAAGCTGGGAAAATTACCATAGGTGAGGATAAAGCACTCTTTAGGAGGGCAAAATTCAAGAGAGGGCTGATCACTCCTTTATAATCCAGAAATTATAATCCCTCTAAATAATATTTTTTTTTTCAAAGTACAACAGTAAATTTGCACAAACAGAAGAAATGAATGAATATATTACATTCAATCAGTCATGCACAAAGCATAAATCAACCTGAAACATTAGAGGTAAGGAAACAAAAACTTTTCAGGGAACAAAATCATTCCAAAAAATGTTATGGCATGTTTCTAGCTTTCTCCTTCTTAAAAATTCAGTAATATCTGCTATCAGGAGACAGATACAGATATGAACAGGTATTACTTTGATCCGATTTGACTATTCCTCCATTTCATAATGGAAGAATGGTTGTTCCATCAGCCTTCATAACAGTTAAATAACTGTAAAAGATGATAAAGCAGAAGTATGAAAAATTGTCAGATGGTATTGCTCACCTTAAACAAAGAAACATAGAATTATTGGTGTCCGAGTTAAACACCAGAACAAAATCAATCTTCTTCACTATTTAGATAATATGAAGTGAAGGATTATTTCTTCCTTTTTTTCCTGCTAGAAAGTTCACTGCAGAACAAAGTATTTATACTACAGTTCTTCCTTGATAATAGTTCAGTGTAAGGGGATAGAAAAAAAAAAAAAAAAAGGTTACTTTAATTTCTTTAATTTCTTTATCTAACTAAAGAGAAAGGAGAAAAAAAAAGAAGAAAAAAAAAGTACATATCTGTCTTCATATAGAAAAAGTAAAGAGATCATATTGGGAAATTTGGCCTAGCAATTTGAAAATACTCTGAGTTTCTCGGTTCTTTTTTTATTTTTTGTAATTTTTCAAAATGTCAGGGTGAATATACATAGTACACACACACACACATGCATACAGTTAACATTATATGATAGACTTACATAACTTACATTTTTGAAATCAGTTGCTTTTCATTAAGACTGAACCTTGCCTGTAATTTTCTGTTTACTCTTTCAGGCCCATCTTTTTTCCTGTCCTTGGGTTCGTGCTTCCTGCCATGCTCTCTGAAGTGATACTCCCCACATGCTGAGGTTCAGCTTGTTCTCTGCGCCATTCCAGAGAAAAGAGTTTGTATTTTTTTGCTCCACAAGAGTCACTAAATCTTATAAAGTTTGAGAGGTACCAAGCAAACTTCTAGAAACAGTTTTGTTTTACATTAGACACTGACAAGTAAGAAGTGACATAAACAACATATTACATTTATGTGATACATCTCAGAAAACATAAGCTTTCTGTTACTAGCTCATGAAAACTTAAACACGATAGCAGATTTTCTTTGTATGTTTTATAAAATCTCCCAGATGACTGCAAGTGACAGTTCACATATCAATGTAGCTAATGCTTTAATGCTCACTATCTATAATTTCATCATTTTGTTAATTCGAAAATATTTAATTTGAATGAATGAAACTTTTATTTTATTTTAAACAAGATAGAGGACACAAACTCCCTCATCTTTTGCCACTTCGTCCCTTCTTCCCTTCCTCCTAAAATAAATAATTACTCCCCCATCATATATTTATACATAAAGGAGCTGAAATGATTTATTGTTTTTAAAAATGTTTAGTTGTAAATTTTTAGCGTATTATTAATTCATTGTCTGAGCACATACAGAAGTCCTTAAAAAATGTAACCATGAAACCAGTGACAGAAAAAATAAAACCAAAATTAAAAGAAATGAGAAAAAACAGGAGTGGAATAATATGGCTATTTGTAACTGAACATGCAATGGTTATAGATAGGAACTTGACATTGTTTCTAGGAATACTTCAGGACAATATTTTCAATTAATTCTGTGGTCTGCCGTGTACTCATAACTATTCTGTGTACTCAGGTTGGTTTTGGATTTTCATTTGTTATTTCATTTCTACAATGAGAAGACATAAAATAAAATACAAAAATATTCAAAAGAAAATGATTTAAAGTTTTAAAGATTTTGCAGTGGAACAGAAATATCTGTTCACCAGAGTTAAAGAGTTAAAGAAAAAAATTAAAAAAAAAAGAAGAAAGAAGATTAGTTAGAAGATTAGTTTATCCTCCTTCCTGTCTGTGGGTATTTCAGTTATGAGAACTGGAACTGGTGCCAACTGCTATTTTGTACCACATCTGAATAAGCAGTGGTAATATTGAGATAGAATCATTTCATATTCCTTCAATATGTCTTTATAGATTCAGTCAAAAAATGATATGGATTACAGACCTTCACTGCTAAGGTTGTCTATTATTGCTTTCAATCTGCAGTGATAAAATGATATCGTATGTTAACTTCTTCATTACCAGCAGGACCTGGATGTATGGGTATAATGGAGTATAAGCTAATGCTATGTGTAAGTCATGCTATTATTATTTTTTTTAAGATATCTTGTATTTACCACAGATTTTAAGTGAATTTCATAGAGAAATGGAAATTCCTATTAATTAATTTTACATAATTTGGCAGAGACACAGAGATCAATGATTTTCTTTCTTCATGCAATTTTTTGGCCCGCTAGAGTAAAGAACACCCAAATGAGCAGAGATTACTTAATGAGCTCCACATATTTGACACCAAAAATCCTAAAAGAAAGCATGGTAGTTTTATATCTTACTTGACATCAGAAAATGTTCTGAGAGAGCGGGCTTCATTTATTTTACTGCTCATGTAGGCTAGTTATTTAGAATAAATGTTCTCTCATCTCTGGTATTAAAAGAAAATTTTTAAATTGTGAGGTGGAGTAAGACAGTCCAGCTGCAATTATACATCTAGATATTCAAGTAAAAGCTCCGACCTCCAAAGGCAATGTGTACAGACTTATTTTTGTCATTAGCTGACTTTCAGATGCTCAGCAAAGCATTTTGTACAGTTTGTTTGGGTCATTTGTTACAATCTTTGACATTATGTTAGCAGTTATTAAGTAACTTATGGAGTCCTGAGGACTCTCCAGTGATCTAGATAATGAAAGAGGGAAATTAGAAAGCTTCAGATTGACATCTGGGAGACGGGACATCATTTTGTGCACTATGCTACAGTAGTCTACTATAAATATAAACATAACAATCATAACATGAAAATTCTTTTCCGTATTAAAGTCTGGTACTTATGTAAGAAGAAAGTAATTAAGCTCCCAAGAAGTCTAGGTAATTCAAAGTGTTGTTATTTGCAAAAGAGGAAAAAAGGGCATAGGACAGTACACATGATGTTGGAGGTTTTGGGAGGGTTTGGGAGTTTTTGTTGGTTTTGGGGTTTTTTGCTAATGGTGTAATAAAGCGATAAACCTTGTCATGCTTAAAATGTGTATAAAGCAAGTTTTTATTTTTTTGCATATTTGCAAAGTTGAGTTCTGGCAACTGTATTGTAGCATTTCTGATGCTGTTAGTGAAGACTTCATGAAAATGCTATAAGTGTTGAGATGCAGGAGATATGAGTCTGTTCTTTAAAGAATAATATATAAACTAGAAAAAATGTGAGAAAAAGATATCCATTCTTAATTATTTTCTCTAAAGTTAGTTTTCTGACATCTGCCATTCATCTTGATCCTGAAGAAAACAAATAAAAAGTATTAGAGATAAGCTTTTCACTAAACTATGACTGCTCATGCATTCACTTGAAGCTTTTATTTTGTTTCTAACCCTCTAACAAATGTGGCTACACAGGGCCACATTCGTGGGGAAGAAATACAGATTTTCCTCAGAATTACTCTGTTCTCAGAGAGAGATGGCAAGAAAAACTTTGATTAGAAGGCTCCAAAGACATACATAAGGAAGGAGTAACCTTGCATTCTACACAGTGACAAAACTATTTTCTGGAAAAGTTAAGGAATTTAGCAGGTTTTGCACATCTACTATATGACTTCTGATCAATCAGAGCTCAGGGATAACAGCCATAAACATAAGAATTGGAAGATTCTTTGTCAGGAAGTGTAGTGAAAGGACAAGGGGCAATGGGTTTAAATTGGAAAAAGGGAGATTTAGATCAGACACCAGAAAGAAATTCTTTACTGTGAAGGTGGTGAGGCACTGGAACAGCTTGCCCAGGGAAGTCGTGGATGCCCCATCCCTGGAAATGTTCAAGGCCAGGATGGAAAGGGCTTTGAGCAACCTGCTCTAGTGGGAGGTCTCCCTGCCCATAGCAGGGGGGTTGGAACTCAATGATCTTTAAGGTCCCTTGCAATCCCAACCATTCTATGATTCTGTGATTCAGGTAAATCACTGGCACTTCACCTTAATCATGATGAATATGTGTCGTATCTGTATGGGAGATGGGCCTCAGGCTATATGGTATTCTGAGTCCAGAAAACACATGACATATTCTAAATGCTGAAGTTAAGGTAATTGTGGAGCTAAAAATAAAAGTTTGAACTGTATTAATCTGTTAATCATGGGAATCTGGAGCATAGCATTGTTTTAAGTCTTCTCAGTCCTTAAGAAGCCTCCATGACACACCTGTGCTTCTGTTATTTCGTCGTGTTCTGTTGAAGGACAGGGGAGCAGAAATCAGTCTTTAAACCAGTGACGTAATGTGTTTATTTCTATGAAACAAGAAAACCCCAAAATATCAATACTTAGTGAAATATAAGTTTTTTTTGCAAGGAACACAATCTTACTCCATATTTATTTTTAATATTAAAGACAATCAAGTAAAGAAAGAATGCAATTAATATAGATATTTGTTGTGTGCAGGAACTATAACCTAGGAGGCAGTGAAAATATATTTGTGAATGTAATAAGCCTTGAAACTAATTTTCCACTGTTTTCTGAAAAGGTCAGTAGCACATATGTGAGGTCGTGAAGTACAAATCAGAGAGGAAAAGGGTAGAGCTGTGCAATAAAAGCACTGTGGCAATAGTCATTCTTTTGTATAAGGGCTTAAAGAAACACATTTGTCAAATCTGTGGCAATGTGACTGAAAAATCTGGCGCTTTTATACATGGTAAGTATGTGCTGTTTGAGCAAAGTAATCATTTAGTGAATGAGAATTATGGATCTAAAGCTTGTTAATTGTGCTAAGAAACAGGCACACAATGTAAACATTACGGTTATCAATTGTTTTATATCTAATGAAAAGTCCTAAAAAAATTCTAGTCTTTAACAAACATAGTGTTACTAGAAAAAAGTGCTAGGTAGCACTTAGATAACTAAATATATGCAATATGGTATAATATAACTACTATATGCAATGTAACTAAATACACAATTTTGTGAGAAGCTTTTTTAGAAGTAGAAGTAAATGTTCTAGTCTGCCTTGTTTGTGCTGAAATTTTATCTGCCTACTGTACCAGATACCATAAGGAACTGTAGGATTCTCTTCATGCAGTTCTAATTTCCCTGTGGGTGCTTATCACAACTGTCTTACATAGGAAGCCAAATTACATTGTGGCACCAATTGATGCAAAGAGGTCCATTTCTTTTCCTAGCACATAGAAAAATCAAAGGAAAGCTAAAGTTAAGCAATTAGTTCACACTAGCCATCTTTAAATCGTTAAGCTTTGGGAAGAGGAACTAATTTTCACATATCTGTACTACTAGGATCTCTTTCACCCCATGATAAGCACCTAAAAATTAATCTGTAGCTATTTATTTGGATCTCTGTATTTGATAAAGGCACTCTGGGGGGAAAAATGTATTTTGGTCTTTTTCTGTAAGAGAAAATAATGGTAGTATCTAAAATAAGTAACATAAGGATGATCATAAACATCTTAACATGGACATTTATATTTAAGTATGGTAAAGATCATTCTCATATTAAGCTTACTTTCTGGGACACCATACCTGTATCCACTGTGCTAAAGGGCCTAAAAATATAAGATAAGTTCCATGACTTACATTGTTAGCAAACAGTTACAACTAAGAAATAAATTCTACTCTAAATTGCCTATATAGTCAACAGAAAGGGGTAGATAACTTGGTAAGCCTCCAAAAGAAAAAAAAACTTCTGATTTATTTGGGCAAGAATGTCAGGTGAATAGGATCCTCCCCATGATTTATTTTTAATGTCTCTATTGATTAAATAGTGAGGATCAAGGAAACTTTTAAAAGCAATCTAATTTCAAAAGGCAGCTACAGTTTTCATGCAGGTGTTTAAATTAGATTGGATCTTACTTCTGTTTTCTATTTGAGAATCTTTTTTTTTTTCTTTTTACATTGCATTATACATGGCAAAATATTTAAATATTTTCACACTATATCCAGTTCCCTGGGAAACTGATATTATCACAGCTGTGGACCACTGATATGACTTTTTGTAGATAAGAGGTTATTTCTCTCATTATTTAGCTGAAAGAAAAATCTCAATTGTACTGCAAATTAAAATTTGAAGCCTTAACTTATTTTTCAGTTTAGCAGTTATTTGAAAAAGAAAAAAAGTTTGGAAAAAACTTACAGCATATTCCTACAGTCATAAAGCTCTGCATGAGGCTAACATTGTTAAAAAAAAAATTCCTATGAAAGCTAAAATTTAATTCTCAGGAAACACAACTCTCTTCATTCTCTTGTTTCTGATGTATATGAATTGATACCAACTTAGAAAAGATGTTGACTACATAGTTCTTTTACAACATCAGTTAACTATGAAGTGGTAACCAAAGAGACACACAGAATACTAGAAATTATTTTGAAATGGACATTGAATAAATACATGCATCACCTCTGTCTTGACTATATATGGCTCTGACTGTTTCAATAATGAAAAGAGAAAAAAAAAAAAAGAAATTGTAGCAACAAATAACATTCTGATGAGCATTCTTCCACTGAAATGGACTCTTCAGTTTAAATAAGAGATGCTTGAGGCATACACAGTACACACTTATAAAATCAGGAACTTTATACAGTAGGTAAACCAGAAGTCAGTGTATGTTATGTCACACAGTGCAAGAACGTGGAAGTATTAAATGCTTGAAGCTTAAAACAAATGTAAATCATTTTTCATGTGGAGCACCTGCATAATTTGCCTGTGATACACTTTGCCAGAAGTGCTGTAAAAATGAACAGTGTGAATCTTTGAAAAGGGTAAGTTTTCCATCATCATATAGATGGTAACAGGGATTCTAACAAATCATATGATTCAGAATACCCCTGAACCACTTATTAAAAAAAAAAAAAAAAAAATTGTCTTGTTTTACTCCTCCCTAAAGATACTATATGACCATATGACCTCCATCAAGATTTGCTCTGAGCTGGTTCTTAGGCTTCAATCAAGACCATATATGAATACAGCTGAATATTTTCTTATACATAACAATGACCACTGTTTCTGAACTAGTGCGTAAATATTACTTGGCACAGATAAACGAAAAAATTACTGCTGTTCAGCCTTGATGAACAGCGTTTCTTGTATTTGTCTGAATAGAAAGGCTACACATCAAACTTTCCTGTAAGAATTACGGCATCTCCAATTATAAGAGTTTTCTCAAGGTTTTCTTCATCTTTATGTGTTTATTACTGAGAAGTAAATGATAAATGTCTCCCATCTCCTTCACCGTGTAGTGCTGCAAGATTGTACCTGCCAGTTTGGACTACCAAGAGGAAGCTTATTTCATATTTGACATAAACTCTTTAAATGTGATTCTCTCTTTATGCCAGAAGATAGTTGTCATGCATGTTAAATCTTAGGAGTACTGTGAACAAATGGCTGTTCCTGTTATAAAGCTTTTAATTGTACTTTATTTTGTCTTCTGGACATTTCTTTTAGATACTTATTATAGCTATTACTATTAATTTTCTTTTTGTTTGCTTCTTTTCAGTGGTTCCAAAACTCATAAAAAAATTACTTATAGAGGATTGTGTATTGTAACAAGTTCTCTGATTTATTGCTTCTCTTACACAATAAAAGAATATCTAAAAGACTGCTTTCACTTTGATTTTGTAAATGTGATACCTTGTGACGTCCTTACAGTGTGAGCTAGCATATTTTCTGCTCTCAGAAGTTTCTATGAAGTTTTTTAGTTCCTACCAAGCGTCCTCCATGTCAACTATTTTTTTCTTTTTTCTTTTTTTTAATTTTTTTTTCATTTGTTTGCTTTCATTTTTCCTTCATTTAAAAAAATCCTAGTTTTGAATAGGTAGTGATTTGGCTGGACATTCAAGTACAATGTTTTAATCCTTTTTCTGTCTTATTGAAATATTTACAACTCACTGTCCTTCCACATTGTTGATACAAAATTATGTTTTCTTAGATATAATTCCTGGAGATGAAATATAGACATTATAACAATTGTTACATTCTTAGGCAAAACCTTTCAATTCCTTCATTCCCCAAGACTGTATTGATACTGGGAATTGCCCCAACTCTGGTGCAGGACCTTGTACATGGCCTTGTTGAACTTCATGAGGTTCACTGGGGATCACTCCTCAAACCTGTCAAGGTGCCTCTGAGTGGTATCTATTCCCTCAAGTGTATCAAATGCACCACTCAGCTTGGTGTCATCCACAGACTTGCTGCGGGTGCATTCAACCCACTTTCTATGTCATTAGTAAAGATATTGAACAGTATCAGCCCCAATATGGACTGCTGAGAGGTACAACTCATTCCTGGTTTACATTTGGACATTGAGTCCTTTACCGTAACACTTTGGGTACAGCCATCCAGCCAATTCCTTACCTGTGGAATGATCTATCCATCAAATCCATATCTCTCCAATTTAAGGACAAGGATCATAGGAAGGTTAATACACTATTCTATTTGCTGGGTAAATCATGTAATCTCCACTGCCTTTAGCACTAGACTACTACATAACTGTTCAAATTAAAAAACGTACAACTAAACTACTATTATTTATAGGACTACTCTTGCACTTCTGATACAAATTATTTCACCAACTAGGAATTTAGTAGGTTGCAAATTCCAATAAATACAATGCATCTGCGAGCCTAGAAGAACAAATAGCAAAAGGCAGATAAAAACCAGATGAGATATCAGTATTTGCAGACACATACCTTTTCAAAAGATATTAGTTCACACATAGTCCATTGTATATTTAAGAATCAGTTGTGATTCAGGTAAATGTTGAGAATTCTTTCTGGAAATAAAATATATATATACTAGGCAACTCTGAGAAACTCTAGTATACAAGTTGATGTTCTTTAAAGCTGTCCTTGAGAAGATTAATTAGTTCATCTATTTTCTGATAGAATTAAAACACCACCACCAAGAAGTGTTAATATTTCCTGAGATATTACATGACAAACCACACACTTAACTCTGAAGCCATGCAGACACTTCTTATTCTTCATAAAGCACAGATCTATAGAGATTGTGAGGCTGATAACAGTATGTTGTGTGAAATATGGAATGAGATCCAGACACTGAGACTAGAATTGACCTTTCCCCAGCTTTGATAAATTTAAAGTGAAGCATCTAGTTTAAACTATTCTACTATATTACCTTCAAAATCAGTGAAGTTGAATTTCCTGGCCAATCTCATGACTTTGAAGGCACTGTTTCCCACCAGAGTTACCTCCCTCTCCAATAGTTACTACAAGGAGCAAGATTGGTATAGTTCAGAATGTTAGCTCTTTTTTTTTTCCAGTTTTTGAAAGCAAATTCTGTCTCAGAATTATTACATCTACATGCTTAGTTCAGGCAGCCCAGCAGTGAAAGGACCCAGGTAGCATAGCTATAGAGTAATTATGCTACACATCCAGCATAAATGTTTTACAGGCTCAGTTAGAGCTGCTGAATGATTTTAAATGGTGCCTTCCATTTTTGGCTAACCTATGATATTGCAGCTGTAGGTATTTTTTCTAAAGTCCAGAATAATAAGTCAAGTTTCACATCCTCAGAGTTCATAATAAAACCATAAAGAATCTATAAGTGTTGCCAGTTTGCTCAAAGAAGGAAGTTTTTCATTCTTGTTTGTGACATCAACTTCTTAGTAGTAAGGTAATACTCCTCTAAACAGCATTTGCCACAACCATAGTTTATTTCTGGCTTCTCACATGCTAACAAATTATCATACAGCATTAACTATATTGAAGGGCTAAGGCCAGAACAGAACAGGAAGATGAAGCAGAGAAGCTAGTCATTAGTGACCTGAACACGATGTCCTGGGTCACAATCATACAGAGATTACAGGTGGTTAAGAGAAAAAAAAAAAAAAAAAAAGAAAGAAAAGATGTAGCATCTGCTGAAGCATGAACTATTAATAAGAAAAAAAAAAAAGAAGGAATAAAATATGGCTTAGAAAGAATAAAGTCCTCTTCTAGACTTACATGATTACATGATTTTACATGATTTCACTTTAGAAAAATTAAGAACTTGGGTGTTTGCTCTGTCTGTTGCTCTGTCCTGTTAAGCAAGGACCACAGTGATGAGACAGCCCGGGTCAAGGCTTTAGGTGACTGGAACAATTTGAGCAACATCAGGGACCTCCTCTGTTTTTTGATGAGTGGCTAAACATTTATATGTGTTCCTTTCCATTGTCCTTGATCCTTTACAAACATTTTAGCTGGTCTTCATTGATCATGCCTTCCCCACTATCTTATCTTAATTTTTCTGTCCACAATGTTAATGTTATAGCTAACTAAAGTCTTCACTATCCACAGAATTACCTTTACACACCTTCTGCTATGATATCTATTTTGTTGTATATTTTATTGCCAAGCCAATTGTGCAGGGCACACCTGTGGCCATAGAGTTTTAGTAGTGCCTGATGACAGGATAATAGTGTGCATAAATTGAAATCCAAGAAATTCCACTCAACATTAAAAATATATTTTTTTTTTTTCCTGGTAAGGATGACCAACCACTGGTACAAGTGCCCAGAGAGGTAGTGGAGTCTCCATCTTTGGAGATTTTAAGAACTTGACTGGATGCGGTCTTGACAAACCTGCTCTAATGCTCTAATTGACCGTTCTCTGGGCAGGTGTTTGGACTAGATGATCTCCAGAGGCCCCTTCCAACCTAAACCATACTGCTATTAGGTTGTACAATTGTACAGCCTCTGAGTCTACCTCCTCTATAGAGAATCTGAGATTTGGCAGACCATAAAAATTCCAATTATTGAAGACTATAGCATCACTGTACCTCCTATTATACAAGAACGCAAACCACTCATGACCATGGAAATGGATTTCTTATAGTAGCATTCCAGTCTAGTCTATAAGAGTAATGCATAGGAGAATTGCATTAATGATCCACTCTGAATTGTGTACTGATTTTGGACACAAAGCACAACCAGAAGCTTTCATGCTAATTTTTTTTTTTTTTTTTTGTGGAAAGAAAACAAAAAGACAAAGCAAAGGAAATCAAGTCTCCCAGGGAGAAAACACTGCTTGCCTTTTGAATAGTACCATGCATTTGAATTGAACATGGAATAGCTAGGGTTTTGTAGTTTTTTTTCAGAAAAAAAAATGAGATGCAAATAAAAAAGGAAATAAAATGACTGTATATGCAACATTCACAAAATGAAAGAAAAGTATTTAGACAGTGAAGATCACAAACAACTGATATCTTTTTCTCTTCTTCTAGACATTGTTTATTTGTTCTTGATTCTTCCTTTGTTTCTTTGTACTTTCCCTTGTGGTTCTTTTATTTGTTTCCAAAGATGTAGGTATATGTCATATACGTGTCAGTCACAGATATGTGTGGGATATCATGTGACAACTTATTATGTGCATGAGTAGTTTTCTAGCTACTGTTTGGTATTATTATTATTAAATTGCCTTCTAATCGAATAAAATCCAGTGATTGCTAAATTATTTAATTATTTCCCCTGGTTTATTGTTAGTCCTTGTGCTAAAGCTAGGCTCCTTTTTTTTACTTTTTGTTTTGTTTTGTTTTGCTTTTAGTTCTAGCCTTTATTCAAACAAACAAAGAAAGATAGGTTTGCTTTTTTTTTTTTTTACTTTATTTATTTATTTATTTCAGATTTTACAATATCTGCAAAGGTACCTGAAGGTGAACCTATAGTTTTAGGCAATACTGTCTTTGTTTCTGTTGTAATGAACTAAAAAGGAGCAATTATTCCTATTGAACTACTTTTGATTTCTTCAGTCTTAAGAGAAATGGTGGTGTGACTGAGGACAATTCCAGAAATGGTCAGTGAGTGAGTGAGTAAGAAGAATGAAGCTACTGAGTTACGGGCTACCCCTTTTATGGGTAGCCACAGAGTGCTAGAAAATTAAATTTGCTAAAGGGAAGGCTCATAATGCTAATATCCAGGTAGAAAAGACAATATGTTCAAGAATGTTTCTCAGTAGCTTGTAAACTTATTCTCTGATTAATCAAACCACTAGAAAAAATGAAAGCAACATTGAGTACTTAGATTGGGAAGGTGGATCCTTAGCCTCAGATAGAAAGTTTGCTGGTATAACTTATGTAATGAACCACATGAAGAGAGAAAATAACAGAAAGGAACCAAACAACAGTGCCTATATCAGTAGGAGATGTAAGAAAGTAATGAAGAAACACACACATCAGAGAAACTGAAATGAAGGAATGGCATGACACAGAGTCACAGGAGGTAATTTTTTAGAAAGTTAATTTTGCTATCAGGATGAAATAGAATGCAACCATAAACTGGTGGGGCCCCCTTAACTTGCATCATGTGACATTTTGGCAGTTAAAAGCCTATCTAAGGTCCCACGTAATAACCCAGTGTACATTCTTTCTAGCTTTACTTGATCTTGTAGTCTGCTTCTTAGCTTTATTGCTTTTTCAGACCAAACTCACAGCAGCATGTATGTGCAGAAGTTCTGGAAGAATAGTTTTGTCCTACAGTATAAGCTACCTTGCAGTGTAAGGACACCACAGGGGACATTAGCAGAACACACAATAAACCTTGCATAAACATTTGCCTCATAGACTAAATTAATTTAGCTCCTGATCAAGTATGTTGATTTACTAATGAATCCACCTCTAGAAAAGGAAAAAAACAAAATGAAACAAACAAAAAAGAAAAAAACAAACACCAAGCCACCACAACAACAAAAACTACAAAAGAAAGATGGCTAAATTGAAGGGACATGATGGGATCAAACATAAGCATTTGTAAGAAGATAGGAAAATGAAGAGAGATGGTTCCCAACACCAAATAGAAGCATTAAAACAATGCTTCTATTACTAATAATAGCTTGAATAAATCATCAATAAAACTAGTAAAGACAGAAAACAATAAACAAAATTTTGACTGATGGGCAGTATTTAATGAGAGGCAGTCTAGAACCTTATATGTCAGCATCAAATGTATGCAGCTGTTAGTATAAACATTTTTAAAATAAGCACCTTTATAGCTACAACACTCTAAAAATAGCTGAAATGGATGTAATTCTGTGCCTTCACACAAGTCATCATTAGATTAGAATCAAAATTCTTTTGAGAAAGCTACAGGGACAGAAAAGAGAATTTAGTCTCTTTAGTTGGTGTTTTATCACAGACCCACCCTCAGCTGTGCTGAATAAACGGCATAAGCACAAGCTTTGGAAAGACTAACACTCATCGCATTCAATGCAGTGAAATTAAATGAACTTCCCTATTGCATTTAACAAAGACTTTCAAATTCATAGTAATGCTAACATGCCTTCTTTAAAATACCTGTACAAAGATTAGGAAACAATATGCTTAGCATATCACCACCAATTGTCACTATTTAAGAGTGACAGTTTAGCTTCCACATATACACATGTGAAATTAAAGTGTTATTTAAATAAGTCATGAACAATACAGAGAACATTTGTTTGTCACCATTTTTTTATTAAATTCTCCAAAACGGATAATCAGGTTATCAGTTGCCAGAAAAATCAATACCAGTGTAAAAAATGTCAATTTTCTAATCAGTAAATTAACTTAGCACTTCTATTTGTTTGTCTAATTGCTCTTCTCTCATTACCTGTAGGCGTGTTTCAGGGTAAATCACTGAGTTTGTTTTTATTTTGCCCAATGTGTGATGAATCTCAATGAGCTTTTGAAGGGATTTGAAATGTTTGTTTACAGTTTCACCTGAAGACAAATGTTCTTTTCAGGAACTTGGTCTCATTATTTCTTTTATATCTGACTCTTCAGCTTAACCAACAGGCTACCAACCAACCAACCATACTCTATCAGATGTAGCACAGCATACCATTTGCACTTTCCGCATATAACCACAGAACTTCTCTTGCAAAATGATCACAGCAAGCAGATCCCATCCAACATGGGTTTTTGTTGTTGTTGTTTTGGGGTTCTTTTTTGGTTGGTTGGTTTGATTTTAAAATGTTTAATTAGTCCTCTAGTGTCCTTTGTCCTCTTTTCTCTTCAAGCTATCTGTATTTTTTCAGAGTCACTTATTTCTTAAAGTGCAATTTTTTCGTGTGTATCCAGCTGATCAGGTGGTTCAAACTGAGGTCTGTTAGAGGTACACTCACATGTAGACCTGCTCACATTTAACAATAATTGGCCTTAGAAAACAAACATATTCACCAGCTGGCCATAGTTCCCTCTCATCTGCCCAGATGCTGGTAGGTACATACCTATTGTACCTACAAACCTGGATGTTAACATCCCTACTGCATTTGCTTCGACGTCTTAGTCTATTTGCTGGCTCTTGTAGCTTGAAATTCACTCATGTTCACATATACTCAGATTAGAGAATGCATCCACACAGAAGATAAGTAGAAACAGGATCTAATGAGAAGAAGGCTCAGTCAAACCAGTGTGCAGAACAACAAGCCATTAGTACTCACCAGGACCTTTTTATTCCTTTTTCTTTATTTTCCAACACTTTTTCCTCTCTGAATCACCTTAATCCTTTCCTTTCCCTGTCTTTGCTCCAACCTCTAAACATATACCATAAGAAGTCACTCACATTCCTGCAATCTGCTTTAAAACATCCTATAAGATGTTTTTAAGATAAGATGTTTATACACAGCTCAAAAACATTCCCTTACCTGCATCCCATAATGAGCCCTACAGCCCCACAGGAAATAACCCAAATAACCCCTTTGGTCTTCAGAGCTATTTGGGGAGTGGTTGTTAGGTTAACCCCTCCCAGGGGGTCTCACACTGGTTGCAGTGATCTCAGCATTGTCCCCCAGTGGCCTTGGGAGCAGACAGGTCAGGAAGCTTCTTTTTCACTGATGAGGTGACTAGCATTCCACTATTCCCACTGTGGTCTGTGTTTTGGGTGATTACCTTTCATCCATAGGGTCCAGCACCCACCATTGTCATTGAAGAGTCCTGAGGAGGGATTCTGACTCCCTGTACACCCCAGCTGCATTGACTGCTGGGGAAATGGCTGGACTTATGTTAATGGCCTCCATTTGTCATGTAAATGTATGGTCTAGTATGGATATATCTCATAGTATATTACAGACATTATTGCAAAATTGTTCATGATAGAAAAGAACATCCCAGGGAAAATGTTTTTAATACATAGATGTCCCAGTGGAGAAAGGGACAGTTTTCTTTAAATTGTGTATTTTTCTGAAAGATTTGCTTATAATTCATAGTTCTCAGACTATTCATTGAACTGATTGTTGCAGTTTATATCAAAAATCACATTTAAAATAAAATTTAGTTAATACATATAGAAGATCCTTCTATCTCTAATTCATCTTTCTCAGTGAAAACTAGCATAAATCTAACACAAAACCAACAAAAAATGGTTTAGTGAAACTGTTATGATGTGCAGTGCATACATAATTATGATTTTTGGCTTTAGAAAACAGTTTAATATTCAGTGAAATAGATATTACTTTCACAAGCATGGAAATACTCTTTTTGCAGTAAATGATAAGGAAGATTTTCATGCTCCATCAATAAGCTTAATAAACCAGCTGTATTAGAAATATTGCAGACTATTTTTAACTTGGGAATATTCACAAGAATCTGCTGTTTGAACAGCAACAACAATATATGGAAGTAGGTGTGTTGGTCTGAGTTTCTTTTATAAGGTTCTGAAAATTGTTTAGTTGGAAATCCAGCTATATCAGATTGCCAAGAACAAATGTGATCGATGACAATAAGATAGTCATTCAATTTGTCTCATAAAACACAGTCATAATTTGCTTTCAGCTTTTGACAGACATCATTCTGAAGATTTGATTGCCTACCTGAAATGTCAACAATTGTTTTGAAGGTCTTATCCACTGGATTTAAGTTTATAGGCCATTGATCACAGAGTTTGGATATCAGTTTTGAGTCAAAAATTGAAAAAGGCTTTTGTTCCTTGAAGTTGCTGCTGAAGCCCTGAAAGTACAGAGGGAAGAGGTGAAGAATAATTTTATGCAAAAGGAGAGCAGAGAAGGGTTTTTCCTTCGCTTTCAAGGGAACATAAAAGCATAAAACAAAGAGACAGATTACTTAGACTGCTAAACTCCAAAAAAGACAAATGTTTCCACACTATCAGATTTTTCCAATTACTATGACTGCAAAAAGGATTGCATGTGTTTAGATTATGAACATCATATTACTTCTTTAAAAATTGATGACTTGGACAATCTTTAGTCACAAAGAATTTTGGTTTTATTTGAATGTATAAAACTCTGAAACAACAACATGGAGTACTGTGTCCAAATTTGGAGTCCTCAACACAGGAAGGACATGGACCTATTGGAACAGGTCCAGCAGAGGGCCACGAGGATGATCAGAGGGCTGGAGCACCTCTCCTATGAAGACAGGCTGAGAGAGCTGGGGTTGTTCAGCCTTGAGAAGAGAAGGCTCTGGGGAGACCTTATAATAGCCTATCAATATCTGAAGGGAGCTTACAGAAGAGCCGGAGAAGGACTCTTTGTCAGAAAGTGTAGCAACAGGACAAGGGGCAACGGGTTTAAATTGGAAGAAGGGAGTTTTAGATTAGATACTAGAAAGAAATTCTTTACTGTGAAGGTGGCGAGGCACTGGAACAGCTTGCCCAGGGAATTCGTGGATGCCCCATCCCTGGAAATGTTCAAGGCCAGGCTGGATGAGGCTTTGAGCAACCTGCTCTAGTTTGAGGTCTCCCTGCCCATGGCAGGGGGGTTGTAACTAGATGATCTCTAAGTTCCCTTCCAACCCAAACCATTCTATGATTCTATGATTCTATGATTTGATGACATACATGCACATGAGTAATTTCTTAATCCACAAAATATGCCAAACATCAAAAAATAAATATGACATCTCGTAGCGCTGACGATGTGTTCCATTCACCTGTTGATTATTTTCTTTTCATTATAGTTTGTCTGTTATGTTATAAAATTCATTGGTTTAACTTCTTAAAAAAACTGCTTTGCCATATTTATTTAAAAATTTCAGACCACAACACATGGAATTTTGTATTTTCATTTATATGTAGAAAAAAGAAAATAAATCATACTTATGATGAACATACACATAATAGGAAATGTATGTAGAAACTCATTAGTCCAACAGGTGTAACCAAGGTGATATTTTTAAATTAACAGTAATTGACACTAGATAGAGATATATAATCCCGTGGAATTGGAATTAAGATGTAAGGAGGTTAAAGGAAAGCTTAATCCAATAAATAAATAAATAAATGTGAAAAGTCAGAATAATGGAGGAAAGTATGTCTCACAAACGTAAAGCAATATATTTCTCCCACCTATACAACAGAAATCAAAATGCCAGAAGAAATAAAACACCCCATAGATCTGTAGGAAAGGGACTTCTTGATTCTATTTAGACTTTTGGTGAATGTGATGGGTTGACCTTGGCCAGCTGCCAGACCCACACACACCTGTTCTCTTACTTCCCCTCCTCTACAGGACAGAGGCAGAAAACAAGATGGAAAAGCTCATGGGTTAGGATAAAGACAGGGAGTTCATTTACCAATTACAATCACAGGCGAAACAGACTCAAACTGGGGAAGATTAATTTAATTTATTCACTTCTTCTTGCCCTGCTCCTCTTCCTCCTTCCCCTAGCCCCAAGAGGTACACAGGGTATGAGGAAGGGTGAGTTGTGGTCAGTCCACAACAACTCCTCTCTGCTGCTCCTTCCTCCTCACGCTGTTATGCTGCCTCATTGTGGATCTTTTCCATGGCCTGCAGTCCTTCAGGATAAGCTTGCTTCAGCATGAGTCCTCCGTGGGCCACAGAGTGGATATGTGCTAGAGCATGGTCATTTCCATGGGCTGCAGTGAAGTATCTGCTCCACTGTTGTCTTCTCCAGTGGCTGCAGGGGAATCTCATCTCTGCTGCCTGGAGCACCTACTCTCCCTCTTTCTTCACTGACTTTGATGCCTGTAGGATTGTTTCTCATATATTTTTTCTCCTCACTCCTCACACACTGCTGCACAGCATTTTTCCCTTTTTTGAATATATTTTCCCTAAGGTACCACCAGCCTGGCTGTGGGGCTCAACTGTGCCCTACGATGGGTCTGTTGGAGCCAGCTGGAACCGTCTGTGACCAACATGGGTCAGTCCCTCACAGAAGACACCCCTGAAGCTCTCCTGCTTCCAAAACCTTGACACTTTGACACCTACACTCAGTACTATGCTATAGGAAAGTAGTGAGCATATCCAGAACACTGTGTGAAGTCCTTTCCAAAGCACACACCTATTAGTTCTCTGTGTGTACCTTCTTGGGGAAGGAAGAAAAGGACAGGTGTCACTAGAAAAAAAGACAACAAATTTTTATGAGGAATGTGTCTGTTTAGATGAGCACATGTATGGAAAGGCTACCCCCAGAAGTTGAAGATGGGGTAATATATGCAGTAGTATCTTGACTTTGTATCATGGATTATCTTTGGCTATGTCTTTCCTGTTTTGTGTCTATTATTACCAAGTGTTCAAAAGTTTTCCAGCTGCATGAATACTGTATATTTCCATCTATGAAAGATAAGATTTATTGTTAAAATAAGTTGGTTCCCCAGAATTGAACACGTGTCACTTGAAAAATCACCATTAATATAAGACTTCTGTGATTAGCTGAATTATTGCAAATTATCATTACTGATAACATTATGGAATTTCATGAAAAATTAATATTTTAGTCTTTCAGCATTTCAGACAAAAATTATTTGTTTAGATCAATGTGATTTCATTCTCTCCATTTTCACTTTGAGTTTCATGAACCTGAAATTTGTACTGAGAGTCAGTCAAATTATTGTAAGTACTCTAACACACTTATATATGGAGGCATGGAGGTTCATTTTCCATATGATGCTTACCGCAGCTCTGTGATAAATGAATGGGAAGCTTTCATTTTTCAAGACTTTTTTTATACGCTGAATTTACTAGCCTACTAAATCAAATAATTCTAAGAATACCAATAGATTCTCTAACAGAAACAATTGTCTGAAAACCCTCTTAAACTGAAAAGAAAACAAAAAGTCCTGCAAAGGATTGTTTCTTCAGCTATGAGTAAGAATTCCATGAAATGATTTTCTATTAAGATGTCATGTTACAGTAAGTTACAGGATGTTTTTCTTTTTGTTAAATTTGCTTCTATTTATGTGTATGCATGGACTGCAGTAATTTTATCAAAATGCTACTCAACAATGTACTGTTAGCAACTGTAGAAAATCT
The DNA here is from genome assembly GCA_025769975.1 of Gallinago jamesoni. NCBI lineage: Eukaryota > Metazoa > Chordata > Aves > Charadriiformes > Scolopacidae > Gallinago > Gallinago jamesoni. Next base: position 156,954,895 of record JAOQGH010000001.1, read on the forward strand.
CATTTTAAAGTGATAGCTGAAAAAATTACTAAAACCTGCTCCAGTGTGGAGTCCTCTGCACAGGCCACACTTCTTGCCAGGAGCCTGCTCCTGCCTGGCCTCTTCACTGGCTGGTTTCCTTCAGGGCATACACACCCTGCTCCTTCACTGGGGTCCTCCACAGGCTGCAGGATTGGTATCTGCTCCACTGTGGTCCTCCATGTGCTGCAGGGGGACAACACTTTTATAATCCTCCTTCACTTTCTTTTTTTTTAAGTCTCCAATCCTTTGCTAGCAGTTCTAGCCCTGGTTGCCTACATGAAATCTTAATATGTTTTTTAAATTAGGGAACACTTTTGCTTCCTTTTTTTCATGTATAAACCAGGCATATTGTAGCCAGAAGGATTTTTTTCAAGGTTTGGTTTGGTTTTTGTCTGGTTGGGTTTTTTTTTCAGGTGATAAGTGCTGGTCTTTTACTTTGTTTTAATAATAAAATAATAAATGATTTGAAGTTTATGAATATTGAATTAGTGGTATGCAAAAAAAAGATGGTTTTAAGCATTTTCTAATATTTTCCAAGTGAGCATTTACCTAAAGCATAATTTTATGCTTAGGTCCAAATCTCAGGCAGGATAATGTAGTCTTCCTCAAGAAAAGCTTAAATTTTTCTGTAGAGGATGTCTCCATTGAGATTCACTCCGAGTCTCGTGAAAACGATGGACTGAAAAATCCTCCATATAAAACTTAGCCTTAAGTCCATAAAGAAAGTATAGAAAAGTCTATAGAACAGAATCTGGCAGATGAAATCAAGATCCTAAATCTGCTCTTCCCCATCCCTGGCCCTGATAAGAAAAGCTTTATGACAATTGAAGCCAGGATCCCATTTGCCTGTTCACTGCCACCCTTACAGACCTAACCAGGTATGAAGAGGGGAAGGGATGTGGGACAAGCTATTGCAATGTAACCCAGGAAAACCCTGCAAACTGAAGAAATCCTGCACTGTCCCTCAGGTTGAAGAGAGCTTGTATTTCACGTGGAATAACCACTCACATCAGTTATTTGTTATGAAAAATATTGGCAGCAAAATTATGTTTTCAACCTTCTTAAAACATTTTTAAGGAGGTATTCACTGCAGCCTGCATTGCAGAAAAGCTAGGTTTTAGGCAGTTCTGCAGCCAAAACAGGTAGCTCCAAGCGTGAATGTATGCCTGTTGTTACGTTCCTAGGAGATTTCAGGCTAAATGGAGAACAACTTAAATAGTCCAGTCTCCTACAAGTTAGTCAGCATTAGAAAATAAGCAGATTGGAATGCTTGTGAGGAATCAGGACAATTTGACACTTAAATCAGGCACTTAGCAGGATTTTAATGGATTAGATTATTTTCCCCTTTCATGTGAAAAACTTTCTACCTTGCAGGAATATTCCTATATTACACCTGTGTTTCTAGCCAAAATAGGAGGTAGGAGTAGGTCAAAGAGGAATTATCATGTAAACTACAATTTGAATATATTGAATTTTACAGAAGTATTAGTTAGCATCTATTTAATAAAGAGAAAATTTGTTCTATGTTGTCTATTTTGTAGTAGATATTGATTTTAGTTTCAGAGAATCAGAACAGAATCAATGAAGAAATATATTAATGCTTTCATTTATATAGAAGTTTCAGATGTTCAGGGAAGAATAAAGTAGAATATTAAAATAAATGAGAACAGAAATTTTAAAAGTTCACTCTTAAAAAAGAAACATATCTTGGTAATAAAGATTAATTCTTATGGAATTTCTCCTTTATGCAATCATAGCTGATGCTACCGAAATAAATTATTTCAAAAGTTTGATTACAAAATATTTCATACATTTGAATGGAAGTCATCTAACAAAATGTAGACCAAATACACCAATAAATCAAATAAATTAAAATGTGGATCTCTACGTCTGAGCTAGTCATATTAGACTGTCTTTATAGAAATTGAAACAAAGTCAAACTGACAGATTGCCAGTCATTTTATACTGATACAGATTATTTAAGGAAGTCAAATAAATTGTGCCTCATTTCTCTTCATTAGTTACAAAGCCAGCCTACAATTATTACCTCAAATGTACATATCTCTATGTTGACACCAAAGGGTTGATTCAGTTGCTAAAGTTAGATTTCTAATGCCATCTAAGACGCCGCAGGATCCTGAGGACATCTGCATAAAGCTGGTACATATGACAAAGGACTTAAGGGAGGTTGTTAAAGTAGGAGACTGTTGTTTCCTACTTTAGAAGCTGGAGGTAAGGAGAGATAAACTAGTGTATCTTAAATGGCAATAAATGCAAATGCTTAGGCAATTGAATCTACTTCTCAAAATTAGGCAAGCTGAATCCCAATCCTTCTGCCATGAAAAAAAAAGTTGGTAAAACTGTAAGACTGTATATAGTTTTAAAAATCAAATATCCACATAAATGGGCCTCGATCACAACTGGTTTTGCCTGTCTAAAAGCTAGGAGTGGGTTTTTATTGAAGTCCGAGTTGTCTAAAAGTACCTTAAGGTGTGCACATGTCAGGTAGGGTCTAAGCATAATACTGTAATCAATGGAAATGTACTTCAATAGAACCTAGTGAGTTATTCAGCTCATCCTGCAGTAGACCCTTAGGGTTTCATTCATTTGCCCCACACAGGTATCTGGTACCTGTCAAGACAACTGATTTACTCAAAATAATTCATACACAGACAGTAACTTTAAACCCAGACATCCAGGAATCATGTGTGTCCCTCTGGACAGGCAACTGAAAGCCTAGAAAGATGTCCTGGAACAAGTCAAATGACAATAGACACCTACATGTGGCTAAATGAAGCCCTCCATAACAAGTTAGTGGACCCTTCTCATTTGTGAAAAAGAAGAGGAATGGGGGAAGAGGAAACAAGAGAAGGGAAAGCAAAGGAAACAAGAAGGAAAAAAATGGTACGGTACAATACAGTTATTGGTTTAAATGACTATATGTTTCAAGATCTCATTTGTAGTGTTTCTTTGCACATTTTCTGCTTTCAACTCAATCACTTTTCTGAAATTGCACTTCTGAGAAAATAAAAAATCAACCCAAAACCCAAATAGAATAAAAACCCAGAAAACAAATCAACAAAAGCCTTTTTCCTATTTATTTTTCTGAGAAGAATTTGTTCTTCAAGACAGTTGTCATTTTCTGTTTGTTCCTTTTTTTTTTTTTTTCAAATAAGTTTTGTTCTAAAAATGCTTGCATGCTTTCTAGAATGATGGATTTCCTCTGTTGACCTGGGGTATTAATTATTTTATCAGGATGGGCTTTGTCTGTTTCATTTCTATTATATTAGAAAGCTGCATGCAGTTCACACTTCATGGTATGTGTTCACAGTCACCAAAATTTCTTCATGAAAGGATTTGTGATTCAAAACATATTCAAAATTCATAGAGGAGCACAGGTAAGAAATGTAAGTTGCAAAGATGCACCTCTATTTCTCCAACTGCATTATGCTACATCTGTTTGTATCTGCTCCATAGAATTTGTTCCATCTAGATCAAGGTTACAGAAAACCCCCTTACCTTTTAGTATAAACATATGGCTCTTATTCATAGTTAAGCGATAATCTCAACTTTTTCATTATTTCTCACTAGCTCTGGAAGTTGAATAGTGGGACTGCGTGTAGTTTTTTTGTCCCTTTCAAAATAATAGGGGAAAACAATTTTTGTTATTATATTAGCTTTTGTAAAGGGTACAAAGGTTCACATCAAATCTACAAAATATATTTATTTAACCTTTTAATCACAAATTAGAAGAGTGGTATAATAAGGCGAGATCATCCAAGGGCAAGTTTCTAGTTTCTGAAAACTCCACAATTTATAATATTTCAATAAAAATCCATGACTGAGAAATACTTACACAGTCTGCTCTTTTTTTCCCCTTTCAGAATTTAATTTTTTATTTTAAAAATTAGTTTTGTTCATTATTATTTGCACATTTATTTTAGTCACAAATATCACGAGAATATATTTTCAAAATGTGCTGGAATAAGAAAAGATGAAGTAAAACTCCTACTTTCTAAAATTACTACAAATAATTTGCAGATTTCCTTTATCTGAGATCCTTGGTGACTTCATTAATAATCCCCACAACATGTAAGATTTGTGTAAGTTTTACTTAATCTTAGGTGTACAGACTGTCCTACATTTCTACTAGGAGATCACCCACAGGGAGTAGGATAAATGTAAACTAATGAAAAGAAAACAATACGATAAAGAATAAAATATCAGCAAATAATATATATCTCTTATTCCCCAGAATAAGTTATTTATTTCCATTAAGGCAATTTCCCAGCATCTCTGAAGAATTGAAGGAATTTTTTTTCTAGCACTTTAAATGCAGAATAGACTTATGCACAGAGTTAAAATTGTTTTCCCTTGAAATGCTAAGTTTTGTAATTACTAATGCCCTTAACAGTCAAAACTTTACTAATCTTCTTTGATTAGTATTTCTATTTAAATGTATAAGTGCTGTAATAATAGTTTCACAGGAAAACCAATATCCTCACTGAGCTGACTTCATTTTGTTTGTCATTGTCAGGCAAAAAGTTTCAAATTACTAAACTGCAGTTCTGTGTTTGTTTTTATAGATAATATACATTTTGGCTGTAATAATATTTCAATGGAAATTCATATGGACATTTTCTTACTGATAGGTTTTAAATAATGAAGGGGTTTTGGTGAAATGTTATTTTGATTATTATAAAAATCATAAAGTTTAACAATTTTTACGTGGCTTCTATAGGTAGTATGGATCAAATAATTAGTGCTCCTTTTTAATTTCTTTTTGATGTTCCAATTACTGTCAAATAGTTAAACAAAGCTCTAATGTCACATACTCTTTATAATTTCCTAGGTTATATATCCTTGTGAGTCTAATCTGTTTCTTTTCTTAAAGGACTATAAATTGCTGCAGCTAAACATTTTATGATGAGGTAAGTGCAAAATAAGGTGACATTATCTGAACAAGACTGACTGTGCGTCAAGATAATAATTATCTAGCAGGTGAACAGGTAGAGGCAGCAAATATTTGGGCTATGATAGCTGTTAGCATATTGTTAAACAAAGTTAATTTTGAGAATTGCAAGATACTGTCCTTAAAAAGCAAATATTTTTTTACTTCTGAGGCTTCTTACAAGGGTTTCAGTTAACTTTTTCTTATATCTGCAAACATCTATAACCATTCTTTTGAGGAGTGACCGAGGGAGGCAAGATTGTTTAGCCTGGAGAAAAGGAGGCTGAAACGAGACTTTATCACTCTCTACAACTACCTGAAAGTAGTATTTGTAGCTTCTGATGTGAATTCTTACTGTGGTCAGGAAAATATTAAAATATGCAAATTCAAAATATTTCCATAAACACCTTGATTTGAAAGTTTTGAGAATATATATCATCTCCATCTCATTTTTTTTAACATTTTAACATTTTTTTTTACTTTTTTACTATTTCATTGTTTTAAAGTAAAATATCACAGTCAAAATGTCCTTTGGGGCTGGTGGGATAAGGCAAGAAAGAGCAGAAAAGTGAGGAGGTTTTGTGGAGAAATTGCACCTCTTCCACCAACATTAGAAAGCTTAGCAAAGAAGAGGTTAATTAATGAAAATTGAAACAATGTTTAAGCACAGTTTTCCTAGCACTATCTTAAAAATTAATAAACCAGAAAGGTTTAAATTGAAGCTTTCTACAAATGAGTAGAAAAGAGGAATGTATTAGTGTTACTGAATGTCTCTTGTGGCTGTGAACTTTTAGAAATATTTCACTGACTGTTTAAAAAAATTCTATTAGCATTTTGGCATAAAAACTTAATGTTCCTCTTTCTGAAGAGGAAATATAGAGATTTTATAAAGGACTTCTACAAAAAATATGTAATTTTGCAGTTTTATTGCTAAATACCAAGTCGAACAGTTAAATGACTGAGGGGGAACTAAATTATTCAATATTCTATGTCATTTGGTAAACTTTGTCTTATTTCCCAAATGAAATGCATACAGCCATGCAAGCTTAGTGCATCTATAAATTCTCTGTGTAAAAACACCAGTGTAAACCTTGAAAATAAAGATGTCACAAGCGGTGAATCAATACTTCAATCATTTAAGAACCTCTAGTTTCAGTACTTTTAAGAGAACAGTTCAGTGGAAATCCACACTTGAAATATGAAATGAAATATTTGTAAAACCTCATATTAACACATACGCCTCTAATTAGCCATTTAGAGGTAAAACACTGGAATCCCATGAATGTATGTAGTGTTAACAAAACAAATAAAAAAGGAAGTTTCTGAAATCCTGAGTTATGTCATGCCTCCTCCATACAGAATGATGAGCTAAATCAAAGTATGACAATGTATAGTGAATATAATACTAAGAAACCACCACAGAAAAGAAAGATTAGGCCTGTGTCACAATATTTGATGAGGAAGTGTCTTTAGATGGATGTTAAGAACTTTCTATGTCTATGTGGTTTTTTTTTGTCCCAGGTCAAAAGTATCTTTTTCAGAAACCATTCATGGAATCTGCTGTTAATAAGGACTATAATTTGTAGAAATACAAATCATTAATTTCAGTGTATGGATGATCAGGAAAGTTAAGGCATTCTTTGCTTAAAGAAAATAAAAATCTGACTTACTTGTAATAGGAAAGAAAAGGCAACAAATGAGAATTGGATGAGATCAGAAACAAAACTGAGGATCATGTGGTACCACTCAGGCAGAGTCCTAAATATCAGCACTGCTATTTAGGAAAGCACATTGGAATAGACAATGCCAAACCTTAACCCACTTAGTTATGAAGGATACCAATCATGCTGATGTTTTCTACTGAAAACTCCCTCAGATGGTCACTTTTAGAATCATTGTGCTGTGGATAAGTGATCACCTAAGTTTTCAAGTTCACTTGAAATCCTCAGAGGAGGCAGTATCCCAACTAAATCTCATGGAAGTCTTGACTCGCTCTGGAGAATTGTAGCACAATGCATATCAGTGGTTAAATGTCTACTGCTTCTCTAATAACATTTGTGGCAGGATAGCTCATTAGAAAGTGATGGTGGGGTTGGATACATTGGTCCTGTGCAGCAGCTGTTGTTATGGGTCAAGTTTCCCGCTGCTTCCTGGTTGTAGCTAAGTAACTATGCAAATGTCATGCAGAATGTGCCAAGATAGAAAGGAAGAGGATTTAGGCTCAGGGAACATATCTTTATTGTCCTAAACTGCATTAAAATATTCAAAATAATACAGCAAGCTCCCTGTACAGATCCTAAAATATATAAACTGCTATTTTGGATTCAACAAACAGGAGTGGATAATACTTATTCAATCAGAGCAGTGAGAGGCACCCCAAAGCTTTCTGGTAGGAACTATATAAGGAATCTCAAAAAGTTCACATCTTTCCAGCAAAATATCTTCTTTTTTTTATTGTGTATGCCAACTACAGAGATGAAGGAAACTGATCTTGAAATTTTATTTGGAAGCTGAACAAGATCTTAATAATGTACCTAGTTTATATCTAAATTTAAGAAGTCTGATCTGTCAGTTTTACTGAAGAAATTGCATAAATTCATAAGCATTTTCTTGTCTTTGCTAACTTTAACAGGACTGTCCCAGTTTAAAGTAAAACAGAGCCAACTTTCTCTTCTGTAATTTTACATCTTAGCTAAGCCTCTTCTAACTCTCTGAAATTAATGGCATATTGTGAAGAAAACTGCTTGTTCTCAGAATGATAAGACCAATGTTTCTGCTACATGCCAAGGAACGTCATGCAGAGAGGCCCTTGCTCATACTTACTGCTATAACAACCAAGGTCAGCCAATTTCGTTATTTGTCCCATTAGAGGGTCAGAAACAGAAAAAGCATAGAGTCATCACATCTGTGGGGAGGAATGGACAGAACAGGTGAGACAAACCCGACCACCTCGGGTATTCCATCCCATCTGCCCCCTGCTCAGTATAAAGCTGACGATATCAAAAGGTCAACTCTCTTTCTTCAATGCTGATGTCCGAAGAGGACTCTGTCTGTTCATCTGCCTTTGATCCTGATCCATGTGTTCCTGACTCCAGAGCTGGAACCCCATCCATCACTGAGTCCAGTCTGGGACATCCCCAGTTCCTGCCAGTGATGTGATTGTCATCCTGGGAGCTTGATACAGTTTTGTAGTTATTGTATCTATTTTCATTATTTTCTTCTTCATTTTAATTTTAATATTAATTCTTCATTAAAGTAGTTTAGTTCATTCTAAACTCATAAATCTCCTTCATTTACATGTTTATATGGATTTTGGTTTTGACAGTTAGCCGTGATGTTACAATACACCACTCAGTGAATTTTTTAAAGAGAAGGAAAATATCCCATTCATAATGCAAATTTGTAAACTGCAGTAGAAAAAATATTTTCTTTTCTTTTGTATAAGTTTTAGTCTTCATTGAAATTCATTTCTGTATTCTTGAGGACCAACATACCTCCTTTAATTTTGCATAATGCTTTTATATGCATCGATGTGATGGAACATGGTTTCCTCAGTGCATATTGTTGTGACACCAGAAGAAGGAAAACGTATTTTAGGTAACTTCTAAGATTTAAAACTACACCTTAATTTCCATAGTAATTATATCACTCCTTCTAACGTTGCTGTTCAAGCAGGTTGGTTGTAGGAGAGAATGTTATCTTGTCCCCTATGAGATCTTATCAGAAAGTTAAGTAAAGATAGGAAAAGCTTAACAGTTACATTTATAAGGTGTAACATCACATTCATTTACATACAAATCATTCCAGTAAACAAAAGAAATGAACAAAAACATCAATGTTTTCTTAAATAGGACAATTCCCTACTTAAATTCCAATTTTTGTACAGTTGTGTATATCTGGATGATTTCTGGTAATATACTTACATAACTCAATAAAAATCCAACATAAAATACCACCTGCTTTTTTAGATAAGCCTTCTGTTTTCCTCTCTGAATGCAGCCACATATGGTAAGTTAGATTAGCATGGAAAGTAATAAATTCTGAGATAAAATGTATGATCAAAACGTGGAAATTCACAATGGATTAGTAATGTATTTATTTTTGTTTATTTCTTCATGACAAGAGAGAAGACTGGACATCAAAATTGTTATTGTTAGAAGCATTTCATGTCCTGTTTTGGGGGCATGTTTATTTAAGCAAGAAGGCTTAACCCTGTTATTCTCTCAATAGTTATAGTATCAAAAGATTTTTTAAAAAAAGAAAAGACCCCAAAACTTTACCTTTCTGGAAATTAATAGAGCATATTGGGGGGAAAAAAAAATATAAAAAGAAACCCAAACAACAAGAAAAAATCACAAAGCAAAACAGACAAACAAAGCCAGTGCCTAAGGTAATATAAAGGAAAAAGAATCATGGAATTGTCAGAGTTGGAAGGGATCTTCTAGAGATCATCTTGTCCAACTCCCCTGCCATCGCAAGATTGCCTATAGCACATTACTCGGGACTGCACCCAGGCAGGTCTTGAAAATCTCCAGAGAAGTGGACTCTATAGTCTCCCTGGGCAGCCTCTTCTAGTGCTCTGCCACTCTCACTGGAAAGAGTTCTTCCTCATATTTGAGTAGAACTTCTTATGTTCCAGCTTATGCCCATTGTCCCTCATTCTGCCACTGGAAACCACTGAAAAGACTCCAGCTCCATCCTCCCTCAAACTGCCCTTTAGATACTTATAAGCATTAATAAGGTCTTCCCTCAGTCTTCTCTTCTTCAGGATAAAGAGTCCTAGCTCTCTCAGCCTTTCCTTGTAAGGGAGATTCTCCAATCCCTTAATCATCTTTGTTGGCCGAATGAAGTGGTGTCCTATTGATTTCAGGAGGTAGTTTGTGGGCTGCAGAACCTTTCCTCTTTAAAACGTTCACAGTAATTTTGTCTGTGCAGAAACAGGTTTTTTTTTGTTCTTGTTGCTTGTTTATCAAGCTGTGGCTCTTTGTGTGCAAACACTCATGGAGGACCACTCAATTTCTTTAAGAAAGGAGATCTGCTCTTTCCTTACCTGTTGCCTGGCAACTGGGAGCTAAATCCGGACTTCTTCATCCCTGGCAAACCCAGAGACTGTCCTGCGGGGAAATGGCTTTTTATAAGGGCAACTTTACCATTTTTCATCCTCAGCTTCAAGAGCTATCAAGTATACGGGATTCAACTAAGGTGTTCTTCCAGGAAACTAAGAAGCTAAAGGTCTTCTTACTAAAAATGCTGCTTCTTCCCCACTGTGAAGTAAAATAGCTGAAAAGGAAGGTGAAATTATCTAGCTTTTAGTACTTTGGTTTTTAATCTTGCCTGTTTACACGGACACACTGTTCAGGTCAGTTATTTCAGATTCTTTCTTATCAAACACAGAACTGAGTATAATGTCAACAATTTATAAACTTTAATGTGCAAATTCTCAGAAACATATTATTGTTGCTAGCTTCCTCAAGAGGTTGTCTGCATGTTTATCAGGATGTTCTTTTTTCAGTCATTCATAACTCTATACTGCTACTGAGATAAGAAACAGCACTTTTATGTCAAGATACCCTTTCCATCTATAAATTCTGAGTTTGTGAAAAAAACCCTGAACACTCTGTACCATCAAAAAAAGAGACTTGGCAGTAGATTTATGAAGACATTTAACATAAGTTAAAAGTGCAGCAGGTGACTCCTGCACATGACTTCTGTCTGAGACAGTTATGGGCCTGTGTCCTAGAGTTAGGGTTGCTTCTTCATAATAATCTCACCTCTTCAATGTAGATACTTTGAAAGAGACAAGAGGAGAGGAGAGAGGAGAGGAGAGGAGAGGAGAGGAGAGGAGAGGAGAGGAGAGGAGAGGAGAGGAGAGGAGAGGAGAGGGACTGCAAATCTCTTATTAAACTTGTATCCGTTAAATTTAGAACTTTACATCACCGTGTTTCTTGCTTCTCCCACTGTGCCATTTCTCATTTAAATGTTTCTATTCTTTTACAATAACGAAGTCCCTGGACATTGCCTATATGCTGTGCATTCCAGGATGCAAACAGTAATGAAACTAAATCTCAAACTGATACTGGAGTTTCTAACCTCTCTTTTTAATAATTAGGGATTTGCTAAAACAATTCCTTCAAGCACATTGTCAACTGGAAGTTAGTGATTAATCATATTTGTGATTTATTATTAAAATATTTTTAGCAGAAGGGTCTTTCAGATGGGTTTTGTAAATAATATGGATCAAATGATGAGTGCATTTTTTTTAATCTGTGTTTTTATGTTTCTATTGCTACCAAGTAATTTCACAAACAAATCTTCTGTAGAAAATCACATTATGCATATCAATTATAGGGGATCCTGTAGTTGTTTCATCATTCTGTACCAGACTAAAAAAAGTATAAGTTAATTCATAGATGTAGTAATTATAGTAAAATTATATGTTTTTTTTTTAAAAATGTAAAGGTTTGATTTGTTTCTAATGACACTAATAGGTGTTTAGTCTTATTACTGGTTTAATAAATGGGAAAAGTGCAGCATATAGGATACATATTTAAAGTTAATAAGAAAAATTACAATGTTCTTGAAGGAACAACAGAAAAAGGACTAATATTAATTCTAGCATATAACAAGTATAACCTTAAGAAATACCTGCACTTACTCCACAATACTTGAAAGTTTCAGCCTCATTCTCCTCATTTCTCATAAACTGGTGTGAACATGCAATATGGCATACCATGTATTTATATGGTACTATGTTGCAATCCAAAATTTTAAAATATGACTTCTTGGCTGATCAAACTAGAAACAAGACACATCTATTTTCAGTAGGGACACATCTAATAAGTAAATCAGTAAGCCTAAAGGCTCTTGCCTGCCTGCTGCAATAGTTTGTTTGGTTGTGTATTCTTAACAGTTTTCTCACATTGAAAATCATATTTCATGCTACACTTCAGACCAAGTAAGCTTGTAAAACAGTTGCTGAAAGCCTTCTATTTTAATATAAGCATAAATATTTTGTTCTTATTACAGGTATATAAATCTACCTTCTGCTTAGCCAGCTATAGAAAATTGCACCTGGAGTTATGCAGAATGTTTGCACTGAAGCTTGAAGACATGTACTCTGAGACCCAACTTGAAATTCAAAGTGTTTCTAATCTTTCACTCTTTCACTGAGAAAGTTTGTAAAAGTCAGTACTTGAATACTTAAAGGTGTTTGATCTAACAGCAACAGCAGCAAAAAAAAAACAACCGGGTGCACCTCTGAGGGCAGGAAGCACAGAGCATAGGTTTTCTTTGTACCAATTACATTGCTGTTGCAATAGTTATTACCTCTTTTGCATAAGGACAGATTTCTTTTTTTCTTTTTCTTTTTCTTTTTCTTTTTCTTTTTCTTTTTCTTTTTCTTTTTCTTTTTCTTTTTCTTTTTCTTTTTTTTTCTTTTTCTTTTTCTTTTTCTTTTTCTTTTTCTTTTTCTTTTTCTTTTTCTTTTTCTTTTTCTTTCCCCTACCCCTTCTTATTTTCCTTTTCCTTTTCCTTTTCCTTTTCCTTTTCCTTTTCCTTTTCTTTTTCCTTTTCCTTTTCCTTTTCCATTCCAATGTCAAAACAGAAAGGTAGAGAAAGTGTCCAAGAGTGAGGAATATGTATCAGCTTCACCATCACATAGATTTCTTGGTTAGACATAGCTTTCTACTTGGTAGAGTGGGTTTACATGGCATGAGGAGGTGATGTCTCATTGAATTTTTTTTAAAATGTTTTTATTTTTTTTTACATTTTTAGCTTAGGCAGGGTTGCTTATGATGTCTAAATAAAATGATTTAGAAGAGGAGCAGTCAAGAAATTGCCACAGAAATAACATGATGTAGGAAAAGAAGGTGCTTATCTTGCTCTTATAAAGTTTTGGGCAAGTAATAGCTCAGTGATTCCTCATATAAAATTATGCATTCTTGTCTCTCTGAGGAGACACAGTGGATGAGAGGCTTCTCTATTCCTTCCATACAGGGTAAGGGGATATCAAATTTCATTAGATTAAAGATTATTGGTTTGGTGTCCTGTATTTTATCTGTAGGTTTAACATTGAGATGGGTATATTGTTGTTAGGTCCTGGTCCAATTTTTGGTCCGGGAGGGGGTTTGAAATGATTCCAGGGGCACAATTAAGGCACAAACAAGGTCAGATGCCTTTTACTATAGTTTTACTATTTTTACCTAACAATGACACTAAATGGCGATAGTGAAAAGGCAGAGGTATTGGAAAGGAGGAAAGGAGAAGCAGAATTTAAAGGGAGCTGCAAGAAATAGTATATTAACACAACAGTTGGTTCACACGATGGCTCGATGATCCTCTGGAGTCAATGGCATCCCATTGATCCGCAATTCTCAAGCCTTTGCAATGGTGAGGGTTGATGGTGGTGAGGGGTCCCAATTGCAGTGGGGTATAACAGTAATTTATAGTTCCTGTTGACTCATAGTTTGACCAATGAATGTGACAGTTACCTGTGCTCATCCAATCATTGTCCAAAACAGTTGCTGCATGAGCCCCCCCTTGCCTCTGCTGCACAAGCAGTGCTGGACCTTGCAAGGAAGACAAGTTTTCAGGGCAGAGAGTACAGTTGTTTTGAGAACCAAGGACATACATTCCTTGTTATTGGTACACTGGTGACGGAAGTCCTGCAGCAAGCGAGCTTTGAGGCATCTTTGTCTTTCTGTCGGGTTCTTACAATTGTACATTTTTATCCTTTCAAGATCATATTACTGAGTTATAATGCTTTCATAATATTGCATGTTTCATCCAGAGATAGGTAAAGTTACCTCTGAAAGACAACTGCTAGGTTTTGACTTCTGATGCTTCTCTGTTTTGGCATGTACTCCCATACACTGTAGACAGCAAAGGCTCAGAGCATGAAAGGCAATGTTTAGGTCTGTAAACATTGATCCTACAGGAAGACAGCCATTTCACCATGATGTTCAAGTTTGATTTATAAGGCAATTTCAGACTGTCAGGGCAAGCAGGTGACATTTTGCATTCAACTGCTACCCTGAAATCAACAAACTGAAATTAGTTGCATGCCATTGTCATACCTTCAGAGAAAATAACTCCAGGCTGACTGAATAAACATGGTGTGATGAAATTTAGGACATTTGCTGAATTTTGTCTCAAGGTGACTATAGAATAACCTGAAATGCTACATCAGCAGCTATGTTGAGGACTTCTGGTAGCTGTTCAGCACATTTTGAAAAGATAAGATGATGTATGAATCAAGAGGAATAAACACTGGCTTTTTTAGAACCTGGGTTGTTTATAACTGCCAATAAAACCAACCCCAATTCAAGTTAAATAGAGTGTACTGTTCCACCTCTTGACAGCAAGTATATTTTTGTTTGTACTAATGGGACACTACTGATCAAGGTAGTTTGGTCCTTTCTGTGTAACTTTCCTGCTTACTTTTCACCAGTTAATATATTTTCTCTCAAGTATTTTGTTTAGAAATTAAATGCAATTTTGCAGAAGAAGTTTTTTTTCCCCTCCTTCTTTCTCTTAGGCCTACATAAGAAACCTTTTGTTCCTACCATGGTACTGCATTTTTCTTACACTTTATTTCTTTCCATGATAACCAATTGGACATCAAGGATAACCCTACCATTTGTGTTGATTACATAAGTGATTGCATTGTTCAGACAAAAGAGTGCAAGATTCCCTTTATAGGTAAGGAAGAAATGTCAAAATTAGCATGCAGAATAAAAAATATCACCAAAAAGCTAACACTTTAAAGATGTTATTGAGCTTCACTTAATAACTGTTGGTTAAACAAGATCAGGAGCACCTTGGCCTGCATTAGGCAGGTTGTTTACAGCAGTCAAAGGGAGGTGATCCTTCCTCTCTTCTCAGCACTGGTGATGTAACATGTGGAGTGCTGAGTCCAGATCTGGGCCCCCCAGCACAAGTGAGAAAGGAAGCAAGCAAGTAGGCAAGTAAATGAAGGAAGTAAGCAAGCAAGCAAAGACAAAAACTATCTCAAAAAGTAGAGACTATAAATTACTTTGAAAATCATAAATTAAAGGCAATATACTATTGTGACTATGGTACACAATTACTAACAGCAGACACATTGATAGGTGTCATTCAAAGGAACACTGAAAAAAAAAAAAAAACCAGCCCTATAATAGGAAAGGCATCCTGTAGACTTTCATTTACTCATTTCTTCTAAAAAAAAAAACCCACAAAATAGAACAGAAAAAAACTAAATTACTTCACTACTCAAAAGAGAGATCATTTCCTTTATATTCACAAAAGTTTACATAATTTTTTCTCACATTTCAAAATAATGAAACTGTATGTAATAAATACAAGATCATGATGCAGTACAGAAAAAATGAAATGCTTAACAATTATTCAAATATTTTAGTTTTTTAAGGATTGAAGCATATTATTTTGACAGAAATTGTTGGCCTTGCAAGATTTATTCATTCATATAGCTCCACTGAATTTTGTGGGACTAATATCCTCACTCCCCTCAAAAAAAACCCAAATTCAACATATTCCCAATTATATAGTGTGTATCAGTCTATAAGAACAATTCAGTGCTTTGTTATTTTTACATGGAACCGTGGGATAGATTGGAAG
The DNA here is from genome assembly GCA_025769975.1 of Gallinago jamesoni. NCBI lineage: Eukaryota > Metazoa > Chordata > Aves > Charadriiformes > Scolopacidae > Gallinago > Gallinago jamesoni. The sequence continues at coordinate 156,970,484 of JAOQGH010000001.1, forward strand.
ATTACAATTCAGGTGTCTGTCATTGACTAGCAAATTGTGGAACTATAGCACTGAAATAATTTTATTTGGCATGGCGGGGGGGTTGGAACTAGATGGTCTCTAAGGTCCCTTCCAACCCAAACCATTCGATGATTCTATGACTCCATTTGAACTTTTACTGTAAATTGTCACAGATGAATCTAGGGTAGGACGGATGCAAGATCAGAACTATACCACCCAGTGATCTATCATGCCCTCCTTTATTAAGGAAGATTATTGCTGTTACTCTCCAGACCTGTTTACACCCTGTTTCAAACCCCTACCACACACCCAAGAGAACAGGGCACTACCTCTCTCCAAAACGTGTCCAAGTCCAATAGGCTTCATATGGAATTCCTTATTTTGTTCCTAGAAAAGTCAGGTGTTTGATGCTAATTTTAGAAAAGGTAAAATTAATCCATGGATAAACCCTTTGATAATTCCAATCTTAATAGCAGTACAAAAAATCTTGAGATATGTACATGCTATACATTTTTTAAAACCTCAGTATTCTGTGTATCTAAACTCTATACAACTGTAATTACTTTTCTCTCAGATCTCAGATCTGATCATGTGTTTTTCACTCATAGCATTACGCTTAGAAAGAATATTACACTACCAAATATCAATGTCAAATAGAAATGCTTGTTCATGCTCTGTAATGTTTTGGGTGAAAATATAGCATTCTATATAGTGTACATAATTTAAGTATAGTAGCATTTACCTAGTACTCCTTGGAGTTCTTCACAAATATAAAATTAAATGTTGTAGGTGGAAACAGCTAACATTCACTTTGGAAAATTAAAAATAGATATTTTGCATATATATACCTATAAAGTACAAATTATATCCCAGAGGCAAGACTTTTCATTTTGTTAAATATCCAGACTTCACATTCTGTGTTGGTAATGATACAGCTCCCTCTTGGTAAACGAGGCAAAGAAGCTGCTTCATATTATTCCATGTGAAAAGTGAAGAAATGCAATCTTTACTGCAACTTGGAGAACAGGTAGTCCTCTATGACTTTGATTGTTAATAAAGGAGTTTAGCATTTTAACAGTAATATTTGGGTTGAATTAGTAGGCACTCATAAAGCAAAGTACTGAGGAGTTTAAAAAAACCCCAAACCATTTAATTCTAACTGTTGCATAAGTGAAAAGAGAAAACTTTAAAAAAAATTAGGATAAAATCCACTATATGGATTTGGTCTAATGGAAGGTGTCCCTGCCTATGGAAGGGGGATTGGAGCTAGATGATCCTTAAGGTCCCTTCCAACCTTAGATGTTTGTAGAAAAACAGAAAAAAAAACAAACCAAAAAATGTCCCCTTTTGATGACCTCTGTAGCTCATTTCGGCCAGCCTCCCTGCTCAAGTAAAGCCACCTAAAGGCAGTTGCTGAGGTCTAGGTCTAGATGGCTTTTGAATACTTCCAAGGAGAAAAACTCCACAATCTCTGTCTCTGGGTGATCTGTGTCAGCATACTCGGTCACCCTCCTAGGGAAAAAATACTCCCTAATGTTCAGAGGGACCCTTCTGTGTTTCAGTTTCTGCCAATTGTCTCTGGTCTTGTCACTGGGCACCACTGACAAGAGCCTATCTCCATCCTCTTTGCAGCCTCCCTTCAGGTATTTGTGTACATTGAGATCCTCCATGAGCCATCTTTTCTTCCAGATAAACAGCCCCAGATGTCTCAGCTTCTCATCATAGGGGAAATGCATGACACTTAGTCACGCTAGTGGTATTTTTTTTTTTCTTAGACTCTCTCTACTATGTCCATGTCTTTTTTGTACTGGAGGGCCCAGAACTGGACATAGTACTCCAGGTGTGCCTCACCTGTGTTGAGTGGAGGGGAAGGATTACTTCCCTCCACCTGCTGGCAACACTCCTCCTAATGTAGCCCACAATACCGTTACACCACTTTGCCAGAAGAGCACATTACTGGCTCATGTTCAACTTGATGTCCACCAGGACCTTCAGGTCCTTTTCTGAAAAGCTGTTTTCTAACCAGTCAGCCACCAGCATATTTTGGTGCATGGCATTATTCTTCCCTAGGGGCTCTTTGTTGAATTGCAAGAGCTTCCTGTCACAAAGTCCCTGTCTTTCACTTCTGGCTCTCTTTGCAGCAGTTCTTTTCTGCAAAGGACCTCACTGTAAGCAGATAAACTACCCAATGGAGTATGTGCTCAGGGTCCAATCAGAAACCCTGCACATGTTCCTGTTCAGATGCCTAATTATCTTCTGTGGAATTTGCATACTTAGTTTAAGAACTTGTGAAAGATACTTGTCAGTATACTTTACATCTTAAGTTTTGCTTAAAAAAAAAAAAAACAACAACAGCAAAAACTCCATAAATATTCATCACTGAAGAAATCCATATGTTCTTCAAGGAAATATGTGATGGCATTTTAAAAATAAATTAATTGTTAATTGGTGTTATAACATTATCATGAGTATACTAGAGTCACATATGTTTGTGATTCATAAATTCCTCTCCAGTACTAGAAATGTTAGGCAATGTATTAAAATTGATTGTGTTTACAAATAATGATCAAAAAAAATGAACAAATACTTTATTTCCTAATGCTATTTAAATAGTTCAGTTATTTGATTTCTACTTAAATAAAGTTCTTCTGCTTAAAATGAACTTCTAAGTTTTTTATATTAAAATATTTTCTACAGTAAAAGATTTCCTAAGTATGAATAGAATAGAGTAGCATAGAATAGTTGTAGTTGGAAGGGACCTAGAATAATCTAGTCCCACTGCTTGACCATTTCAGGGCTGACCAAAGATAAAGCATGTTGTTAAAGACATTGTCCAAATGTCTTTTAAACACTGACAGTCTTGGGGCATCAATCACCGCTCTAAGAAACCTATTCCAGTGTTTGACCACACTCTTGGTAAAGAAATGTTTCCTAATGTCCTGTCTAATCCCACCCCCACTGGGTGCACAGGTGTAGCTTTGAACCATACCCACATGTCCTACTACTGGATACCAGGTAGAAGAGATCAGCACTTCCCTCTCTACTTCCCCTCCACAGGAAGCTGTGGGGAGCAATGAGGTCGCCCCTCATTCTCCTTTTCTCCAAACTAGACAAAGTTGTGTAGTTAGGAAATGGACTCCAGTAATATCGTTATTAACTAGACTTAGCCATTGCCAGTATAAAGGACTCTTACATTTTCACAGTCTGAACAGCAAATTAGGTAGGGCTACATGGTGAAGGAGAATACATTTTACACCCTGTTCTCTGCAAAATCTAGGAAGAGTGAATACACATGGGTAGCGGTATGATGGAGTAGGGATCCCCAGAATCTTCCATCTTTACTGTCTGGTAGGTTACACACTACAGTTAAGCTCTACTTGGCTTTGTAGACAGGAGCTACCACTGCCGCTGTTGGTTTAAAGCACTACACTAAGGCCGAAAAAATTTATCATCCTTCTTAACTGTAGAGAACAATTCTTGTGATGGATACACCCACAGAAGTGTTTCAGATATCTTTAATAATTTTAGGGCTGCTTAATCACATCGCACTGGACACATTGGTCTTAAGCAGTCAGTGTTCAGAATACAGGTACAAAAAATAAACAGGAAGTAACAACTGGCTAACTGCTTCTATCTAATAAGTGTATATAAAACATAAATATAGAAAAAAAGTGTATGCAAAAATATGTTATAAGTTGTGTTCAGTTAAAACCTTTTTAGTGTGTCTCTTTTAAGAAAGATTATGTATTTTACATACACTTGATTTTTTTTGAAGAGAGAGCTCAGTGGGAGAACTACAGTCACATTATGGTATTCCCAAAATCAGCAAAGGTTGTTTCTTCTTACATCATAGGCAAATGAGGCAGTTGTTAGATTGCAAAGTGCTTCTAATTTAATATCAGTAATATTAAAGTAGCACAAAACATAAATATCTGTAATTTAATGCTTGAAAAAATATAGAAAATTATATGAAATGAGTCCCTTCTTGCTTCAGTGATAACCTAAGAATATTATAAATGGTAAAAATCTGTGTTTACTAGTAATGGTAAATCTGTGTTTACTAGAAAAAGAAAACAAACAAACAAGCAATATTCTGGTCTTGGATTTTCTAACATAAACATGTAATACAGGTGAAAGCAGAAGTGAACAGAGATAAATTTTGATTTTTAGTGCAAGTTGGAAGTTTGAAGTAATAAAAACAAAGTTCCTTTCCTTTAAACAATATGCTATGTAAAATCACACTCTCTAAATATACTGTCTTTCCTTAAAGCTAAATAAATAGAAATTTTAAAATGCATTTTCTGGGATAAATGCTTCCGTAATTCTTTGAGATTTTGTTTTAGCTCTGAAAAAGGGATTAAAATACCCATTATTGACATCTAGGTTGATTATTAGTGTTTGGAGAGATGCTCATTTTTCACTTTTTTTTTATTTTCTGACAGAATAAATGTTACTCCATATCATCTGTTTCTTAGAAAGGCTAAGGTGGGAATGCACCTCTGGAGTTTGTCTAGTCCAACTCTCCTGCTCAGAGTAAGGTCAGATAGAGCAGGTTGTACAGGGCCATGTAATCAGATTTTTAATGCCTCCAGGGATGGTGACTCCACAGCACTTCTAGGCAATATGTGTCAGTGCTTGACTGTGACTGTCCTCAAAGTGAAAGACTTTTTCCTTAATATCAGGAAGTTCCAATTTTCCATGCCTGATGTTTTACTCACCTCCTGTTCTCCCACTGCACATCTCCCAAAAGTGTCAGACTCTGTATTTCCTGTAACTGCCATTCCTATTTGGTAGTCATAGACAGCAATAACAGGCCTCTTGCTCCATCTCTTCTTATGACTCAATACCCCACATGTTCTCTCAGGCTCTCCTCGAATTTCTCATGGTCCAGCGCCTTAACCATCTTCGAGACCCATTTAGTAATGGATTGTTCTAGAACATCCAGGGATGGTGCCTCAATCACTTCCCTGTGCAGCCTATTCCAATGTTTGATAACCCTTTCAGTGAAGAAATGTTTCCTAATATCCAATCTAAACCTCCCCTGGCGCAACTCGAGGCCCTTATCCTATCTCCTGTGACTTGAGAGACGAGACCGACCCCCACTTCTCTACAACTCCCCTTCAGGTAGTTAGAGAGCACGATAGGGTCTCCCCTCAGACTCCTCTTCCCCCGACTGAACAACCCCAGCTCCCTCAGCCTTTCCTCCTAAGTCTTACTCTCCAGACCACTCACCAGCTTTGTTGCCCTTCTCTGGACACGCTCCAGCACCTCAATGTCTTTTTTGTGGTAAGGGGCCCAAAACTGGACACAGTACTTGAGGTGAGGCCTCACCAGTGCTGAGTACAGGGGGACAATGACCACTCGGGTCCTACTCACCGCACTGTTCCTGATACAGGCCAGGATGCTGTTGGCCTTCTTGGCCACCTGGTCACACTACTGGCTCATGTTCATCCTGCTGTTGACCAACACCCCAGGTCCTTTTCTGCCAGGCAGCTCTCCAGCCATTCTTCCCCAAGCCTGTAGCATTGCAGGGGGTTGTTGTGACCCAAGTGCAGGACCTGGCACTTGGCCTAATTGAACCGCATCCTGTTGGTCTCAACCCATTCATCCAGCCTGTCCAGATCCCTCTGCAAAACCTCTCTACCCTCCAGCAGGTTGACACTGCCACCTAGCTTGGTGTCGTCTGCAAACTTACTGAGGGTGCACTGGACCCCCTCATCCAGATAATTGATAAGGATGTCAAAGAGAATGGATCCCAGTACTGAGCCCTGTGGGACACCACTCGTGACTGGCCAGCAACTGGATTTGACTCCATTCACCACCACTCTCTTGGCCTGGCCCTCCAGCCAGTTTTTAACCCAGTGGAGAGTATTCCCATCTAAGCCATAGGCAGCCAGTTTCTCCAGGAGGATACTGTGGGACTCTGTATCAAAGGCTTTGCTAAAGTCTAGGTAAACAGCATCCACAGCCTTTCCTTCATCCAGCAAGCGGGTCACTTTGTCATAGAAGGAGATCAGGTTTGTCAAGCAGGACCTGCCCCTCATCAACCTGTGCTGGCTGGGCGTGATCACCTGGGCATCCTTCATGCGCTGCATAATGGCACTCAGGATGATCTGTTCCGTGACCTTCCCAGGCACCGAGGTCAGACTGAGAGGCCTGTAGTTGCCAGGATCATCCTTCCGGCCCTTCTTGTGGATGGGTGTCACATGTTGTCATGCAGCACAAATGTAAATGGATTTTACAGGTGAAAACCTGAGATAAAAAATTGCGAGAATCAACTTCTGCGCTTCAAGATTCAGCTCAAATTCTTTTTTATTTCTCATATACCTGGCAAAATAAACACATACAACTGCAGGTTTAAACATAAGTGTCTCTCAAATAATGGAAACACTGGAATAATTTGTTTACTTCTGCTGATATGTTACCATGAAATATAAAAAGTTGCTAAAACCTTGCTGAAGTCAAATGTAGAGCTTAAATGAGTTTTGTAATTGTTTTGAATCAAATCTGCAGATGCTATGCTTGGGATTGCAATTGCAAGCAGGAGGGCAGAGCTAGCTTGTAGGGAAAGTTCCAAGACCTAAAGGATTAATTAATTACTTTATAATGATATTGTGATTAAACAAGAATTTTACAACAGTTGGAGAAGTCTGCATAGCCTGAAACTGGGGTATATGGAGTATTGGAAGTCCAGGTGAAACAAAATCCCCCAAAATTGTTAAGTCAATCTGACTTGTACTTGACAAGGCAAGTTATAATGAATGAATTTTTTTCTTTCATTATAAATATATAAAGATAAAAACAAACAATCCAACAAGAACCCACCAAAGCATATATGCACTGAGTATGAGAGAGATATTATGGATAACCTAGACTTAAAACGTCAACACAAATTGATATGAATAGATATGACTCCAAATGTAACAAAAACTCAGCTTGGAGATACAGAGAATTTTGATTTCAGAATTCTGAAAAAAGAACTGGCGTGCTTTATTGCAGATAAATTTATGAGAATCGTTATGTCTGTTGGTTCTCATATGTCTATTGTACTTGCAGTGTAACACCTTTTAGTGGAAATGAAGGAAAAGTTACCTACGTAAATGCAAGCCTAATAGTCCAGTCTCACCATGAAACTAAGTTTAGTTTAAAACTAAGAGGGACAAAAACACAGAATATTTAAACTGAGGATGAATTAAGAACAGAATAAAGTCCATCAGGAGTATTACAAAGCAGGCTGTGCCAGGCAAGCCAAATCAAAATATTGTTCTTGGATAACATTTTTAGTTTCTTTTAGCATAGGAAATGTGGTAAATCCTGAGAATATGAACTTCAGTGGATATTGTCTCACTTGTAGAAATTTTATGTAAAATGCTGAAAGTGATGATCAGTCTAAGAAGTGAGTGAAGAAATAAAGAGAGGGGAATAAATGGAGAAAGCTACCTGAAGTTTTTCTTAAGGATCAGTTTTGAGATTGATTGAATTTTTCTTTAATGGCCTTGGCAGAAGAATTGGAAATACTGATGAAATTTGCTGAAGACGGGTGTGCTGAAGAGTTAGATCAATATATAAAAGGATTGAATGGCATAGGAAGAATTGGCTGATCTTGAGGGTGAGAGGAATAGAAATGAATGGAAATTTAATAATACAGAAAGGAAGGTCATGCATTAGGGGACAAAAAACACTTCTGTTACAAGCTCCAAATTTTTATTTAAGATATTACTAAGAAATAGTGTATCAGCTGATATTTTCTAAGACATCGGAATACATTGCAATCACAAATCAAGACATAGTTTATGTAATGCAGCTAAGAAAGATAAAAATACATACCAAACAAGGTTATTTCCTGTAACACTAAATGACTAATTATGACGTAGTGTATGTTACAAATGCAGTCTCCATAATAATATGTCTAATTCTGATTAAATATGGTATAGAAGGGAATTTGAACTGTTGTTGATCCAGAGAAAGAATACTGCTATAATTGGAAGAATGCAAAATATTTGATTGGAGATCAAATCATCTTAATGTGATAAATTTAGCAATTTAGAATTTGAAATGGGATATAATGGGTGTCTTTAAATATGCATGGGATAAAATCCAGTGACAAAGAATTCTTATCTAAGGTAATAAACCATGTTGATAGAAGGATGTATGAGTATATACAGGTTTGGGATACATTTATACTTGAAAGGAAAAGAAAGTTTCTGAATGATGGAGGTGAAAATAAACCACTACCAGATGTAGAAAGGAAAAAAAAGCTTATATTACAATGCAGAGTGTCTTTTTGCCAGCAGTGTTTTCTTTCCTTAACTGGCATATAACTGGATTTAAGGGCAGAAAAGATTCCTTCTGATCCCCTAAATTCCTGGCTAGAAAATAAAAAGTATGACTGCCACATAAGAGGAAAAATAAGATGAAGAAAACCAGTTCTAGATGGTTTGGAGCTGATTTTACTGATTCTCTCTCTGCAGTCTCCTTTTTTACTACACATGTATGCAGCAAATATTCAGCACAAACAAGAGTCTGTAATAGTCTCCTGCACTCATTTGAAGGGCAGGATGAAAAAAAAAAAACCCAATATACCTAATTATGTACTTTTATTTATTAGAAGTTATAGACAAGAGGAAGTGAATTTAGTTTGCATTGAAAGGTTAATTAAAAAAAATCCCAAGCTTGTAAGACTTAACTCTGCAACTCTAATAATGATTGTTTTCTGTTTTAAAACATTTTGTAATACCTCTAATGTACCTATAGTCATATATTTTACATATGTATTTGTATCATGCTCATTTTGGGCAGTTTAGTAGAATTTATTATTAAAAATATTATATCAGGATCAGACAGATAGATGCACATAGGAAATAAGACATCTGGGTAACAGGAGTTGAAGTGCATCTAAGGCAGGATAGATACCACCCCCTCATTTTCTATATCAATTAAACTTTGGAAGCAAGAACAAAACCATAGATTAGAAAACAGCACAGCACGCATCATCATTTTGTAATGTCATGGTTGCAAGTATAACAAGACCTGAAATTTCCCTGCAGTATTAATGGTTTTATAAGTTTTGCAAGCTGTGTTTTATCCAAAGGAACATACTCCTTTTTAAGATTGCTTTATACATAAATTGGTGTATGTCATGGTTTCAGCTGAATTTACCAAAACGAGATTGACAGATGGCCCTCCCCCCTCCTTCCCCCAATCTCCGCCCCCCTCCCCCCGAAATAAGGGTGGAGTGGAAGAGATAAGGAGATTTAAAAGTTTAGAATGAACTAAACTACTTTAATGAAGAATTAATATTAAAATCAAGAAGAAGAAAATAATGAAATAGATACAATATATACCAAAC
>JAOQGH010000001.1:156993814-157006302 GCA_025769975.1 Gallinago jamesoni
AAACATTTCTTCACTGAAAGGGTTATCAAACATTGGAATAGGCTGCACAGGGAAGTGATTGAGGCACCATCCCTGGAGGTGTTCAAAAGACGGGTTGACATGGTCCTCAGGAATATGGTTTAACGACTTTTATTTCTTATATATCTTTTTGTCAGAGTTAGGTTGATGGTTGGACTACATGATCTTTAAGGTCCTTTCCAACCTAGACGATTCTATGATGTTCAACAAGGTCAAGCACAGGGTCCTGCATGTGGGTCAGGGTAACCTACAGTATGAATGCAGGCTGGGGGATGAAAGGATTGAGACCGGTCCTGCTGAGAAGGACTTGGGGGTACTGGTGGATCAAAAGATGGATATGAACTCACAATGCAGCCCTGAAAGTCAGCCATATCCTGGCTTGCATCAAAGGAAGCATGGTCAGTGGGTTTAGGGAGGTGATTCTACCTCTCTACTCTGCTCTCATGAGACCCCACTTGGAGTATTGCGTGTAGTTCTGGAGCACTCAGCACAGGAAAGACATGGACCTGTTGGAGCAGGTCCAGAGGACTGCCACAAAAATGATCTGATCAGAGGGATGGAGGGAGGAGATAGCCTCTCCTATGAAGACAGGCTATGAGAGTTGAGGTATGAGAATCTGGAGAAGAGAAGGCTCCAGGGAGAGCTTATTGTGGCCTTTCAGTACTTAAAGGGGGTTTATAAGAAAGATGGGGACAAACATTTTAGCAGGGCTTGTTGCAATAGGATAAGGGATAATGATTTTAAACTAAAAGAGGGTAGACTTATACTAGATATAAGGGAAGGAATTTTTTACAATGAGAGTGGTAAAACACTGGAACAGATTGCCCTGAGAGGTGGTAAATACCCCATTACTGGAACCATTCAAGGTCAGGTTGGACAGGGCTCTGAGCAACCTGACAGAGTTGAAGATGTCCCTGCCTATTGCAGGGGTGTTGAACTAGATAACCTTTAAAAGTTCCTTCCAAACCAAAATATTCTATGACAAACCACTTTGTTGGTAGGGGAGCAGGGAGATCCTAGTTCTTGATCCATGGTCATGCTGCTGTTCATGTACTTCAAGATTTATTTTTTTCTAAAATAAATACATACAAATTCCTGAAACATGATTAAAATATGGGTAATTATTAGCTCCTCATAGGGTATTATTCACATCATTGACTACTTTTTCAATTTATTTTTCCATTTCCATAAAACATACAATCTTTACCTCATGATGATTTGAGGGAACAAGAGCCTGGGAAGAATTACCAGTTACCACAAAAGTTATTCTAGCAAACTTGAGAACTACGTCCTGGATTCTAAAATTCTTTATTCTAGTACTCACATCTCCAACAATATTAATTGATATTCTCATCATTACATTATTATGCAAAGGGCAGATAGTATAACTTTTGGCGATATTCCAAAATAAAGAAATCTTTCCAGGTATTGTGACTGAGGCATGTTGAATACATAATATGAAGGGAAATGAGTTATGTTAAACACCATGTGTAGACACTAAGTCCAGGAAACCTATGCCATCAACACAAGCAAAGGCAGAGCAGACAAAAGGATCCTACTTATCTTCTGAGATTGGCTGTTAAACAAGTTTCTGCTAATCTAATGGGTCAACATACCTCCTAAATCTAAAAGAGGAAACACATAAAAGAAACATTTCATAGTCAAGGCCAAATTCTATAATTAAGGTAACTACAAAGAAAAGAACAGAATAACTGAGAAGACTGAAAAGATGAAGGCCATTGGAGTGCTCTCAAAGACAAATGAAATCTTGAGGTAAGTGGCTGAAACAGAATTGCTTTTTCTTAAATTAAAGAACTATTGTCTTCTTATCAAAGTAGAGGATTGTATAACACACTTCTTAATGTCAGTCACCAGGTTCTCATATTCATTGTTTAGTCAAAAAGCAGAAAATGCAAGCCAGAAATAGGGAAGTATCTCCACAGAAATGAAAGTGAGCCTGTTTTAAACACAGCATGTAATCCATCTGGGTAATTTTCTGTAATTCTGATCATTGATATAAGTTAAGTTAGTTAGCAGGTAATGATTATTTACTTTGTTTTCAGATCTGGAGTCTCAGTTCATTATATCTATTTTGTGCTGGTGTCTGAAAAGAAAAGTTTTTATTAGTTATAATTGGAAGGAAATTCCAGGAAAGCTCAGTATAGCCATGTTTATATGAGAGGGAATAATATTATGTATAATTCTCGTGACCTAGTCTGCAAGCCGTATTAAGACCTGTTTATAGCAAATAAAAGGGAGATGTAAACCACACAGATAAGCTTATATGTTAAGCAAAGGCCTTTCTTTGCCATGCTGTTGTTTTACTGGAAAGAAGAAGTGCCTGTTTTGGGAATGTCTCAGGATAGTTCTGTGATAATAGAAGGGCCAGGTAGAAAGGATTTCTACTACATCTTCTTCTAATCTTTGTTTTAGACAGGCACAAATTCGGTGATAGAATTTTAATAGAAAAGTAATTCAAAGTTCTTCCAGGATCAAGCATTTGGGGGTCAGAGAACGAATTGCATGACTACTGACTATTGGAAATAAATGTTCTAATCTAAGCTGAATTTTAAAGTTAACAGAGTGTTTGTGGGAGAAATACAAATGAATGTGCTGGTTTGCTGGGGTTTTTGTTTTGTTTTGCTTTGTTAAGCTAGAAGGTTGTTTTTCCTGAAAATTGATTTAGGCCATATAGACCAAGTACACTGAAATAGATTTTACACTTTCTTATGGACTAAAGTAAAAATTAACATATGGATGCATGAGAGTTTATTATTTGAAGTTACTGTCCCTGAATCCCCCTTTAATTAGTCGGTTTTTGTACACTCCTGTAGAGCTGTAATGTATGGTTTCACTATCATTGCATACAATTATGAGAATATATTTATGCCTGAATACAAATATGCCACAGATAGATCTACCAGAAAATATCTGATATTGCAAGACCTGTGAAATTAAGATATAGTGGTCAATGAAAGTTTCATGTTCTTCTGTGTGCACTTATGTATCCATTTTTATCTCTAGATAAGCGCTCATAAATTTTAATTGTTGCCAATTAGATGAAACTGTGACCACATAGAATTATTTAAACCTTGCTATCTATTCCCTGATAAGTCAAACTAAATTCTTGGAAAGAGTCAAAGTTTACTTATTCAGAGTTCAAAATTTTGCCCAAACATATTTGAAACTTATAATTTAAAATGTTGCCTGTGGTTTTTTTTTTCAATCTTTCTTCAGAGAAATTACTGAAAAATAGATTTCAGTTTTCCATATAGTAATCTCCAAAGTTCCTTCATGATTTGCTATTCTATTCAGACATATATTTTGCTGAAAAGTATCCTTAATTAGTACTCCACTTTATATGGGTTTTTTTTTTTATGTTTTCTCACAACTTTTCTTTTACTAGTTATTTTATGCAATGGACCATCATTATTTTGGGATGTGTTGAAGAGCACAACTGGCATTTCCATTTGAAGTGCCTGTCTATAACCAGTTCCAGATATCTACTGCATCAGTTAAAATTACAGATAGGTTACTGTGAAAGAAAAGCCTGCAAAAACATCTGTTCCTTCCTTTAATCTACTTGAACAAGATTAACATAGAATAGTTCATATTGGTGTCAAACTCAGGGTCTTATTTGATTACTTTCTCTATTACTTTGATGTGTTGGTATATTGAACTTATTGACTTGTTGATTCAATCTTTAACATCAACTTGTTTTGACTTTAGTACTATTGCAACTTTAAATAACTTAGTAATATTATGGTAAACTACAGCAACTAGTTGTTTCCTCTGGTGTATTTTGCTATATGATCCATTTTAATAAAATCCATTATCAATACAGACAACTTTTTCATTTGGCTGCGTTGAAACGTGGACTGTGAGTTCTAATGAAAGTTCAGAGGTAAATAAGACATCCTAAAGCCATTTTATTTGACTTGTTGATTAGGATCTAAATATTAGATCTACAAGAAGATTTTATATCACAACAATCAAACACAATACTTATGAAACATGTAGTCTGGCACCAAGTAAATAGACTCTATGTGCAGACAGAGAATAGCAATTAGAATAGCCAGAATATTCATCAAGGAATTGTCTTTAATAGCCCATTGTTGATTGTATAGGTACTAAATTTATGTTAAAAAGTAGTTGTCTGTGTCAGACCTGGACTTGCACCTGACAATACCAACCCAAACTGTAACTGTCAAGATGTTCTTCCAGTGATAAGGCTCTTCTTTAAAATGTATTCTTCCAGTGATGGTCGACCTCCTGGACCATCACTCCCTGCTTTTCTTCTGTGTAGGATCAAAAGATATTGCCAGAGGAGACATGGAGCGTATCAAGAGCGATTGTGTGGAGGCAAAAGTTGAGGGCATAAAGGTTCATGTGTCTTTTGCCTCTATTCTGTCAGCCAGAGGAAAAGGCTTATGAAGGAGTGGACGCATCGTGTGGGTCAGCAATAGGTTGCTGACAGCAGCAACTTAGCTTTCCTAACTGTGAAACTGCCTTTGAGAAATGCTAAGAAAAGGCAGGATTCACCTGGCCAGGTAGGGACAAAACATATTTGCCAACTTGGTGACCGACAAGGGGACGTGCGCTTTAAAGTAGGAATGATACAGATAGGAGTTGACAACCCATACAGTAATTAGGAAGTAATGGGCTGTATTGACAAACAAAGAGCCAGGTTGATGGGATAAGGCTGGAGGGGGCCTACTTCAAGTGTATGTGCATAAATGAGGAAGTGATGAGAGGGCAGGACAACAGAAGAAGCTCTTACACTTTTTCTGGGAATTTATCACCACTGTGTGCCTCTCTGAAATGCCTGTGTACTAATGCATAACACATAGGGAACATTATGCATTAGGAATTAGCAGCTGGGAGCAGTTTCAGGGCTAAAACCTCATTGGGATTACAGAGTCACGTGATAGGATAGCTCACACAGCTAGAGTATTGTAATAGTTTGATATAGGCTTTTTACAAAGGACAGGCAGAAAGGCAGCAGGGAGACATGCTTTGTATGCAAGAATTCCTAAAGTTTTACTGAGAGATGGAATGGCAAACCAGGTAAAACTTTATAGGTCAGGATTAATGCACAGACCAATATGGGTACCATCTTGACAGATGTCTGCTAAAGACTGCCTGCTCAGGAAGAAGCTGATGATGACTTCTTCCAATAACTGGAAGAAGTCTCACATTCACAGTTCCTGATCCTTAGAGGGGATATTTACTACCCTTAAATCTTCTGGAGCTGGAGCGACAAAACTTCAGGGTAAGGTGGATCAATCAATCCTGGCCAGCAGCCAGATGTCTACCTAGCTGCTCTCTCACATTTCTTAACAAAACAGGAAGAGAAAATAGGATGAGAAACCTCATGGTTCAAGATAAAAACAGGGAGATTGCTTACCAGTTACCATCATGGGCAAAACAAAACCAACTTTGGAAAAATTAAAATAGATTTGGGTAGTGAAAAATAGATTAAAAATTTAAAAACACCACTTTCTCCCCACCAGCTTCACTCCTTCATACCTGATTCTTTTACCCCTGTGCTGTAAAATGTTATGAACTAAACAGTTCATTATATACAGGGTTTAATTCTTTCAAGAGTTTGTATATTTTTTTAACAATAGTGATAAAATTGATTGATATAAGAATTGCTGGTTGAACTATAGGTTCTTGGTTCGAAAGTGTAAAATACATTCCTGTAAAGGCCACACAGACCTTTTGTGTTTCATTCAGTCAGGAATCAAAATGCAACTTTTTAGTAACCTCAGCTCAGTTGCTCAGACATATACTTTAAGACAAGAAAATATATTTCATGTTATTTCATAGGGCAGAACTCAAACATGGTTATCAAAATTTCTAAATGTTCTGATGTGATTGAACAATGGCAATTTGTCTCCTGGATGGCTCTTCCTACAGCAAGACAACTCATTTGTCTATGTCAGTGTATATTGTTCTGGAGTGTAATGTTTGTTTTACTTTCAGGAACTGTTAGTAGTGGTTTATTTGGCTTTATGAAGGAGAAAGGGTGAGATTCAGGGAATAAATTAATAATGATATGGAAAATTCTTATTTTTTAATGATAGCCCCTTAAATATTTTTTTTTAACAAATCCAATGGACTAACCTCAGACTGATCATTTTGGAAAATATAGTTTTAATGTCAACATTTATTTTAATCCATTTGTGAAAGATAATTATTTTTGATTAAATGTTTTGTTCCGAGGCTATAAGCCACTTCTTGGAAAGCAGAGCCTCATCATGTGTAACAGTTATGTGAGAAAACAAATGCCATAACCGCAAACATCTCCCCTTCCTTCTTTTCCCCAGCTTTTATTGGTGATCATGAAGTCATATGGTATGGGATATCCCTTTGGTCAGGTGGGGTCAGCTGTCCCAGCTGTGTCTCCTCCCAGTTTCTTGTTTACTTTCTTGCTGCAGGTGGCAGAGTGGGAAAAATGAAAGGTTTTGACCCTATGCAAACAGTTTTCAGCAATAACAAAAACACAGTTGTATTATCAACACTGGTCTAGTTACATATCTAAAACACAGCACCATATGGGATGTGGTGAAAAAATTTAACTCCATTTCAACCATATGTAGTACATCAGCTCTCTCTAAAATAGTCATGAAGGTTGAGACTCAGCTGTACAAACACAAGCCTGTAGTGACATATGAGCTCATCATGAGTGACCTTCTATATGCTGTTTAGAATGCTGAATGTCTCTCTAAGGCTCTCAGTTAGCACTGCACAGATAACTTTGATACCCTATAACATCTTAAATTTCAC
This sequence comes from Gallinago jamesoni, assembly GCA_025769975.1. NCBI lineage: Eukaryota > Metazoa > Chordata > Aves > Charadriiformes > Scolopacidae > Gallinago > Gallinago jamesoni. Next base: position 157,000,625 of record JAOQGH010000001.1, read on the forward strand.
CATATGCATGTCCAGTAATTTAATCCCACTACACAGGTACCCATTTTAATAGGTTGATCAAAAGGTTTGTGTAGATCACTCCAGGACCACAGTAGAATGGCGAGTCATGCATCTTACTTCCTAGACATCCTTCTACCTCCTTCCTTTATTGTTTGGTTTTAAGTGCTCTGCAGACCTAGTTACATGTAGCTGAGAGTGTTAGGTCACAAGAATAATATAGCTGTGTTAGTGAAGTGTCCTTCACTATAACTTAAAGTTTAATATTAGTAACTTAATCATGATTGGTTTTTTTTTGTTTTTAATATTTCATTTGAAAAATGTGGTCTCATTCACGCTGTCTGTGGGTGAGTGAGGGTGTGTGTATGTTGGCTTGTGGTTGTGGGATTTTTTGTTTGGTTGGTTGGATTTTTGTTTTGGTTTGGTTTTTTGTGGTTGGACTTGATGATCTCAAAGGTCCCTTCCAACCATGAATATTCTGTGATTCAGAAAATCAATCTACACCTTTTCTTAAATTCAGGAGTAATTTCAGGGTTTTTTACGCTGATTTATAATCTACTTTTGCTTACAGAAATGATTCATTTTGTTTCTAAATTTTTATTTGGTATGGGAAGAAGAATGTTAAACTTACTTATTCTTATGCACATTTTCAAAATGATGTCATGGCATTTGTTCAGCTGCTGTGTATGGAATGCTCAGACAATACAGTTTTAATGTTAATGGAAATTTACTATTATTTGTCAGAGTTTTAAGAATACAAGACAAAAAAAAGAGTCTTCTTATTGTACAATTCACTGACAATTCAGTGGTATAAAAATTCACTATAGAAAACTAACATGAAAAAATAATAAAAACTACTGAACTTCTTGTTCGTTATGATTTTTCAATTTAAAAAATAGTTTTCCATCAAGCAATATTAAGAGCATTTATTTCAGCTTAAGAATTGTATTTTATTCATTAAGAGCTGATTTATACACAGTGAAAACACAAGGTAAAAAGCAAAACATAGCAAAAATATATATATTTTTTGCTATATATATATAGCAAAAAAAATAAAGCAAAAAAAGCAAAAAAGTCATAAAATAATCCTTCTTTCTTGAGTCCAGCTTGATTAAGAGCAATGGAGAAACAAGCACTATAGATAGGAATTAGAGAATTTGAGTATTTTATATAATTAATGATTCATATCAAGACCCCTTCCTTTTAGTCTGATGAAAATTAATGAGATTACTGAAATCAGATCACAAGATATTTGGGTGAACAGAATGCCTTAATATAGCATGAATTTCTCTGCTTTCTGCTTCCTAGAAGATGAACAGTTTACAGATGGAAGCTGTATGACAGTTCAGGCTAAGCTTTGAATCCTGGACTTCTTGTACTAGATACATATGACTGAGTAATGAATCATTAGGTCTGCTACTCTAACTGATAAAAATACAAGGATATGGACTCAGACACAAATGTCACCAGCTGTTACATGCTAGCAGCCTCAATAGGAGTGAAGAAAATGGTGGTAAATTAAATAAACAAGTAAATAAATAAATATAACAGAGAAGGATTATAAACTAAAGTAGTGTAATTAATTCCCAGTTCCTGGATGGGACACTTAGAAGTTTGATTTGAAACTCTCAGAGTATTTGAGGCCTTTAGCGGTTCGCATTCCACCAGCTGGTCATGAGCGCCAATCCAATTCTTATCGTGGGTATGGTAGGATTCCCCAGTAGGAAAATAAGTAGGAGCAACAAAACTAGTCCATGATAAGAGTTTTGCTGACTTTCCTTCCCTCCTTTCTTTCCCCAGTACAGACTTCTAGGTACACTCTCTTGAGACTTATCTGGAACTCTCACTCTGTGCAGAAAACAAAGGAGAAAGTCTATGTTGTGGGTTGACAATGGCCAGCATCTAAGTACCCATACAGATGATTGCTCATTCCCCTGCTCGCACTGGGATGAGGGAGAAAATAGGACAACCGAAGTGAAAACTTGTGTGTTGAGAGAAAGATAATTCAAGAAAATAAAGACAAAAAAAAAAAAAAGAAGAAAAAACAAAGAAGTAATGCAAAGGCAATTACTCACTGCCTCCCACAAGCAGGCTGGTACACTGCCAGTCTCTGAGCAACAGCTACCTTGGAAGACAAACACTCTCCATTTCCTCCCCTTTTTTTTATTGCTGAGTATGATGTTATATGGCATAGAATACCCCTTTGACCAATTTGTGTCAGCTGTCCTGGCTGTGTCCACTCCTAACTTCTTGCTGGTCCCCAGCCTACTCTCTGGAAGGGGGCAGACTGAGAAACAGAGAAAGTGGTGTTGCTGTGAAAATATTATTAATTAATTAATTAATTAACTTGGAAATAATTTATTCCTAACATTAATAATATTAATTTAATTATAACTAATAGCAACAAAACATTGGTGTGTTATCAACAAAATTTTGATCTAAACATAACATCTAAAATATGATGTCATGCAGGTTGGTATGAATAAAGTTAACTCCATTCAATGCAAGCTCAACAAATTTTGAAATCTATGTTCTTCTAATCCTGAAGAACTTTGAATCCAAGAAAAGTATTTCTTTCATCAATCATTCTTGCTATCTTTCTGTTGATTGACTTGGAAGGATAATCTCTAATTTAACTTTTTCAGTGTTAAACCGCCATGCAACTGTGAATGCAATGGCTGCAGGGCTAGATGAACAGTTATCAAGTATGCGGGTGATTCCAGACTAATGAAATAGGAGACTATTTTCTAGATCATTACATATCCACTGCTTAGCGTATGTGCATAAATTGTCCTACAAAGAGTGTTTCCTATAATGTTATTTACTGATTGGTTAATATAGGTGCAAAAATAGTACTAGGAAGAAACTAAAATAATTAGGCTTGGAGTGCTTTCAGTCTCCTGTATTCAAATTAGGCTACTAATCAGCCAAGACACCTTGGCTCCAAGTGATTCTAAGTGAAGAATCACTTGGCTCTAAAGATGGGAATTCTAGTCTCTGGTCTTAAGACTCCTTATGTGTTTTTTTCCAACACTTTAAAAAAATGAAAAAGTTATAAAGGGAAAGAACAAGATCTAGGACTTTTTCTGGCATTCTTTTCTGAAGATGCCAGAATCATTAGTCATTAGAGTTAGTTGGGTTTTGGGTTTTGGTTTGGGTTTTTTTTTTTTTGATGCCTCTAGATCAATTAATTTTGCACATTTTTTTACTTATCGCTGAGAAACCACAAGGAAGTTGAAGCATCACTCCTTACGCTAATACAGTATTCAGACCTTCACTGAGCATCAACTGGAGGCTAGACAGGATGATAGGACTACAGCATCTCAGGTGCCTATTTTGAGGCAAACAAATTGAACTTTAGCTTCTTACTTTACTCAAGAATTAGACCTTGAATCTGTTACCTAATGCTGCATATCTGGTGCTACTTAATGTTTCAGCAGTTATTCTAGACCTCTAGCTGTTATTCTGGAAGTTTTTACGTCTTCTGTGTCATAATTTTCAGCCTCCTGCAGTTATCTCAAATTTACTGAAATATCTCATATATCTCTGTAAGGTACTTAAGACAAAGAATGAAGAACAGAAAGACAAGATAAGAAGATATCCTACATTCCATTGTAAAGTATGTGGTAAAATTATCTCCTGCACTCTCATTGTTATCACTTTCACACCAGCAGAGTTTAGTTAGACAACCTTCACTATGACACTGGCATGATGTATTGTTATTTACACCTAAGTGTTTGTATTTGCAGAGATCATATAGGACATCCTTAAACTGCAGCACGTAAAATGAGATGAGATGCCCATGTGCAGGCATATGAATCCCATCCTTATGTTCCAGTTATCATCAAAAGAGAGAAATGCCATTTATGCATTTCTTTTATTTCATTGCAGGCATTGAAAGTTAGATTAGTTTAATGCTGTCCTAAAGGCTTTATATTATTACCACTGCAGAAGAAGTATATCATATATTAATAGTTAGAAAGCATTCAACATGGTTGCAGAAAATGAACATCAAATTACTCTAACATCCTCTTTGCATGCATATTCACAGAATCATAGAATTATTTAGGTTGGAAAAGAATGTTAAGATAATCAAGTCCAATCATTACCTTAGCACTTCCAAGTCCATCACTGAACCACGTCCCTAAGCACCACATCTACAAGTCTTTTAGATAGCTCTGGGATGGTGACTCAACCACTTCCCTGGGCAACCTGTTCCAAAGCTTGACAACCCTTTCAATGAAGAAATTTATCCTAACATCCAATCTAAACCAGCTCTGGTGTAATTTGAGGCCATTTCCTCTTGTTTTATCACTTGTTACTAGGGAGAAGAGTCTGACCCCCCTGCTACAGCCTCCTTTCACGTAGTTGTAGACAGTGACAAGGTCTCCCCTGAGCCTTCTTTTCTCCAGACTAAACAATCCAAGTTCCCTCAGCTGCTCCTCTTAAGACACATACCCAGTGCTTCTAGAATTTCTGAGGAACATAATTCCTAGGAATAATACGTTTCAGAGCTACGAGACACTGAACTTTGTGTTCTTTTTGAACAATTGTATTGTGAAGTTTTATTTTTTATGTTGTGAAAGATTCGTAATTTTTTTTCCAAATTGGGAAAGTCTTAAAAGTTTTAGTTGATCCTTTCTCTGACCCAGAGGTGTGAACCAATAAAGATCTGCCTTAAGCATTGTCTTATTTGGGGTAGTTCTAGGGAAAAGTTGGAGCTGTGATTGTATTTAAGTATCCCTCCTTTGCCCACCATATTCAGAAATTTTTATGAGCCTTTATGACTTATATTTTATCCCTGTATAGAGTCTAACCCCAAAATTTTAGGGGTAGGATCCTGTTCAGAACTAAACCGGACAAAACTCAGATGTGTATATGTAAGTTTTTAATATTCAAGTGCCATATGAGATGTCTCAGAATATCCAAGGCATATACACAGGTCTAGCAGAGATTGCACAGGTCAGATAGCCAAGGCACTGTGCAGCAGGAGTGACAAGTGAAGGTTAAGCAGTACAATCAAAAATGTAGAAAACAGTATTAAATATCTACTCATATATTACTGAATCGAATCCTTACATTTGAAAATTTTATTCCAGGTTCATTTCAGTTGACCACTCATAGATGTACAATGTGGATTTATAGGGCAACTCAAATGATCCTAGATTTATATTAGATGGCATAAATTTTACTAGTCTCCTTAGAATTTTATGAGTTTCATCTTACCATTTTTTCTTCATTTCCTCTGGTGTTTCCCTCTTAGCAGTTTTCACATATTACTATCACATATCACAAATAAGCAGATAGCTGATATGATTGTATAACACTGAGAAGCGGTTATGTAAAAATGAATCAGTAATTATATGTAGTAATATTAAGAAATACATATTTTTTTCTTTTATTAAATTAGAGACAAGAGGGTATTTTTAGTGATGTAGGATATCTTGGGTCATTGAATCTACACTCAATATAGACCTTTGTGGTGGTTTCGGACGAAATTACCAAAATCAGACTGACTGATTGCACTTCCTCCACTCCTCCCATCCCCTCCCTGAAAAAAGAGAGGAGAGGAAGAGATAGGGAGATTTAGAAGTTTAGAATGATCTAAACTACTTTAATGAAGAATTAATATTAAAATCAAGAAGAAGAAAATAATGAAATAGATACAATATATACCAAAC
>JAOQGH010000001.1:157014746-157035825 GCA_025769975.1 Gallinago jamesoni
ATTTTCCCCTTCTGGCCGCAGCGGCGGTTAGCACCCTGCTGAGTGCGCGTGGCTGCCACGTGGTCCTTTGTTGCCGTTTGAGGCTAAACCACGACATACCTATAATCCATAATAACAATTTATAAACTGGAAAATATCTGTCTAGATTTATTCACTTAGATAATTAAGCTGTACTAATTCTGTTTGTGTGTAATTGGTATGTATTTCTGAATTACATCAATAAAGTGAACAATAGTAGTGTTACGTATTTTTAAAAAGGATGGAAACAGAACTACAGAATATAATCTGCTGCTGTCCTAAATGTGTAGTACATAATAAGTAATACTTTTGATGGTTAGGTATCATTTCAAGCAACTGGACTTCTTCAGTACTCTTCATAAGGGTTTCAATACCAAGACTTTTGTTTAAAAAAGAAAAATGGTTACCTCTGGTGTACAAATGAGAGTACTTTTTCATCAAATAATCTGCACATTTTGAAGATGAGCATGGAGAAACAGTATTACCTTATAAAATGCAGCTTGACAGGGATATAACCTAGAAATAAGAGTGGTTTTTCTGGAAAAACAATTTAAAACTGTCCAGAAACAACAATGGAATTTAAAAAGAAATTTTACCCCATATATAAGTACTAGACTCAGAGAAAAGGGATTATGAGAACTTTTTGGAAAAGATATCCAGGTATAGCTAAACTACCAGAAAACAAACTACATGATCAAAACCTTAAGAATTTTCTACAGGGTTATTAACTAGTCCTTGGATACAGGAAAGTGTCATTTTATCCAGAGGGAATGTGATTGGTTAGAAATGCTATCCATCACACACATCCATAGTGAAGTTACTTTCAGGGAGTACGTGCAGGCTTTAAAAGCAATGCAAAAAAAATCCAAGATAAAGCAATTCACTATCAAGACCTGTTGACATAAACAGAAACATTTAAAAATGCACATTGAATGGCTAAGAAATTCAATTCCTTTCTGAAGCCGAACAAGTTACTACCGTGACAAACTCAGGAAAAATAAAGTTTTACTTTAGGCAAAGGCTTCTAACCTGTTAAGTAGAAATCTGACAATAATTATAAATAATCCAAGTAGTCATTTTTTGTTTCTCATTCAGTATTAACTTTGTATGCCATAACTAGAATATTGCAAATAAGGAGTAAAATATTAGTGTTATAAAATTAGTTGATTTTCATAATACTCCAGTAACTCTGGCTGACAGATTTTTTTTTATATTAATAAGCACATTGGAACTAATGAGGAGGATAATTTGTTATTATTACAATTTAGGGAAGTTTCTTAAATAAAAAGAGGCAACACTTAAATATATTTACCTCATTTTGGCCAAGAATTAGATCAGAATAAACAACTGACCATGCTCTTGCTATATGACATGAACATTTGCCAAGTATCTAGGATAGTTTTAGCTACTACTTTACACAGTTTTTCATAATACATTCATTGTTTTGAAGCAATAAAAAGCTGTTTCACTTCTCTATAAAGAGAAATGCATTCCCATCTTGTCTCAGATAACTACTTGGGACAGGGAATTGGGACTTTTTTATCACAGTTTTAATTTCGTCCTTTATTATGGTATGTTTCCTGGTCAGCAAGTTGCACCAGTTCAGAAGCATCTGATCACTTAAGAAAGTACTATATATTCTAATGCTAAGGAAATGGTAGATATGCTGATATCTAATCATAGCTACACTGAAATCAAGAATATACCATTAATGGCTTCAGTGCATTCTAGATTTTATTCAATGATTTATATAAAGTTCTGGTTTTCCTGGAGTGAAAATAGTGTTAATAATCCAATGGCCATGAGAGAAACCTTGCTTCCCCAGCCTTAATGCAGAGGTGTGTGCAAAGCAGCCCTGGCATAAGTGATGCCTTGCTACAGCTGCTAGCACCTTCCAGCTTCAGGCAACCTCCTGTCCCACCATGTGTATGTCAGATGCACTGCTTATTCTCAGCTAGTTCAATGTGCTTGGCCTGAGACCCCCCTGTGCACTACACGTGGGTTCACTCTCACACCAGGAGCAAAGCCAAGATCATAGTTTAGAAGAAAACAAGCTGTTCTCTGGCTGAAGAAGGAGTTAGAAATGGATAGTAACAAAAGAAGAGTACTTTTGTTCCTGCAAACATGGAAAGTCAGGGTCAGATTGCTTGTGGAGACTTCGTGTAGCTTCAAATTTCAAGTTTACTCTTCTACAACAACATTACCATAATACTATCAATAATATCTAATTGTGAAATTAACATTGTAGAGATTTTGTGTGTAATTAAGTCTAATCTAGGTTTACTTAAAAAAAACACAACACACACCTCCACCCCGCCCCAACTAAGCAACTTTTGGAAGCCTTTTGAAATAAATCGGACTGTGTATATACTTGCTTGTAGTGTAGGGGAAAATAAAGTGTTTGAGATATTTGGTGTTAACACCCTCTTACACAGATATGAGCAAGTATGTGCTCCTGGTGTAGTTCTGTTTTAGCTGTTTGAGAAGCCAGAGTAGGGATAATCCTTCATTTTTCTAGTCTCCTTTTGTAGGTTTAAATGTGGTGGGCTAATCAGCCACATGCTGGGTTTAAAATTATAAGTGACACATTTGAGGTAATGCTTGCAAAGCTGTATTTTTTATTTTTTATTTATTTGCTAAGGTAGCATTTAGTTTGCATCTTTGAATAGATGAAAAATATTTCTTGCTTATAGATGAATGAGCAAAAGTGGGAACCAGCATGGCAAGGTAAGAGGGATGGGGTGTATACTTCACAGAGGTAAAGGACAAAGGTATAGGTACTGAATTTGTACTGGGAATTACTATGACTATATAGCAGTACCTGAAATCAAATTCATTCTTTCTTTACATATTTTTAACACCTTTAGAGCTGTGTGCAACTGAGCAGAAAATAAAACACTTAATCAACAAAAAAATTTTAAGAAGGATATTGCGCACGTGGCTTAAGAATTAAATAAAAAATCAACAACAATTAGCAACCCACTTTCTGTTGGAGAATATTTCAAATATACCATCTTTAGTTTTTGCCTATGCTACTCCAACCATTTCAAAACCAAGTAAAAATTGATTTCCTTTCCTACACTGAATTCTGAAGTGCCTAATAAAAACCTGCATTACCAAAGAGAAGCTGGATCTCTTAAGTAAAGTTATCATGTGGAGAATTTTTATTTCATTGTTATTTTGCCTTCATGTGGAATATTATTAGTATAGAACTTCATGTATACTCAGTTACTTACAGTGTTCTACAACCATAAATCTGACAGTAAATATTCCTTCTTGTTATATAAAATTTAACTTTGTCTCATGCATCCAGACAATTCCTTAAGTTAATGCTATCAGATAGTAATAATTCATGTAATAGTAATAGATGTAATATATATTACTATTACTATATTAAAGAAATAGTACAACTTACAAGTTTGTCTCATTATAAAGTTTGAAAACTATAAAGATTGTCACATAGTTATCTTCTACATTTGTTTTCCAGGAAATACAGTTTTCTTAAGCTTTAAAAATGTCTTAGTATTTTTCACAGAAGACAAATCCAATGATGAATAAATGTCTTCTATTCCAAAGTTAGTAATTACTGTAAGGAAAACAAACAATAATTTCAGTGGGCCAGGATGCATGCTTATACTTCAGTGACACACAATTTTTAATTGAGGCAGACACAAAGAAATTCTCCTCTTTTGAATCTTAGATTTTTAGAAATCTATGAAGAGGGAAATCTGTCAGGCGAAAGGCTCAATTGTATTTTTCTGATGAATCTGAAGTTCGAGAGATCCATTGTCATCACACAAAACCATATAATAATCAATTAAAAATCCTGCTGCAGTTGTCTGTATTCACAAAGAGATATATTTTCCTTCAAATTGAAAGAGACATGAACTACACAAACATATCCATTTGAATCTTCCAATTTGGCATTTTACTTCTTCCATTTTGTCTACAAAAGACTCTGCACAGAATTTTGAAGGAGGTTCTTAAGTCTTCCATATCATGCTGATAATCTGTAACAGTAAAAATTCCTTCAGCATTGCTACCCATTGCATGAAGAATATAAAATCAATATAGATGCTTGGACAGTCTTTATCCAATCGATGCAGTTAAGCTTTGCTCCATACATCTCTGCCTAAGGCCCACCCTCATTCATTCACTTTGCTAAGGTGTTAAGGAGAAAGCTGCGGCAAAAGACAAGGTTAGTGTTTATATCACTAAGCCACTGTACAACTCTTCATTTCTTCTCTTAATGCTTACTCAAGAATTGATCTAATTTCTAATTATAGAAGATAGGTTAATTTCCCAGCTAGAGACCATGAATATTGTTGTGCCTTTGATGCAACTACTTTTTCTTCCTCATTACCACTGAACTTTCTGAGTCTTACTCATAAAGCTTTTCATGCCTGGAATTTCAGCAGCTGAGTGTCTGTTAGAAAGCCAGAAGCTGCTTTTTGATTTGCTGCCCAGTGTTAACCCACCAGGATCTGCTGTAGACTGTGCAATGGACCATGCACCAGCTGGGAATTGCTGGGACCATATGCCAGATGGAATTTTATCCAAAATGCCTATTGCAATGAGATAAGCCTGTTGCATATTTCTCTGTAGTTTAGCCAGCCACCGGAATTCATGTTCTTCTGCGACCTTGTCTCAAAAAATGCTCTGCTATAATGAATTACAATTATACTCTCTAGTTTTGCAATATAAATATTGGTAAGTCTTCTCTTAGTCAAGAAAACTCCTTCATTATAAGAATTGGTCAAAACACTATTGGCTAGAAAAATAAGGGGATTATTCAGAAACAGTAACAGAGAAACTGCTAACACTGTCGTATTTTGAGAAACAAAATACTTCCTAGGTAATAGTTTCTGAACAACCTTTTCCGAATAGAATCTGTTGACATTTGCTGATGACTCAAGTTCAGACATACAGCTGTCTTGAAATATGACTTTATTTTCACCTTTCTGAATTATGGTCCTTTTTCTGCAAATTGTCTTCATAGACAATTTTAGGACCCAAGCTCCCAAAAATTAAGAAAATATAAAATATTTATTTATTTATACCTGAGAGGGGATTATTATGTCAGAAGTGCTAGCACTGGAGATATTTGAGAAGTGTTTTTAGAAAAAAAGAAAAAACATGCATAGCAACTTTGGTCTCTCAGCAGCAGCTGTTGCAAACGTATTGTAGTGACCTGCAACTGCTGCAGTCTACCATTTTTTGCTCTATTATAGCAGCTAGTTAGCCTTGATAATGCAAGAATATGCCAACTGCAAAATTTCCATCACTGGTATTTCATTGTTTATTATAAGTAAAAAATATAAGGGGGGAGGGGAATAAAGTTTACATATAAGCTAAAACCAGATAAGATCTGTTCTCATTTTTGTTCAGTTCCAATGTAAACAATTGTGTACATGTAATTACATGAAAATACAAACTTACACACTTCCATCTCTCATTCATTCACACTCTTCCTTTCAACCACTCATCCCACAGCCTGTCACAAAATGTTTTCATTTCGTGACTTATTTGTGTTATGACTTTCTCTGTGACAGACTATTTATTCAACAACATTCATCTACATTTTCTTTTTAAAAATTCTCCCGAATGTGGGTTTTTTTCCCTTAATCATGTGATGTATATTTAAAATAGAATAATTCATGTAAATATAATTTCTAAAGCTTTTACTTTTACAAAAATTTACCATTTAGTGATGTTAGAGTGCAGGATACAATCCTGTCAATTTGAAACAAATCAATAATCATGAATCTTTCTAATTCCAAATGGTTTTGTCTAGTCATTTCACATCTAATGGTAGAAATTGGCCACTGATAGCTACAAAAAGCAAATGACAGATAGATGTACTTAGTATATCGAAAAATCAGAAGTCAAATATGAAATATATAAAAAAGTATATAACATATTCTATGTTACACTGGAACTGTATTTCTTATTATTTATTTATTTTTTAATTTTGTGTTTAACTCCTGTTATTTTGTTATTATTTATTTTAGGAAATGCATGTGATATAAGTAAAGAGTCACTAGATTTCTTCTTTTTCATAGTTATAGTTAAAACAGGTTTCATAGGTTACATTTACACCTGCGGCTCTAAGTCAGTAGGAAATATTTTTGATCATACAGTAAAATATTTTCTGGAAAACATGCCTTGTCCATAGTCACAAAACCCACTTAATTCCTGTATTACATATATTGCTGAACTGCTTCTTTATATTCTGCCCCAGTAATCTCTATGATATTATGTAATGTTTTGAAACATGGCAAATCCCACAAATACATCTCTAACTCCAATTTAAGGGTATGCTTCCTCACAAAATTCCTTTAAAGTGTTGCTTTGACAATTGACTAATTCATTTGCCTATGTCTTTCTAGTTTAATGAAGACTACATGGCTTTAGGCAGTGAAAATAGATGTAGTTTCAGAATCAATTGAAAAGAATGTAGTCCTTTAAAAAGTGAATATTCTAGAAGTCTGGCAAAAATCTTAAAATGTACATAAATAATTTTATCCAAATAAAATTTTTATAATTATCATTTTCATTCTGGATTTAAAACAAAGGTGGAGGGCATGTTTTCACATTTTAAGGCTTGTACATACAGAATTTACCAATTCTATTTTTTTCATCTTTCATGCTTCACTTGTTGCAAAACTCAACACAGCATCACATATCTATCCTAAATAATGAAAGGCTTCCACTCTTATTGAAAATTTAAGTTGTCTGAAATGCCAAGGGGTGCCTGTATTTAATCTATTGAATCTCACACTACTGATTAGATTAAACTATGTGTTGAATACAATATGAACTTAGACAACAAAGGGGTTAAACATAGACATTTTTGTTATTTTAGATGCCATGAGGTACATGATAACGCCACAAAAGAGCTAGCAGATGTAGGACAAGGAAATATGGGAATCCTGCATCTGTCTGGACTCACTTCAAGAGACCAGGCAGGTTACCACAGTGTATCTCAAATGACAACAGACAACAACTGTATTTTGATAAGAGCAGAGCCTCTACATATAGGCAGAATGAAATCTAGCTTGTATGCACAAATTTTATTCATGTGTATCCTCTGTTGTTTCATTGCTTCCATATTTGATGGCCATAAGGGTAATCTCTACTTCCAGCTTGCAGAAGAAGATGTGGATTTTTAGGCATCAGCTAACTAACGACTGTTAAACAACTGACACTGTTGAGTTCACTTCTTTATCACATTGATTCCAAATTGATTCTGAGTAAAAAGACTCAAATTCAGATGGACTTTACTAGACTTTATCTTTATGTGTGGACATATTAATTTCAAATGTCTTTCTAATTTCTCTATTGGGAAGGAACAGGACAACCATTCATTCATCACTTCAATCTTCCCCTAAGGCTTTCATGGTTGTCACAAGTACTATCAAAGAGATCAGACACTTTGAACAAAATCTTTGTTTTAGGAATCTTTGGAAACTAATCTAAGCATGTTTAATCTACTGAAAAGTGAAAATTAAACAAGCTGAAATTCACAGGTAGCTAAACCCTGCAAGGGAGCTTACAGGAGGGTTTATGGAAAGGAAAAGGGTTACACTTCCATGTTTCTTCCCAGCTGATTGACTATGAAGATGAGAGGATCAATTACCTTTTCTACTCTGCTTCTGTATGATCAGCTGCCTCTTGAGAAAGGAGTAGGGGAGGAAATATCTCTTCCATTCAGTAGTGAGATAAACACATTGCTTGGAAAGCTGCACATTGTGAGACCCCTATTAACATGAACAGAATGTACATTCTTTATTTTCATTTTTTTTACAATCTATTATTTTTTATTGCATATTAAAATCATTATTAGAAAAACTACTCTTGATTGACTTCCTTAGTCAATACTTCTGCACTTATCAGTGATAAGAAAGGAAACGAAGTTGCACAAAGCTGTGATATTTGGAGCTTGTGAAGTAATACAATTTATGTAGACTCTTATTAGAGTGTAAATACAGGGATGATTAAGTTGCAATGCTTTCCTTTACTTTTTCAGGAAACGTTCATCCTAATATGGCTGGTTTGCTGAGAATGAATAAAAGCACACTGCAGATCAGAGCTGTAAAATTAGCTTTGTTTAAATAATACAATCATTCTAAATTTTGTGGCAATGTGGGTTCATGGAAACCTGAAAACACTCTGTCCAAGTTTAACATAATTTGTGAAGAAAGCTCTGTGGAAAGCAATGGCCACAAACAACTTCTTAACAGAATATTAATTCCAAGGCAATTTACTTACAAGGTTGATAATGACAGGTCTGAGAACTGACTATTTCAGGAAAGCCATGAACAAACTGGAAGAATGGGAAATTGACTTCAGGACAAGATCGTATAAGGTCATATAGTTTATGGCATCACAGATCACTGCATGTCAGAAAGTCTGTACCTTGATACTCGTGTCAATTGCTTGAGAAAGCAATTACAGAGGCCTGACAAGTTAAGAGCTTCAAGAAGCAACAGGAGACATTGCAGGTTTTTGTTAATCCCATATGCAACTTCAACTGTGTTACAGCCTAGTACCATCTGTTAAGGAAACAGAAACCAATATCACAAATTTACAACCAAATTTCGAAACAGCCTGATATAAGCCATATTCCTTGGGGTGAACTTGCACTGAGCAATCCTTGCATACATCTGGTACAGACAGAACCACTGGCAACCACACGATGAATGCCCAGCCATGTATGACAGATGTCATAAGTGGGGCTACTATGCCTACATATGCTACTCAGAGCCTGAATCCTATGCATATGAGCCAGCTGCAGGTGTTAAACTGGAATATTTTTCTAAAACATGCACTGGAAATTAAAACTGAGCCAAACAATTGAACTGAGGGTATTCTTTTCTAAGACACTTCACTCTGCTTTAAGACTAACTCAAAAGCAATGTTGCAGGTACTTACGATAATAGGAATCTCATATGATTCATCTTCCTTCCTAACACTAAATTGAGACATACATTCTGGGACCTACTGCATGAAAAGCATATAGTCATGCCTAAATAAGCAGATATCTATATGAAGACTTTTAATGACTGTTGAGCTTTAAGGGAAGTAAAGAACACATCGGGAGGAAAGGTTGAATACAGATCAGTCTGTAAGGGTAAATTTGTCTGAAAGTTCCTAAGGTTGTTTTACGGACTTCATCTAAAATAACTCTTCATAACCACTTATAAGAAAAAATATATTCCCATTAAAATAAAATAAATCTTCATGAGATCAATTGCCTTGCTGATACTCAAAATACTCTGCCCAAAGTTATTTTTTTTATAACTCATTGTGGAAGTTGGAGTCATACTATTTTTTTCCTTTTTTTTTTTTCCTCGAATTTTCCTCATTGAGCAATGAGGTTGAAAAGGAGAGAGACAGCACTGTTGCTGGACAATTTCTCAGAAAATCATGCTAAAAATGTAAAAAGTAGGACATTGTGTAAAACAAAATGTGTAATTTTAATTACAGACTAGTTTAAATGGTCTGCTGTTTTTCTAATAATCATAGTCTAAATAATTAACTCCTATTTACGTTAATTAGCTTTCCTTCCAACTCTCCTGGATTCCCAGCTGTAGGATGTCCCTGTGGGGCTTTCCCATTCCCTGAACTGATGTTTTACCAGGACTCATTTTCTTCTTCATTGTGAAGGATATCTTTTATCTAACTTAATCATTCCTCTTCCTCTTCTCCAGTAGCACCTTTTAACTAGTACTGACACTGGCCATCTGTAGATATAGTAAAGGACTGAAGGCAAAAATCACATACTCAGCAGTTGAAGCTGTTCAACAGAGACATTGCTACTTAACTTACATTACCACTAAAAATATGAAATTTAATATTGCACCTACTGCTTTACTCATCTGCAACATGTAGAATTCTCTATAACTCCATTTTACACAACATGATTACTTTGCTGAAACAGTACTTAAGGAAACTTTTATTTTGATGCTGATTTTGGTGAGTGTGGTCTGACACCCCTCTTACAGCCTCAAACAACTGCAATAGATGTAAAATTTTGAGACATAATCTGACAGTCTATTGAGGTACACTGCTGGTTTACAAGATAAAGTTCAATCAATATTTATATGAGATTTTTCATGCATGATATTTTAACATAGTGCAGTTCAAGGCATATAGAATATTGAAGCATACATTGTGAACTCTATTTTGTTTATAAAGTCTAATGGCTCTAATGGATAGATTAAATACCTCAATTGCAATTCCATATCTCTTAAATATACATTAACAAGCATTTTTCATATTATCTAATCTTAATCTGGAAGGAACAATTAGAGAGTAGCTACAAGAAAGTACTTTCACAGTACTTCTCCATAGCACCCCAATAAAAACAAGCAAGCAAACAGCTATAATAAAAACAAGCAGGTAAACAGTAAATACAACCCAAACAAAACAAGCAAACAAAAAAACCTGAAAAACAACCCAAAAGTGACTAAACCATGTTATTAATCGCATATACAGTTTTTAAAAATTATGTTATATTGCCTGTATCTGTTAACTAAGGCTTAGATTCAGCAATATGTTAAAATAAATAGATAATTTGCATCATATCTATCAAAATTCCAAAGATATTTAGACCTCACGTTCATTTTTAGGTTCCTAAATCACTTGTAGTTTTCATTGTGGAACATGAGTGCAGTTTTCTAGAGGTAGTCTTTAACAATGCCTAAAAAAGGCATTGTCTCAGCTAAATGCCTACATGAAATGGAAATAAGAACAGCTCAGTCATACAATCAGACATCTGTGTTTCTCTTTATTCATGTTTGTGTGTACACATGATTGAATATTTTCAAATCCTCTAGGTTAGTGAGTAAGCCTAGTACTCACTGCGCATTTGTGTACAACCATATTGTATGTTTGCGTATACACATGTTTATATGTGCATACACAGAATCATGAGATTGAAGAATCACAGAATTACTGAGGTTGCAAGGGACCGCAGGAGATCTTCTGGTCCACCCCCCTGCTCAAGCAGGGTCAACAAGAACCAGTTGCCCAAGACCGTGTCCAGAGGGCTTTTCACTATCTTCAGAACAACCTTACTGGTCTACCTGTGCCAGTGCTCAGTCACCCTCACAGCAAAAAAGTGTTTCCCAATGATCAGAAGGAGCCACTTGTGCTCCAGTTTGTGCCCATTGTCTCTAGTCCTGTCACCAGGCACCACTGAAGAGAACTTGACTCCCTCTCAACTTGGTGTCCACCAAGATCTCCAGCCCTTTACTGCAAAGGTACTTTCCAACTGGGTGGGCCCCAGCATGTACTGGTGCACAGAGTGATTCTCCCCCAGGTGCAGGACTTTGCAGTTCCCTTTGCTGAAATTCATGAGGTTACTGTGAGTCCATTTCTCTAGACTGTTGAGGTCCCTCTGAATGGCAGAATAAACCTCTGGTGCTTCAGCCATTCCTCACAGTTTTGTGTTATCAGTAAATATTCTGAGGGTACACTCTGCCCCATCATCCAGTTCATTAAGGAATGAGGTCATTAAGGTCATTAAGGATTGGACCTAGTATTTATCCCAGGAGTGGACCACTAGTTACTAGCCTCCAAGTGGACTTTGTGCTACTGATCACTACCCTCTGGGCCTAGCCAGATACTGTGCCTGCTTCACACTCCGTTCTAAGTTAGAATAGGTGAAGAAAATAAATGAAGAAGTCTATTTGAAGATATCCTTCTCTCAGATTGGTAGGAATATAAGAAAAGTATTTTTTCAGTACAATAATACAGTCTTACCAGTTTATATGGATAGATTAAGACTAGGACAAAAACAAAGATGTAAAACTAAAAATGAGTAATAGAAAGGAGTAAAAGCATAGATGTACAGCTCACAGTGTGTCAGAATATCTTCTAACAATTATTCTGATGGAAGAAAATAATATAACTGTAGGAAAATTATTAAAAAATATGATAGCAAAAGGTTGTCTAAGATCAAGTCACTTTTGTTCCTCCTTCTCATTAGTCCCTCTGTACCTGTGTTGTGACAAACTTCTGTTCTCAGACAGAATGTCTGCTATTTTGCTCTGAAAAGAAAAAGAAAAGAAAACATGGAGTTTATCCTAAGGATGGTGCCTTAATCAAAAGATCACCAGAATATTCTCTTTGAGTATCCTCTGTCTTTTGTTCCTTTCCTCAACAGAAGAAAGACCAAGGTTCAATATCTTATATCTTTATATCAACATCTTATATCCTTATGAAAATCCAACCCTCAAATTCCCACAAATATGCCTTTTCACTAGGGCGTATTTGACTTATTTGGATATGGAATATGGAATAGAACAATCAGATAATTTTTATGAATATTCTCCTTTCTCTGTGAAGCAGATACACATCATATATAGAAATCAAAAGTGGGGTATCTTTTTTCCTGAGTACCTCACTGTCTCCTCCTCTTCTTCTCAATCAAAATGTTGATATCCCAGCTGAAATAAAAGAGGCTGAATTTGCAGTGAGTCACACACCTAGAGGTTTCATTTATATGTAGTCACATGATGAAGGCAGACCCAATCATGTGCTAGGTGGTTCCTTTCTCTTGGTCATGTGCTAGAAAATAATTTTACTAATTATTATATAAATTGATACATCACAAAAACAAACAAAAACTTAACGGAATGAATGTGTTCCTTTTGGTATTGGAAATCATTGCCAGAATAAAAGGCCAAATAACAGAAAAGTGCTAAATGTATGATGAAACCTAACACTGAATTGTAAAAAAATTATGTGAAAGCTGTCTGAGGACTGCCTGACTAATAGAGTGAAGAGTGAAAGGGCTGGTATTTCACAAGGACACCAGCAACTGGCAAGCTGATGGAGTTCTGAACCCACAAATCAAGGCAAAAGGAGAAGCAAAAAAGTGTAGTATATCAAGAATCCTGTAAGATTCTTGAAATTCAAGAATCCTCAGATCATATCTAAAAGGCAGGGAGGTGGGAAGAAACTGCTTGTTTGAGCGAACAAAAGTTTCAGAAATGTATGCCAGGTGAATGGAAACAAAACCTTATGAGAGAGCTCTTCCAACATATAGAGACAACTCGTGCCCATACAACTTCTAATCATATAATTGGGACTGGTCTCCCAATTACTGCTGCAACTCTGTAACTAGGAAAGAATGGCCTGCATGTGAATGGCTATCTGTGGGTTTCCTTGTGTGTGTTTATATTAATAAACTGAAGAGAAAAGTTTCTGAAAATTTTTTGCTACAAAAATGTCATGCTACAAAACAACATGATATTTTAATTTTTGCAACAAATAACTTGATCACATGAATGAGATGGCACACACAGATAGGCCTTGCATAATTGGCTGGGAAATGGTGTTTTGGACTACCACAGACACATGATAATAAAAGAATTCCATGTGAAGGCATGTGTTGTACTTGCTGTCTAACACTGAATCTCATTTTAGGATGGAATGAATCGTGATCTAATGGTATCTATGTATCTTTATACAAGGAAATGCTTTTACTTAATCTAGGGGCTTAATTTTCAGAGATTGAAAGTCAAGACGTATGGATCCTACCTTAAGTGCTTGTGGGAATTTTAATGTACAACAGGGACAGGCCTTCAGAAGTGTCTGCTGGGATACGCTCTCAAGAGAGGCAAAAGTTAAAGGAAGATTTTGTGGAATTTTAGATGCCGGATTTCAGTGTACGTAATACTCATTTTTTGATCTTGTGTTACTCCTTTTCTGTGATGTAAGAAACATGGATTCTTACTGTCTGCAGTCTTTTGCATTTTGCTGAACGTTACACTGCTCCGTTACACAGCATGGTACAGCAGTTTGCATTGTGTCTGTTTTCTTACTGTAAGATTGTGGTGAAGACATTTCCTTCCTGCATCTCATAATAAATTGGTTTTAATTGGTATGTTAATTTGTATCACTTGAGAGCCGTTTGTCAACTAATGCAATTTTTGTTTGAAAGAATTTTAAATACCTTGTGGTGTTATTTAGGACATAAATTTTCAACTTTGTACCAAAGCACCAAGTTGTATGATTTCATTTTTTTCTAGAATAGTCTAAGAAATGGTCACTTTAAGTGCTTATTATGCTCAACATATCCTCCAGTGTGGGTACATATGAAAAGAAGATGTAGTAAGGTTTATTTAGTTAATGATTTCATAACCTTTTCCTTAAGCGTCATCTACATAAAGGGCAGATGTGTGTGTCTGAATTTGACACCTTCAGCTCTCCTGAATAGTTAATGGAAAGAGCTCGTATCCTTTTTGTTATATATAGTTATGTCCATTTTGATATATATATATATAGTATTAAACTATAAAAATAATATGTATTTCATATCCATTTAATCATTAGACATTATTGTTGTGTGTTCTTATCATAAATGGTAGCATTACTGTCTAATTCATGCTACAACAGCAATCTCAGAACATGAACTCGCTGGACAATGAGGATACAAGCTATGAATCTTAAAAAATGTGTTTTGCCCTAAAGAGCATAGTGGGAGAAGATGCTGCTAACACTGCCGTTTACCCATCTCCATTCTGTCCCTGGTTCTGCAGTTATTGCCAAGCACATTTCCATGCATATTACTAATGGCTACAGCTTTGCATTTTTTGACTAGAAGTCATTTTCTTCTTTTTATACAATAGTTTAACTGTTCCTGCCTGGTTTCCTGTAGCAGCTGCCCCAGTATATTCTCTGAATACCAAGCCTGATTCAGAACAGAACCAAAGAAGTGGTTTCTCCTTCTTGTTTCTTTTCTTTTTCTTTTTCTTTTTTTAATTTATTTTCTTAGCTGTTCCAAAGGCATTTAACTTCCATTTGCATAGATTTGAGCAACAGAACATGATGTTCCAGTTTACTTACTTCCCACATATGAAAAAATAAGGAAGCATTTGTCTTTACAGATTGTTTGCTTTTCATCATACTAGATGCAAGGAAAATGTAGTACACCCACAAGCATATGCACATACACTGTCACCTTGGAGATTCAGTATTTTAAGTGGGAGAGCAATCATGTACTGAAATCCAGATAATACACTTGGCCAGGACCACACTGACATTTTAAGTATACATATTTGATGTGATTTTGACTTTTAATTACACAGGTTTTATGAATTCCTGTGTCATCTCCTTTCCACTGAAACTAGATGAAGGGAATCATACAGCCCTTTTACATCCTGTAAGAGAGATTAAGATAGAAATAAACAGTGTGCTTTTTTTTAACCACATTGTCCCTATAAGGTTTTGAGCTAGCACACTATGTGTTCCCACTTGTTTTCCCTTCAACTATTAAAAGAGAGAGCCTTATCACAAGAATACTAACAGTAACAACACAGCTTCAGAGACAGAAGGCAAACAGTAGGGGGAGAAGCAGAGCTGAATGGGGTAAAGAGGCAGAAAAAGGAGAATGAGCAAAACTTGCTAAAGGCAACTGTTTACCTGAACTGCCTTTACACAACACAGCCCTAAACTATCATCTCCAGTAGGATTTCTGCAAAGGAATAAGTCCGTTTCATATATAAAAAAAAATTCCTGCCACTTTCTAGACCTAAGGTGAAATTACCCAAACTGCCCATTGTTAAACTCACTTGCTCTGCAAAATAAGATACCCACATGGCAGCAACCCTTTTAACAGTTAGTCACCATCCTGTGTTAAATCTTGAACTGCCCCCAAACAGATGCTTGAGAGAATGCTTGTTGGCATAAGCTAAATATATTCTAGAGATCTTTTCCAGCAATATAACCAGACAAATAGTAGCCTTCCAACGCATGGAAACTGCTTGTCATTCTTCAATTTCCTTAAATCTACATAGTCTTTCTTTTACTTTCTCTGTCACATGGGTGTAGCATATGAATCAGATCTATTGTACTCATAGGGATAACTGTAATTTTGCCTTATAGCTTACTATATGTCTATGCCAATACAGTGCTACACAAAGCTTGTACAGTGTTTCAAAAAGAGGCTCAGTAGTTTCTAAAATAATTTAACTATAGTACCAAAATAAGAAAAAAACTTTTATAACCTTATATCATACCAATAGAGTATATGCCATTTGGTCTGAGCCAGTTAGCTAAACCAAAAAACAGAACTACTCTTGATGTTCTGTGCCAGAACCTGACCTCCTGTTTGTCCAAGGCCTTCTTCTAAACCCTAGAGATGTATTATCTTGGTAGGACCAAGACAATCTCAGTATTTTGTAGTGCTGTATGTAGCACAGGCATTATTTTTTACTTTTACATACCAAGATTTGCAGTCTAACCACTATAGAGAAGATAAGTGGGGAAGAAATCTAGTTAGAGTTAGATATCTTCTTGTTTCTTAGATTTGTATATTATTGTGTGTCAAGCTTCTTTCTTTCTTTTTCTTTCTCTCTTTTTTCTTCTTTCAACACACTTTCTCTGTTAATGGACTGCAAGTTGCTTCTATAACAAACTACAGCATTTTGTGAGGAAGCACAACATTTTCTCAGTGTGAAGTGGAAATATAATTTTTGAAAAATTGTTTTTTAATCAATTATACTCTTCAAGAATAAAGGTGATTTTTAAAAAAATTCCTTTGTTCAAAAATTGTAATTTTTTGGAAATTTACTGATAATGTTTACTTATAATAGCCCTTTTGTAACATGATGATTAATTCCTTTCCAACAAATATGTGGGAGGCATGATAGGAGTGAAAACTGGGATACAGCTTGTTTTTTATCAAAATAACTTGATGCTTGAACTGCATTTAGAGAATTGATATATTCTCTTTTTGAAACACTAATTTCTGAGCAGCTATAAAGAGATATACAGAACAGTTGTTTGAAACATAGCATTAAAGCTCTTTCATTAGAGAAATCAGATTTTTATCCATCCTGTATATACAACATGCATAAGAAAAAAAAAAGTTTCTGTCTTATTTTTGCAGTGGCAACACCCCCAAGCATATCATTAAGAAGTGACATTTGAAGTACAGGTGTTTACAACATGCCACATGTATTCTTATACTTTAGGTTTATCTAGAATTTTCCATCATATTATCAGCGTAGCCAAAAAAGTTCTAATAAGCAATCAGGAGTTAACCTACTAATATTGATTTATTTTAAATCATGTTCCCTGTTCTAGAATTTAAACAAACTGCTCTTTGGTTAAATAATTGATTGTTCTCATCCTTTAGGAGGCTTCTTGATCATGAATCCCTAATTTCACTTTGGAATATATGACCCTTAAATAGTCTTCCATTGCCTTGCTCATGAAATTGTATATTTTTCTTCTAATTGTCTTTCACAGACTTATATTAGACCCTTGTAAATTCACAAAAGATAGACTGAATGGATGGATAATAATATAAAGGCTTGAGACTTTTTGAGATTTTTTTTCCTAATTCTATGCTGCTTACATTCACTTATAAGATGGCTAGCATACTAAATATATAATGGTGTAGAGTAACAAACGCAAACCTCCCCCGCCCCATCCATTTGGTCCAAATTATATTGCATGAAAATTCCTCTTATGCACATATTAGAAGAAAGTTATTTTTACACAGAATGTATTCAGACCATTAGTGGTGTGGTTTTTTTTTAAGAAGAAGCCTTTTGTTATTTACCCAGCGATGGTTTAGAAATAGAGGACACAAAACAAGTAGAAGTTTTAGAGACTATTGAGTTCACCCATCTAACCTTGGAAGAAAACACATTATTTAATTAAAAAGCTATATATGTATTTATGATAACAAGAACAGCAAAACACAGCATATAATATAGGAAATTAGGCTGAGCCCTGTCTATTTTATTTCATTTAAAAGCATGTCCTGAAAGTTTTATGTATAATAAGAGAGAGAACTTGAAACTAATTAGTTCAGGTATTACAATTAACTTAATTATCTTCTATGATTATAAAGCAGTCATACCGGCTTTATTCAATTTGACATTAGAAGATGTCATTTTCAAGGTTTTAAAACATTTTCTATCTTGAAAATGTTATTAAGGACACATTTTGAGAGAAGGGTAATTTGTTATAATTTGTTATATTTAATCTGGAGGATCGGAAAACTCAGAGAAGTAAATTTTTTATTGCATCTATGTAGTTTGTCACACCTGACAAGTAAAAGTTCAAAACTAGAGCTGCCCTTCTTCTCTTTTTAAGAAAGAAATAAGGTCAACAGAGATTGAAGGGTAGGAACAGAGGAGCGTAAAACACACAGCACAGAGCAGATCAGAAGTTTTCAGTCCAAAGTTAGAACAATTGTCCATCCTTCCCTCACTGTATAGACAGGGAATTCATATATCTCTAAAGTAATTTTGATGTCATGATTTTTTAACAGACTTTTTTCCAGAATATGGTCAAATATATTCTATTGCTATATTATGATTAGAAAGCAAGTTTTTTCTTTGTGGAATTTAGCACTGAGAAGAGCTGACACCTATATTATACATGATAACGTACACTGCTACACTGGGATTAAGGTCAAGGATGTATGGAAACCAAGTAAAAGCTCCAAGAGACAATTTACCACCAAGAGAAATTCCAATTTATAATTTAAGTTGTCGTATTATCTTTATCACTCTTCAACATCTGCTGTGCTTTCAAATTTGCACATAGAATACGGAGTTTATTGATTCAGAAGAACTCATTAGCCTAAGTTAAAAAATTATCTTGCATAGTTAATGCAGAGAAAATAAGAGCAACATAATGAAAACAAAATTAAACTTAAAAACAGTCTTTTGTCTGTAATATACATTGTTTCACTTAGATTGACATACTAAGTCTGAGAAACATATATTGTGCTTTTAGGAAAGAATGGACCTCATATCATAGCAGGGATGTAATTACTGATAAAAGTATTTGGATGAAGAGAGTTTATTTTCTCACTTAAATATCATTAAAGGATACACCAAGTTAAAACAGAAAATTGCATGGGTGAGATGACTCAACAGCCAAATTATACTTCTACTTTTCATTTGCTGAATAACTTAATATAGAACTGTCACAGAAGATGAAATGGAACTTCTTACAATTGTCTAGTCATATTCACTTCCTTTTTAAATCTGATTTGTTTATTTCCTTCAGTACTCTGGATCACATTATTTAAAAGTGCTACAACTTAACTGATTAGTTCTGAAATATACATCAGTAGAATTAATTTCAAGTAATTGGAAGGAAATTATTACCACTACGATATTCCATGCAAGTGCAGAGGAGACAAGCAATTCGAAGTTCAAAAGCTATAGAGACTTCAGGGAGTTGGGAGGCTTAGTAAAGGATTCTGGGATCCAGGTGATTTTTTCGTCACTCCCTCCAGTGGCAGGCAATGATGCCGAGAGGAGGAGATGGATTAAATCAATCAAAACCCAGTGAGTTCTTGGGATGCGTTGATGATAACTTTCTCCTTCAAATGATTGAGGAACCAATGAGGAAAGGAGCCGTGCTGGACCTTGTCCTTACCAACAAGGAGGGGATGGTAAGGGAACCCTTACCATGGGTTGGGGAACGTCAAGCTCAAGGGTAGCCTCGGATGCAGTGATCATGAGAGGAGAGAATTCAAGATTCATAAGGCAGCAAGGAGGGTGTGCAGCAAGCTGGCTACCCTGGACTTCAGAAGAGCAGACTTTGATCTCCTGAGAGATCAAGTTAGCATGGGTAAAAGAACTGGAGAGGAGAGGGGCCCAAGAGGGCTGGGTGGTATTCAAGGATTGCCTACTCTGAGCACAGGAGAGGTGCATCCCAAAAGAAAAGAAATCATGCAAAATAGCCAACAGGCCTGCATGGATGTGTAAGGAACTGCTGGACAAAGTCAGGACCAAAAGGGAGGCCTATAGAGGGTGAAAGCAGGGAAGGGTAGACTAGGCAGAATACAGAGAAACTGAGTGGCCAGAAACGAGATCAGGCAAGCAAAAGCCCAGGCAGAACTAAATCTAGCCAGGGAAGTGAAAGATAATAAAAAGAACTTCTATAGATACCTCTGGGATAACGGCAAGACAAGAGAAGCTGTGGGTCCCCTCCAGAAGGAAATGGGAGACCTGGTCACCCAGGATATGGATAAGGCTGAGCTACTGAACAACTGTTTTGCCTCAGTCTTTATCTCCAAGGGCTCAAACCACACTGCTCAAGTCACGGAAGGCAAGAACAGGGGCTCTGAGAGTGAAGGACTGCCTACAGTACGAGAAGATAACGTTCGAGACCTCTTAAGGAACCTGAAGGTGCATAAGTCCATGACACCTGATGTAATCCATTCGCAGGTCCTGAGGGAGCTGGCGGACTAAGTTGCTAAGCCCCTTTCCATCATATTTGGGAAATCATGGCAATCTGGCGAAGTTCCCACAGACTGGAAAAAGGGGAACATAACTCCAATATTCAAAAAAGGAAACAAAGAAGATCCAGGAAACTACAGACCAGTCAGTCTCACCTCTGTGCCTGGCAAGATCATAGAGCAGATCCTTCTGAAATCTTTGCTAAGGCACGCGGAAAATAAGGAGGTGATTGGAGACAGCCAGCATGGCTTCACCAAGGGCAAACCATGCCTAACAAATTTGTTTGCCTTTTACGATACTGCCACAGACTTGGTAGACAAGGGCAGAGCAACTGCGTCATCTACCTGGACTTATGCAAAGCATTCGACAATGTCCCGCATGATATATTGGTCTCAAAATTGGAAAGTCATGGGTTTGATGGATGGACCACTCGGTGGATAAGGAAATCGCTGGATGGCTGCACTCAAAGGGTTGCAGTCAATGGCTCTACATCCAAGTGGTGGCCAGTAACGAGTGGTGTTCCTCAGGGGACCAGTACTATTTAACATCTTTGTTGGTGACATGGACAGTGGGATAGAGTGCACCCTCAGAAAGTTTGCTGATGACACCAAGCTTGGTGGCGCAGTTGACACACTGGAGAGAAGGGATGCCATCCAGAGGGACCTGGACGGGCTGGAGAGGTGGGCTTGTGCAAAGCGCATGAAATTTAACCCAGCCAAGTACAGGGTCCTGCACCTGGGATATGGCAATCCCAGGCACAAATACAGGTTGGGCGGAGAATGTCTGGAAAGCAGCCCTGAGGAGAAGGACTTGGGAGTGCTTGTGGATGAGAAGCT
>JAOQGH010000001.1:157035925-157063289 GCA_025769975.1 Gallinago jamesoni
CCCCATCCCTGGAGGTGTTCAAGGCCAGGCTGGATGGGGCTTTGAGCAACCTGCTCTAGTGGGAGGTGTCCCTGTCCGTGGCAGGGGGGTTGGAACTCGATGATCTTTAAGGTCGCTTCCAACTGAAATGATTCCATGATTCTATGATTCTATGACAGGTGCCTTTTTTCTGGGATATATTTTTTTTCTCCCATGTTAAGAAGATGAACTTTGGGTAGATATTTCCGTAAGAATTTTCTGCAGGGTTCTAAAAAATTACTGTCTCTATATCTTTAGAAGTATAGGCATACTACACAAGAACTCCTACAAGTATTTTAAGAAATAAATTTGAATTTAAATTAAATTTGAGAATTCGCTTATCTTACATTATTAGAATAATTACAGTGATTTCTGGAAAAATTAATGTAGGTTCCAAAGCATTTATTTGATCAGGACTTCTTTTTTTTTTAAATTTTGTTTTTTGCCATACAGCCTGCTTTGTAATGTCCTAAATCTAGAAATTACTTCAAGTGAATGCATAAATACATATTTAGTATATGACAGAATTTATTATTCAGTACAACTGAAAGTGCCTGTTCACAGGTCTCATTCCCCTTCTTTTCTCCTGGTAGAGATCTGTGGGTTAACAGGGTGTTGAACAAATTGTGGAAGAGCAAAGACCAGAACAAGGAATAGAATAATCAGAAATGCTAACAAAATAACACCTAACCAGCACCTAACGACCATACTGATTACAGAAGAATCTGCCCATCTGGCAATTGGGTTTTGCAAGATGTTGATTGGGCAAGAAGATAACACTGATGGACTTAGTGTTCTGAAAGACTACATAAGCTGAGTGTTGCTTGTAATAAATGATTCTGGTTGCACCTCCAACCAGGGTCAGTGTCTTCATACACTTCACAGATCTGTAAAAAGAACTTTGTTAGAAAAAAATAAATTAACTAAGGTCAGTCTTTTGCTTTTAGAAAGATAGTTTTGTAATTAATTCTGAATAATAATGACAATAATAAATATTAAAGACAATTTCATTCTCAGTCTCAGATTTTCCTGCTTTGGGGTGAAGCAGAGCCAACTTTCTGTTTAGTGAGAGAGGCTCTTGCGTATACTTGTTGCTGTGGAAACCAGGGGCCGCTGACTTTGCTGTTTGCCCTGGGGTAAACAGCAAAGCAGGTACCTGCTGGAGGGGTTGCACCTGTGGGGAGGCATAGACATGTCAGGTGACCCAAACTGACCAATGGGGTATTCCAGCCATCTGCCATGATCAGTATAAAAGCTGGGAGAAGATAGCATTCATTTTGGTTCTTCTTCAATAGTTTAGTTTTTTCAGTGACTCACTTTTTGAATGACTGATGTCTGAGGCCTCCCTGTCAGTTTGTCTGCCTTTAATCCCAATCCATGGGTTCATGAGTTAAGATCCGAAATCTAGTTCCCATTCATCACTGAGTCCAGTCTGGCACTACCCCAGTGCTGGCTGATGACATGTCTCTGGCAGCCTGACACTGTTTTGTATATATTGTATCTATTTCATTATTTCCTTTTTAATTTTATTTAATTATTAATATTTCATTAAAGTATTTTTTTTTTATTGCTGAACTCCTAAATCTCTTTATCTCTCTTCTTGTCCTTGGAGGGAGGGAGAGATGGGGCAGAGCCTCTGTTATCTTGTCATTGGCCAATGCAGCCCAAACCACAACACTGATATGAAATGTTCTTGAACTTTCTCCGTATAAACAAACTGTAATGTTGGAAAATAGAGAAAACAGAAGTATAACAAATAAGAAAGAGTTTTCTATTTAATATTTCCATATCAACTTTTTTCTTCAGTTCCAGGCAATGAAACCTGCTTGTTTAATAAATGCATCTTGGTTTTATATGCTTTCAAATTTAAATTACTTACTTATTTTAACCTAAGGCATATTTTTACTGTTTTGTATTGTGGTCCAGGTCTAACAAAACACTTAGGAGCATAAAGTATCATTAAGTTGCAACAGAGAGGAATGCAAGAAAACAGCTGCTTATGGCATTTCCTGTTGTCTGGGTTAAACATCACAGTGCCCTAAGCACTAGTTGTTTTGAGTGCTCAATGCTTAAATCAGCATTGTGAATTATTTGAGAGCTCTCACAGTAAAGCTTAGGTATTGCTATTTGTGGCAGCATTAGGTCCCCTAGTGGAACTGGGCCTATCTGACTAACTTGGCCAGCAGTGATTCTTGTGAAAGAAATGCATTCCCTGTTGAGGAACTGCAAAAGTCCTTTTGATTCTAGTGACAGTGCTCCTGAGGGAAGGATAGCTTCCAGATGCAAGCGAATTAGCAGTCTGCTGCTACACTCAAATTACTTCAGTGTGAGAGCAAATAGAGACTACTGACCTCCAGAATATGCAACTATTAAAAATAGTCTAAGAGTTTTGATGTAAGGAAGCAGGATTTTCCTATCAGAGTATACTATATGGGCATGCACTTTAATATACACATAAAAAAACTGATAAAAGTATAAAAAAAACCTATGTAGGATCATAGGAGGAATAAAAGGATCCATAGTGCTACAAGTGCAAAAAATCCCCAATAGTTCAGGCTTTATACTTGGTTCAAACATAATAATTCTATTGATGAACATTCATTTTAAGCTAGCTGAATTTCCAAGATTTCTAGAAATATTTTCTTAAGAAAAACAGAAAGACAAATAAAATGAATATTCATCTCAGAAATTACACTTCAATTTTTAGAAATTAAATATTGAATATATGCCTATAAATACTTTAATATTACATACTAATTCAGTTAATTTCAGGGTGTGTGTGTGTGTGTTAAGCATTGCTATAAATATTTGAAAAAAATGCTAAGAAAATTGGTCAAGTTTTAAATAGCTCCAGAAAGGACAACTGTGGGGGCGCTGATCAAAACAAATTTCCTTTTTTTATAAAACAAGGACTGACATTCATTTCTCTTAATTCTAGGACTCTAGTGCTTTGCCAATACTGAGGATGATATTCAAAAAACCCTGTAGGGAATGGGGAAAAAAATACACCTATAAATTTTGATGGATGAAACCCAGGACTTTACTGTAATCTAAGAAAAGTTCTTGGGGCATTAGGACTTCAGATACTTAGAACCGTTTTAGTAAAACCAGGGCACATGCTTCCCTGTGACATATTTTAAACATTTTAGTAACTTCAGAATATATGGCTACTTTATGACATGCAACACAGCTTATTGACCATAGATGCATAATACATTTTATTTTACAGCTAGGAAACATGATGAAAGGTCAAATTTACTTTTTTCCCCCTGCTACTTAATGACAGGATTAATTAAAATGAATAAAGATTGTGCAGTAATATAAAAAAAAATGAGTAGACTAATTAATATGCAGCTCATTAAAAAAAAAAAAAAAGAATTATCTTGGCTTTCTCAAATTTGGATGCTTCCAAAACTTTGGTATCTCTTTTTTTTTTTTCTTTTCATGAATAGGTTGAAAAATCGAAGGCCTGATCTTTCATTTACTTTGGTAAATTTTCTGTTGAATGCAATGGGAGCTTTACCTGGGAAGGAGTAATAAGATCAAGACCTCATTATCCATAAATTAACATTTCTATCATTTTAATAGATGCAGAAACATTTATTATTTGTCATTTGCCATACAAATCTGAAGCAGTTATATTACGTTACAGTGCATCACTGAAGGTTTGTAAAGAAATGGCTCACTACTGCCAGATTCAAATTACTTCAAATTCAAGTATCTGTATCATTATACTAATGACACAGAAGGTGGCCCAGGCTGGTTGGAGCCAGTTGGAGCTGGTCACCCCACCCCACTCTCATGTGACTGTTGTTGCCTAGGAGAAGCTGTCACTGTTTCAGGGGGTGATGCTGGCTAGCCATGGTCAGTGGCCTTGAGGGGGACAACAGTGCTTTGTGTAATGGGGCTTGGCGGCAATCTGCTCCCTCCCCCATGAGCCCTCCAGAAGGAGACCATGGGGGAGAAATGCACCCCTAATACTGAGCAGGACCTCTGATCAAGGGGGCTGCACCTGCTGCAGGCACCCTGCTCCTCTCTGTGGGGTTTGTGAAGCACTGGTAAGGGAGTTAAGGTCAAGTGTCCCCCAGCCCGGTATCTTTGAGGATGATGACGTTGGTGATCTTCAGGCCCAGAGGGACTATTTTGTGGACCCTTTTTGAAGCTCATTTGTGTATTTTATCTGCATTATTAGTGACATTTTTCTATACTGACAGTTCAGACTATTAGATGGTTAAAACATGAACTGGACTGACACTAAACCCATAGTTCCGTAAGTGCAGGTATGGACTGTTCCCTTTTGCCCACAAGTCTGAGACAGCTGCTGTCCCACTTTTGCTTGGTGGTACATCCCCATAGCACATTTCCTCCTGCACCCACCATGCAGACACAGACTTCAGTCATTTCTCTCTTCTATATTATCCTCTACTGCTGTGGGTCCCTGTTAACCCTACATTCATATAAGCACAGAAAGACCACGGTTCCACAAGAAAAATCCATCTCACCTAACTTTGGATGTTAGTCCTGTCCCAAAGACCCTGTCACTTTCTAATCATTAAATACAGATTTTAAATGACCATTTCTGATGTAAAGGTCTATACAAATGTCTATAGCTTGTTGAGGTTAATTCAACACTTGCAGTTTTGTCAAAGCTAGTCACCTAGGTTTCTACACCCAATGGAAAGAGGCAGATATGTTTCAAAGGAAAATTACCTATACAGTTATCTCAGGACCGAATCAAATTACCACTAGGTAGTCCTATCAGCCTATATTGACTGACCTAAATTAGACATCAACATTTTATAAGGCTAAATTTAGAAAATATAAATCCTACTGTTTGTCTGTGTTTAAAGAGCTGCTAAAATTCATAGTAGTCACTAAGCTGTATAATTATCTCTGCACTGGCAAGTGTGAGAATGATTTCTTTCTCTCAAGTTCTCCGGAGGGACAAGAAGGAACTGGGAGGGAGTCCATGTCAATAGTTCTAAACAAGAAGATAACATTTGTCCTAAATGGGGTCATGTCTCAAACCACATGGAAAGCATTATAGGAGATGGGCTAATTGAACTCCAGGATTAAAAATAAGAAACAGAGAAGTGAAGAATGGGTAAAAAAGGGAACAAAGGGTAAAGAACTGATAGAAGGCAGAACCAGTAGGTTAGGGAACTTAATTAATGTGAAGGAAAAAGAGGAACATATATGGAAAATCAGGATGTGATGAAACATTTTCAAGCAAAGAACAGTTCCAAATAACTACACCTGTCTTGTGTCATGTTTGACGCAGCACTTTTCTATAGATTTCATCCTAATCACTCTAAAGCTCCCTCTTGTGCAGGTTGCTAGAAATGTGTTTGACCTTTAAATACTTTTTCTCAAGGCAATGGAGTTTTATGAGTCTCGTGAGTACTTCCTTCAGACAGACTCCTTTGAATAGTATATTGTAGTAAAAAAAAATCCAAGCAACAGAAACCAAACCAAAATAAACCGAAATACTGGTTTTCTTTATCTTAGACTGTAGAAAATAGTTTTATTTTTCAAGTCCTATAAGGGAAAATCAGTTTTGTTTCCCTTTAGCAGTTATTTTCTCACTTTTAGCAATACTTGCTCCTGGGTTTCTTTAAATATTTTATGTTATTATACCATATATCTATTTATTTAGCTGTTCTCTGTTATGTTTTCTTTTCTCATATGGTCTCAAATGGCTCATTATATCCAAGTATTTTACATTTAGGTCCTTTTATTTCCTTTTTACAAATTCTTTTCTGCTAGTTTCTGTAAAACACTTTTCCTCACTTAGGTCTTGTCCTTGGTGCATTTTAAAGATTGAATTCTATCTTTCAACCTCAAACTAATTTCTGTCACAATTTCTGTGGCTGAGTCACAGTTTTTTGCTTTCATGATGTGCTGTTTTAAATCTTCAGGCTTTACGTTCAGTTGAATATTACAGCTAGAGCTTCATGAAATTCATGCATACCATTTGGTTTTATTTTCATTCTCCTATGTTTTCCTGCTTTACGTTTTACAAATGCCAAATGTAAATTTAAACACAGATGAAAATCACAGTTTTCCACAGTTTTCAATAAAAGTATAAAGCAATCCTCTTTTCCAAAATCTTTGAGTACTTTTTAACTGGCTTAGTTTTACTTCCATGTTTGTGGTGAAATCATCTCCTACTAGACTTTGTCCCTTATGACAAATAAAAACAAAACCTAAACCCCACATTATAGCAAGGAATTTCTCTAAGCTGGAGAATGAATCCTTTGGGTCCTATAGATATTTTCTAATTACTTGCAAGTGTTTTGACTTTTTTTTTAATAGTGGTAAGACATGTCAGAAGAATGTATGTCTAATCCTGCTTTACTGTCAAAGAAGTTATCAAGAAGTGATACAAAAATATATATAAATATATATATAAACAAATATATAAATATATATAAATAGTATGATCCCAGACAACAAAAGCTGGTATTTGAATGTATACATTTTATGATACACTGGAGGCTCAATTCAATTACTTAAACATAGCCCACAAGAGCCATCTTAGATGCTGCAGGTTATATCAGACAACTTTTTGGAACTGGTATATATGACAAATATACAGTACCTGATGGGGAGTTTTACCATTCTAGGGCATCAAAAGGCCAAGCAAGATTCTCTAGGATATCTCAGATGGTAATAATTCAATATGCTTTAGGATATCTCAGATGGTAATAATTGTCTGTGTTTAGAAAACTGAATCAAGCTTTAAGATTGGATTCAATATCTGACTGCAGGCAGTTTATAATGTATATATCCAAGCTCATCTTATCAGAAAGAAGTAAATATAACCTTTTCACAAAAGCAAGGCCTATTCACTACTGTTAAAAGCTATAGCACATTTTAAGTTCCAGGAATGGTTCATGCTTCATTTATATTAAATGTTTTGCTTTAATTTTTTAGTATAGTTTAGGTTAATTGTGCCTTTAGATGAAAAACACAACACAACAGGAAGTGGAGAAATTTAAAGATAGGACAAATGGTCACGAAAGATTTCAGTAGCAATCTCTGAACTGGGTATATTTTAAGAAAAAAAGAAATGAAGGAAAAAATGAAATTATAAATGGAACACTTTTTTTTTTTTTACAGGATAAAATATGCATAGCTTGGTTAGAAATCCTGAAAAAAACAGCACAAGATTTTCAGTATGATAGAGCAATTTAGTCAAAAAATCCCAAACCAATAACAAAATTAAAATTAATTATAACTTCCAAACAGCACTGGATTACATGTTGCTTATCCTGATAATGCTAGTGATGTGTGGGAAGTAATCATCTAATAGATGGAACAAGAGGCAGATATGACAATTATTACTTGCTATGATCTTAATATCCAGCTTTAGATGCCAAACAGGAAGATGCTTTTCTAAACTAGGATTATAAACTGTTTATTGTATATATAAAAGTGCAGAGAGCAATCCAGAAAACTTAAATTCCCAGTACTTTACAGTCATACTTGTTCTTCATGTACTTCCTAAATGTTTCTCTCTGTTACCTTATAGGAAACTTGGGTGCTTAGCTTGTGCTGCTGGTAGTTTAGCTCCAAGGCAGCTAAATTTTGGTGAGGTTGTGAGCCAGGAACCTAGATATATGTTTCTTAACACATCCAGAAGACTCTCAGTCTTGATGGTTACCAGAAGGTAGAACACAAGTTCAACCAATATCCTACTGTAGGATTGCCAAGCTTTGGAAGAGGCTGCCCACGTGGAGTCACAATCTCTGTGAGTATTAAAAGACATGATGTTGTGCTTGGGACTATGGTTTAGTGGTAGACTAGGCAGTGTTAGGCTAACGGCTGGACTCCATAATCACAGAATCATAGAATCACCTAGGTTGGAAAGAACCTTTAAGATCACCTAGTCCAACCATAAAAAAACAAACAAACAAACAAAAAACCCCAAAACACCAAAAAAACCCACATACACCAACATTAAACCATATTCCTGAGCACCATGTTAATTCGTCTCTTGAATACCTCGAGGAAAGGTGCCTCAACCACTTCCCTGAGCAGCCTATTCCAACGCTCGATAACCCTCTCCGTGAAGAAATGTTTCTTAATATCCAATCTAAACCTCCCTTGGCGCAACTTGAGGCCATTGCCCTTTGTCCTATCTCCTGTGACTTGGGAGACAAGACCGACCCCCACTTCTCTACAGCCTCCCTTCAGGTAGTTGTAGAGAGCGATAAGGTCTCCCCTCAGTCTCCTCTTCCCCAGACTGAACAACCCCAGCTGCCTCAGCCTCTCCTCATAAGACTTATTCTCCAGACCCCTTACCAGCTTTGTTGCCCTTTCTGGACCTGCTACAGCACCTCAATGGCTTTTTTGTGGTAAGGGGCCAAAAACTGGACACAATACTCGAGGTGAGGCCTCACCAGTGCTGAGTACAGGGGAATGATCACCTCTCGGGTCCTACTCACCACACTGTTCCTGATACAGGCTAGGATGCTGTTAACCTTCCTGGCCACCTGGGCACACTGCTGGCTCATGTTCATCCTGCTGCTGACCAACACCCCCAGGTCCTTTTCTGCCAGGCAGCTCTCCAGCCATTCTTCCCCAAGCCTGTAGCTTTGCAGGGAGTTGTTGTGACCCAAGTGCAGGACCCAGCACTTGGCCTTATTGAAACTCATCCTTTTGGTCTCAGCCCATCAACCCAGCCTGTCCAGATCCCTCTGCAAAGCCTCTCTACCCTCCAGCAGGTCAACATTCCCACCCAACTTGGTGTTTCTTAAAGGATTTTTCTAATCTAAATGATCCCATGATTCTATGATTAGTAATAGCTACTTAATTAATGCTTGCAAAAATGTAATTGTATTTTTATTTAACTATATTGTACTTAGGTCTTATTAGTTATTAGGTAATTGATATGATATTTTGGATTGAAGAGGACTGGAGATCTGGAGTCACTAGTTTTCAAAGTGTACTTCAATGGTTCCATATTGATTTTTGTGTTAACTTATTAAATACCTGAAGAGCAGCAAAATATCACAAAAGTTCCATAATTTAAAAAGTTCAATCCAACCCAAAAGATGCAGAATAAGCAGGGTAACTTTTAGAAATATTAACTAATTTTCTTTATAATTAATGTATGACCACAGTACTACATTAGGACAAGGGAGCACAACAGCAGGGCAGACTTCCACAAATGCACTGAAGCTGTGTATCTCTCAGCATTGATGCATCTGAAAGTTGGGCACTGCAGTCCCTATTTACATTCAATATAATTGGGGAACTTAATTTAGTAGGATGGAAAAAAGAAATCAGCACTCCCCATTTTGTTCACTTAGAAGCTGTTTTACAGTGCAACAAGATAAAATGCAGCGAACTGGGTGGTAAAGAAAAAAAAAATTAAATCAGAATGACATTTATAACGCTTTTTATTGTATCTAAGATTGTTATTTTTTCCCATGCAATTAATTTATTTCTCGCACTACTAAATATTATATAAAATTGCAGAGGTTTGGTTTCCACAGGTTGATGTATTTATTTATGTACCCTTATATGCTGCATTTTAATTTTCTTCAGAATGTAAAGCACTTTTTCTGTTGAACAGAAGTAACATAGGCAAAGACTGAATGTAGCATTGGTGCACACTGAAGAGTAAGGAATTAGAATACATCCAGTGGACCTGGTGAGTAATTAGAGGACAACTTTCATGTGGTGATACCATGACCCTCACATTTATGGTCACAGGATCCCTTGGTCCTAGAAGTCCCTCACCTTTTCCAATCACGTGAAAGGCTTATCCTGTCCTGTCTCCCTTTGCTCCCCGGGGGCTGCTATTTTTGATGCTGCCATATAACACATGATCTCAGAATGCCCAGTGACTGGATGGCAGCTGAAGCTTTCTAGTTTACCACAGAAGTTAGACACACGTACTGTCCCACTCCCCCCTATTTCATCACAGCTGCTGTATTATCACATTTATACTCCATGTGATGTAAGATTGTCCAGTGATTCCTTGGTGGCTTCTATAGGCACAGGAATCCCTCATCCATCCATCCATCCATCTGTATGTTTATATGTAGCCACATGTAAACATTTCTATATAAAAAAATAACTGTGAAATTATGCATAATTATATTTATGCATATATAGTTAAAGCACACATATATTTATTAAGATATATAGTATGTATAAAGTAGTTTAAAAAGAAATAATAAAATTTTAAAAGTTATAAAATTGTTGCCTTCTATAATGGAATGCCACAAGAAAAAGACAATGTCACAGGAGCATGTGTATATATGGACAATGAGGAAAAACCCCAAAAAGCTTCTTGAAAAAGTGAGAGAAACATGCCATACTCCTAGAGGGAAATCCAGCCTGAATCCATTAGAAAAGAAAGTTCAAGTGGCATCAAGCAGCAGCCTTATGAGGACAAGAAGAAAAGGAACAATAAACTTTGTTGGATGGCAAATAAATGAGAAATGCAGAGAAAAGGCCCTCTTCTGCTACTAGAAAAAGAGATACAATTTAACAAGGATGGATCTCATTCCAGTTTGCTTCAAATCATGTGCTAAATTCAAGCTGGATTCTTTTGAAGTGAACCTGATGCAGACCAGTGTCAAAGAAACCCTGTACCATGAGGTGATCCTACTTTCAACTCTCCCAGAGCCTGCACCTCTAGGCACTCTCTTAGTTGAGAAAGGAGACAATTATACAGGCACAACACTCTGCCATATATTTGCTGCAACACTGGTAAAGCTGATGTGTCCAACCTGAATGACAGAGATAGGTGCTCATAGGTCTGCTCAACTACCTGTTGGCAACTATTTTCATCCAGCCAGATGACACACTGGAGAACTGACTTAAGCCAAAGTGACAATTCTTAATCATACTACGCATTAATCAAGTTGCTTATCGGTTGCAGCCAAGACACAATATCCACACACTTTTGCACAGGCTTGTTTTATAAAAGACACAGCCAGGCAGCAGGAACTGATCGTGCTGGATGGCATCTTTAATCAGGTTTAGGCAACACTCAGTTCTAAAGCCTCAGTAGCAAGCTTGAATGTCATTCTGTTTTTCCAAGAAAAGGTTTTGTTGATTAGCCCAGGTTTCAAATTTAAACTCATGCTCAGCAATGACAGTTTTTGTTTTATTAGTTTCCCGGCAATAAGGGTGCATAAACTGGCTATCACCTTTCCCTCACTCTTTTGAAAAAAGCACAGGTAGCACATGATTTTTGAAAACAGCTGCTGTGTGAGGCAATACATGCAGCTGTTACATATGACTGACAGACATATGAAAGATCATTTCCTGATGATTTTCTGAGAAGCTTAAGCTTTCTGTGCCTTTGACCAGTCTCTAGACCAAGAACGTGTTGATAATTGTTTCCTAACTAAAATGGGGAACCTGAGAGCAGAAGTAAATTTTTCAGGGGCTTTAATCCCGACTGTTCATACAATGAGATAATGCCAGCTTATCTCTTCATATTTCTGAGTGATCTTCCCTCATGCCCCCAGTATGTATATAGTTGGCTTTTATGTCAGAAAAAAAAGGCCATTTCTTTGCCTTTACATGCCTAGAAGAATTTACACAGACAAACAGATACCCATATGGAGGCTTAGTAGCATCTTGAAAATGCTTCTTAAAAGAACCCAATCTTGCCAAGATTTCATGTGGCCTGTTAGGGACACAGCCTGGTTCTTAAATTACTCCATGCATTTTGCATTTGACTGAAGTCATGACTCTTTTTAACCCATAAAGAAATATACAGGATACTAAGGTTCCATTGATGCTCATGCTTATAGTGAAAGCTTTTTCGGTTTCACCACTTTTATACACAAAGTTCATCAAACCGTTGATCACAAACACGTTTATTTTATTAAGGGTTATCATTAAAACTCTTATGTAACTCCTCCCCAGATTTGATAAAAGGATATTTATAGAGGTGATGCGGCAGTTGCCAGAAACACTCTAACAGCACATAGCCTTACCATAGTCAAAGCAAAAGAGTAAGTCAGTCATACCTCCAACTATGGTTATTGCATGCCAATTATCAAAAGCTGTAGGGGAGGTTATAAGCATTTCCATTCAACATAAGGCCCCTCTTTTGACTGTTCTTTTTGTTTACAGAGATGAATTTAACTTTTAAATAATCCTATTCCAATGAAGTCTATCTTCCAATAGACTGTAAAGGGGAGATAGAGTTTCCACTGGGCGTGGGAAATATGGGGCATAGATCTTACTGTTTATCTTGCATCATAGTTTCTCTCCAACAGATGCATTTGGATAAACAGATTTTGTGATTGTGATTTCTTTTTCCAGTATCAAGTTGTGTAATATTTCAGAGGAATATTTTACAGAACTAACAATGAAGGGAAATGGACAATTTCAGAAGTTCTTTTTTAAATGAAAAGGATATTAAAAAGTTCACTTTCAAGAATTGTTTAATCATCATTTTCAGCATCAAACATTTCTGCTGGTTTCTCACAATTCTCTTCCTATCATTTGCCCTAGTTAGAAGATTCATTTTCTAACCATTAGTTTGTCCTGCTGTGATTGAAATATAACTTTGTATCCTAATAATCTTTCTAACAGTGCTGATTTCCGAAAGAAAATTTAATAAAGACATATAAAGCAATGGGGTTTATAAGTTTAAATGTATTTCCTAAGGCAATTAGTCATTACGATTACAATGAAATCACATGCAAAATTTACTGTACTGAAAAATTTTTTATAGCTTCTGTAGCTATTTTGGGCTGTGATGAGAGGTTTGCAAACAGTAATGAATTGGGCCAATGAACAAGTTTTCAGTTCCCTAAGCTGTATAATGATAAGATTTAATGAACAACTGTGTCTGAAAAAGTTAACTTTTTTAGGTTTTGACTTTTAAGTGTAACCAACCCCCTACAGTGTAATCTGGAAGCTTGTGTGAGATGCACAAACCCTTTTTACAATTCATGATCCATTATGTGCATTTGAATTCAAACTGGAACAATGACTAAGTGACAAACCACCTATAGGTAGCCAATAGATGCTACACAGAGGCACAGTCTTACCTTCTTATGCTTTAATTGAAGAATCTGAAAGGCATTTTCAGGTCGGCATACAGTTATGCAACTAGTTCTCCCTCTTATGAACTGAATGAAAAGGTACCATTTTTGGCTCCCAGATGGTAGCTCCAATTCTCCCTGTGCTCTCACCTCCCTAGAAACATTCTTCTCTGTTGTCCAGATCAGCAAAGATTTTGTCTGGTACTTTTTCCTTTTCACCAAGAAAAAGTTATTTCTTGTTTTATGCATTTGAGAGAGTTCGAGAATTAATCAAACTGAAGATTCAGCTTCACATGA
This sequence comes from Gallinago jamesoni, assembly GCA_025769975.1. NCBI lineage: Eukaryota > Metazoa > Chordata > Aves > Charadriiformes > Scolopacidae > Gallinago > Gallinago jamesoni. The sequence continues at coordinate 157,049,269 of JAOQGH010000001.1, forward strand.
ATCTATAATAAAAAAATAAAAATTAAATAAGCACTGTCCCCAACCCTATTAATATTTCTGCAAGGTCTGGACATGTGATCAGCAATGTCCTGGTAGTCAGATTCCTTCTATTGACACTTTGTGCACCAGGATCAAACTTTGCAATTTTGTATTTGATTTCAGAATTCTGGCCTGGTTGCTTCATAGCAAATAGACCAGAAGCAGCATTTAGCACAAAGTTTAGAACACAAGAAATAATAATAAAAAAAAAAAATTCAGAAACCTGGAAGAAAATACAAGGTCCAGAGATCAGACTGAATACTATGTGGAATAGCATTCACTGTCTGTGTTGTACTGACAGTGACCAATCCTGAAATAGTAAGAGAAATGATTTGGTTGACCATCCAATTATGCCAGTTGAACTCTGATGACACTGACTGTGTCATGCATAGTGGAATGACCAGCAATTGAATTTCTCTCTTTTAATTCAGTTCCAAGCAATGAGTTGCTAATTGCGCACTCTGCATGCTGTATTGTAAGGGACTGCCTGTGGATGAAAATATGCTGTAAATGTGTGGAAAAAGATATGGATGGCAGTCTTTGGAAGCTGGTTAGGTAATATTCTGATGAGCTGCAGAGATAAGAGGAAATGGTCTACAGAACATTATCACTGTGACACAAATTGCACATATTATAGTTCAAAACCAGCATCTATGACTGCACTAACATCTCACATTGCTTGCATTTGGAGAGAATATTCTGCCATTTTGAAATATCTGCTATTGCTACACAGAAAAGTAAAACCAGAAAGATGCAGTAGTTAACTGCAGGTGTCACAAACTGATAATCCTTTAAAACAGGTGATCATACATTGTCTGACAAATAGATTTACAACTGAAAGCAAAAATAACTAACTAGTGAAAATGCAGAGGCTGGTGGTGTTGCCTGTCTATAATTAGGCACCTTCTGAAGCCTTTTGATCTGCACTGGCTCATCCTGCCTGTGTTCTAACTGCCATTGCCAGAGGAGATGTTCTCACATATGTTTTTTATCATAACTGCCAGCTCCTTATGGAAAGTTCAAGTATTTGCCTAAATTGTCACTAGGTAACTATGTTTAGACAACTAAATTTGATTCACTTTTCCTTAAGAAAAAAAAAAAAAGAAAATAGTTTTCAGATTTTAAATGTTTTTACATTTAAACTGAAAAAGTAAAATTACTGAACAGAAAATTAGTTCTGTTTTACCTCAAACCAGGACAAGTACGTAACACGAGATACCTGGGTAATGGAGTAAGAAATTAAATATGCTAAGGTGCAGACAGGAAGGCTGCTTCTAAAGGACTGTGCATAAGTCAACTTGAGTCAAGAGTTACTGATATTTGATGTATGGACAGTACCTGAGTGCATATCTTTGTGTCCCCTGTTCCCTCCAGCACATAGTTGGTCTGCCAGAGAAGCAAGCTTCTCCACAGTAGAGTTAGAAAATAAACCAACAGAGTTGAAGCAGATAGCACAGCTGGCTTTCAATTGAGTCTGAAGAGAAGTCAGAGCTACCACGTCAATTGAGACATGTACTAAGAAATGCTAGAAACACAGATGATGAACTCTTACCTTCATGGAATCAAAGCTGCTTGGTAGGGCAAGGATTCATCTTACACATTTCAGATATATACTTTATATTCTTAATTTTCTTCATCAGCTATACAAGAAGCCTAGGATGATGAGCTCTGTGTAGGCTTCTACCCTAAATTTGCATCTAGACAGGTGAATCCCATCTGAAGTTCCTTCCATTTGAAATCCCGTGTTGTTTTAAGAATAAGAAATTACTTAAAACTCATTGATCTTTGGTAGAAATATGCCCTTTTAGCTTAATGGGTTGGCAGTTAATTAATGACCTAGGAAGTGGAATATCTAGACTTTCATCTGTTCAAAAACATTCTGAGAAAATACTTCACCCGTCAGCTTGAAAGACATCCAAAGAGGAGGCACTTTGCTACTGCTCTTGTGCTGAAGCCTTTTCAGTGTGTACCTAAAAGTGAACCTAAAAGGGCAGAAGAAAGTTCCTCTGGAGGTCATCAGGTTCAAGCCCCTGCTTACAGCAGGGTCAGCTGAAGCAGGTTGGTCAGGGCCATGTCCAGTTGAATTTTGAAAATCTCCAAGGACAATGCCACATCTCTGGTTAATTTGTTCCAGCATTTTACCACCCTCACAGTGATTTTTTTTCCCCTTATATTTAAAGAAAATTTTCTGTATTTGAGTTTCTACCTATTGCCTCTTGACCGTTCATTGGATATCACTGAGAAGTGATATCACTACATCTCTTCCATGCAGTTGTCACAGAAAAACAAAGCCCTGTTTCTCACAGCAACTCCACAAACAATTCTTGTCTTGCAGGATCCAACCAATCCATTTCAAACCCTTCTCCCTGCACTGGCAGGATGGAAGAGGAAGGCACCTGCCCCCCCTGCCCCCCCCCCGACGCCCTTGACCACCACTCCGAGTCACATATTTTATACTTTCCAGGTCATCCCTGAAAGTATAATGGATGTCATTATGGTAGCAGGTAATAGTTTGAAGACTGGATGAGCCTTGTCAGCCTCTCCACAATAACTCAATTGTGATCCTCCAGCAACCAGAAAACCTCCATGCACGACAGGTCAGGTTGGCAGATAGGAAACCCCATTGCCTGCACCAGGGTTTCTCCAACTACTAATACTTTCCACTTCCTCACAGTGCTGCTATATGGCTCAGGCTTAACTGGCTCAGATGTTTCTTTCCCAGTTCCTCATCAACTATGAAGGCAGTGAACATATTCTGTAGATGCAAGTCTTCGGAGCAGCAGAAGCCATCTTCCTAGTGCCAACTTCCAGCCTTTGCAATCATAGCAATTTCCACTTGCCACCCTGACAAGCACAAGCTCTGCCTGCCCCTGTTCTAAGGCTGGAGTTTTGAGCACTTGAAGCTGTTCTTAAAGTCCCTCAGAGAAAAGCCATTCCATTACTTTATTTTCATCTCTGGTGCTGCTCATTCTGCTGACCTCTTCCTGCAGTTCTTTCATTTGGCGGCACAGCTTTTTGACAACTGCACAGCTGCTACAAGCTGTAAGACCATCTGGCCTAATCTCAGTGAGATGTCCCAGGCGCTCCCTGCGGCTTGCGATTTGTAGGTCTAAATCCTCCTTCTGAAGGTTCATCTGGGTCAAGCCTCAGATGTTGCTAGGACAGTAGCTCTAACAGCAGAGGGGAACCATGCCCTGTCACTTGTGGTGTGTCACTACCATAGCTGGGGACGTCTATGATGGTCAGTGCAGAAACGCTGGCTCCTTATTTGTTCCTTTCTGCACAAACTGCTGCATATGTTAGATGCCTCTGTTAGCTGCACATAAATTGCTTTGCTGAACGGAAAAGGAATCATAGCAAAACTGCAGCACTCACCCCAAAATGAGGTTCCCTGAATGTAATTATTTAAAAATTAAGTACTTGAGCGCGGTCTATCATTCAAAGTCACTTACTTAAGTGCATATCTTAACTTCTGAAGCAGTCTATAGAAAATGTTAAGAGATTCCAAAGGGTAGAGCCAGATCTAAAACTGCATCTCACAAGTAGCTAGTGACATGCTAGGCAGAGTGTTTTGGAGGATATTTTTTCTTCCTTTCATGATTTCCTGATATTCACCTCAACATTACTATCTGTTGTAAGCCAAAGTTTTTGAGAGTAGTATTTGCTAAGAGAATTTCCCCAAAAGTCTGTGAAAATGTCACAGCTTTGTAGGTTATTAGAAAAGTGCCCTGTTCATTTTTGGCAATACAAATTTGTGAAAGGCATTTATGCTTTGCATGAATTATGAGAATAACCTAATCATATATGCCACATTGTGGGGATAGAACATTTAGTGTTTATTAAATTTTTCCGTTAGCTTTAGTACTAGATAATATTTAAAGATGAAAGGATAATATTTTAATTTTTTTTATAATAAATGTACTGGATGTATATAATGACTTGAAATATTTTACTTAAAAGTAAAACTAATTATATATTAAACAGATCAACCAATATCTTCTCTACCTGCTTAAGTTAGCAGGTAGAGGTTTCTTCTAGAGGTAGGTTATGTTTCTTCACTGGCATACTGTACAATGTTTTCAGAACTTCAGCAACTTCTATTTTACCATAAAAAAGTTTGTAGTTGCCAGTCCTTCTCCCTTGTAAAGAACAAAGTTGAGAGTTCTGAAGATAGAACCTGATCTCCCTTGCTTTCTGTCCAAACCCCTTTAAAATAATCCTTGGTACTCCATTTATAGAGTTATCACATAATCAACAAGTTATAAAGTTGTTTTCTTTAGCCTTTATCAATTAGATTTATTGCTTTGCTTCTTTTATTATGAGATTCTAAAAACCTAGTGATAATATTCTGTAAATAATAAATCTCCAAAAACCTTCACTTAATAATTACTTTAATGGATACATAAGTTTAATACTAATAGAAGCATCAATAAAAATGAAAGAGAATGTTACAGATTCTGATTCTACTTGGAACATATTTTTAATCACATTTGTTGCATGCACAGTGTAAATACGTGAAAACTTTTCCACATTCTATCACAAAAAAAAAAATTTTGATTATTTAAGTGAATAACTTTCCTGTATAAAAGTTTTAAAAAGTAAGGCCCAAAAAGGTTATGATGCCAGGGGGATTTATGGCAGGCTGAATCAAAAGCAATCTGAAATCAACTAATGGAAAAGTAGCCTTAATTTAGTAATGCCTCTCTTGTTTCCTGAGTGGAAAGACTGACAGCTCTTCCCTTGAGAGTAGCATGCGTGAACACAAGGATACACTTTTGGAGCACTACCCATCAAGATAAATAGGACCAGGACTTCTCTGTCATGAACCTTTCCTCTGGAATCTTTTCTGATGTTCTTTAGTGTACTGTTGATGATTGCGTTATTTTCATTACAGAATAGTGATTAGCTTTGCTTGAGTTTATTATAGATCAGGCTCTAGAACCATCTGTGAAACTGCTTAGAAATCACAGTCATTGGAAACATATAGGAAAATATCCTTCAGTCAGAAAGAAAAAATTGATTTATTATAGCATTAGCTGGTTTGAAAATTAAAGACTTCAGCCTCTGGGTGTGCATCATAAGGGCATTCTCCACTGTGCCAAAGTCTCTCATTATTGAATCAAGCGACTGTTTCACCCTACACAAATTCTCATTTTCAACCTAGATTTCTTCTAATGCTCTTCCATGCATATAGTATTCTGATCACTGAAGGAGTCAATAACTATGGCGGTTTTATCAGCTTCGTATCTGCATGAGGTAAGGCATCTCAGCAAGAAGCCTTTCCTGGAACCTGAGGCTGAGCGAGGAAATCTGTTAATTGATTACAGCAGCCAGGGGGAAAAAAAAATGAAGCAGCTGGATATTACAGTTGTGACTGCTGCTCTCCTCCCTTTAATGTTCTAATGGGGAAGGAAGACAGCATATTTTGACAACCAAAAAGAGGATGACTAACATTTTGTTTCCTGGGCTACTGAGCAATATATGCTTGTATCATTAGAGTTGGACTTCTACAGCAGTAGAATGCAGCAGTGTACCTACAGGTCAGGAAGACCTTTTTTGTTGTTGTTTATTTGTTTGTTTATTTCAAGAAGAGTGTAACTGAATTTTTCTCCCTTGGTATGGAAGGCAATGAGAAGGAAGAGAACTGGGTGTCAGAGAAGAAAAAAATTGGCATAGATGTATAAACCTATCATTTTGTGGTTAACTGATTCAGGCACAAATAAATTAACATATCCATAAAAGTACTTTAAAGCTTCAACTTTTTTTAATTGCTTATTAAAAGTGCAAGTATAGCAGAGAGAGCAAATAACTTGCCCTTTTCACTATATTACTAAAATTTTGCCTCTAGGAGTTGCTGCACAGTATAGTCCAATGTTTCTTAATTTTAGTCTGAACACCCTATTTGTACGTCAGATGTGAGAGAGCAGACTATAAAACAAAAATCCTCAAACAATAAAAATTACAACTCTATATGCACATTATCCTAAATATGCAATAATTGATACTGGGAGAAATACAATTACATATATAGTAATGAATTAATATAATCCTCCTCCACCTTCTTGTAGATGAGCATGGTATCTGACTTTTTTTTTTTCCCAGTCAACAAGAAGCTTCCTTGATTGCCATGACCTGGCAAAGGTGATAGACAGTGGCCTTGTAAGGCTCCTTCCCTATACCTGCCCATTTCATCACGTCCCTTGGACTTCTGCATGTTCAAGTGGGCTAAGTGATCCTTAACTCTTTTCTTCATCTACTGTGGTTACTGCTCACTCCCACAGATTCCAACAAGCAGACCTGACTGGGCTCAACTGCAAGTGTTGCAAGGGAAAACTAAAGCAAAAAAATAAATTCACTACCTCAGCCTTGTTACTTGTCACTATCCCCTGACTAACTAAACAATGGGCCCACACTGATCTTCACCTTCCTTTTTCTGCTAATGCAGCAACAAATAAATTAGCTACAAATAAGAGCCATTGTGGAAGTATACATATCAGCAATGAGAAACTATCTGTTTGTGCTTGGAAGTCTAGGGGAAGGATAATATACATTCTGAGGGAGAGTGCTGCAAACACAGGTATATGACATGAGACAAGGTGCCCATGGAATGTCAGTAGGAAAAGAGAGTTTGGCTTGAATTTTCCCATGTATTAAAATTTAGCACAGAATCACAGAATCACCTAGGTTGGAAGAGACCTGTTAAGATCCTCTAGTCCAACCAACAGGGAAAAAACCCCAAAAACAACAACAAAAAAAACCACCATGCCACACCACACACAAAACAACACCAACCCAACACTAAATCATATCTCTGAGCACCACGTCAACTTGTCCCTTGAATACCTCCAGGGATGGTGCCCCAACCACCTCCCTGGGCAACCCATTCCAATGCCTGATAACACTTTCAGTGAAGAAATATATCCGAATATCCAACCTGAACCACACAGGGCTCAACATGAGGCCATTTCCCCTTGTCCTATTGTCTGTGACTTGGGACAAGAGACTGACCCCCACTTCCCTATAACCTCCCTTCAGGTAGTTGTAGAGAGTGATAAGGTCTCCCCTCAGTCTCCTCTTCCCCAGACTGAACAACCCCAGCTGCCTCAGCCTCTCCTCATAAGACTTATTCTCCAGACCCCTTACCAGCTTTGTTGCCCTTTCTGGACCTGCTACAGCACCTCAATGGCTTTTTTGTGGTAAGGGGCCAAAAACTGGACACAATACTCGAGGTGAGGCCTCACCAGTGCTGAGTACAGGGGAATGATCACCTCTCGGGTCCTACTCACCACACTGTTCCTGATACAGGCTAGGATGCTGTTAACCTTCCTGGCCACCTGGGCACACTGCTGGCTCATGTTCATCCTGCTGCTGACCAACACCCCCAGGTCCTTTTCTGCCAGGCAGCTCTCCAGCCATTCTTCCCCAAGCCTGTAGCTTTGCAGGGAGTTGTTGTGACCCAAGTGCAGGACCCAGCACTTGGCCTTATTGAAACTCATCCTTTTGGTCTCAGCCCATCAACCCAGCCTGTCCAGATCCCTCTGCAAAGCCTCTCTACCCTCCAGCAGGTCGACGCTGCCACCCAGCTTGGTGTCGTCTGCAAATTTACTGAGGTTGCATTCAATCCCCTCATCCAGATCATTGATAAAGATGTTAAAGAGAATGTGTCTCAGTACTGAGCCCTGTGGAATACCACTCATGACTGGCTGGCAACTGGATTTGTCACCATTCACCACCACTCCTGGGCCCAGCCCTCCAGCCAGTTTTTAACCTAGTGGAGAGTATAACCATCTAAGCCATGAGCAGCCAGTTTCTCCAGGAGGATATGCATTTTATCATTAAAACGCCTGCAGTATCCTGAGCAGGTATAAGTTGTTAGAAGTTTGTTTCCAGCATTCTAAAAGCTATTCTATAGAAGGTAAGTTCTTCTACCTCAGATTTTTATTTTTTTTTATTTTTTTAAAAAAAAAGAATTAGCCTTCACAGTCACTGGATAGAGGCAGCTGACTTTGCTTTGCTAAGAATTGACTTTTAATTTTGGGTGCTGGAAAGTCTGACTTAAATTGTTTTTTTTTTTTACTTCCATAGATACTTGAAACAAATTAAAAAATAGGAACTTAATCTATCTGAAAATGAAGATACTGTTTGAAAGATAAGTATACACAACTATTAGATACAAAATGGTTCTTAAAATTCCTTATCCTTTTTGGCAGAGGAAAATAAATAATATAATACATTTTATTAAAAAATAAATCAAACCAAAACAGAACAAAAAAACTCCCAAAGCAGAAAAACAACCCTCCCCCCCAAAAAAAAACCCCAAAACAAAACCAACAAAAAAACCCAAACAACATCTGAAAGCACAACACAAAGAAAATTAACATGGAAAAGCACTTGACATTTTTGAGAAACACATACAAAGCTGGAATTTGGGGAAATAAAAATCAGAGACAAAATATATAATCCTTTTTCACATATTCTTTTTCAAATTACCTTTCTCCTACATATGAAAATGCAACTGAAAAAGGTGCTGACTAGTACACAGAAGGGAAGCCATGTTGTTAGATATAGCTAGTCATGTCTAGTGCTGCAGGAATTTAAAGGTGAGTTTTAACAAGGCAGTAGAACAAGAAATAACTGCGAAGATGTGAAATGCAGTTTCAGGGTTTATGTAGGATATTCCCGTTCAACAAGATGCCAATGGGTTCATTGTTTGTGTACTCAGGCACAGAACAAAAATATTTTGGTTAGACTAGTGATTCAGCCTGAAGTTCCTTTCTACACAGTTTGACTGGGTAGATCTAGATCTATATGAACAGTTTTATACCAGTAAGGTGATACTGTTTGTATTTAGCTAAGGCCACATAAGAGAACTGTATGAGGCAGACTCAAATATAACCATGGAATTAATTAACCTTAAGCAACATGGATGGACAAGGGTCTAGCGCTTCATGTCTCTTCCAGGCTCTCTTATTTTGCTATTCAGGCTTTACTATGTAAGACCATTTATATGAATAACTGGTTACCATTGCACTTTTGATTATGATCACAGACTACCATTATCATTCTGACTGAATGCTACCGTGCTCCAAATTATTTCAGTATTCAGAAATTGGGGTAAACAGGAGCCTAACGCCCAGAACTGTTATTTACCCTTCACTAAACGTCAGTGAAGCCGAATGAGACCAAAATATTTTTTTTCCAGAGAAAGAAATTAGTAAGAACTGATGAGACAAGATTTAGTTGAGAACTTACAGTTCAAGTAAGAAAGGCCTGGAGGATCAAGCCCTATGTCAACTGTAGATTTGGTCTAATCACTATGACAATTGAAGAAAGAAACATTTATCCTGTTTCTCGTAACTGTGGTTGAGCACTGGATAAATATATACAAGTATGATTTCCCTGAAGGTAACTATCCAAGACAACTGTATAATTTCTTTCATTTCCCTTTCAAAAAAGCATTAGTTGGCAATGATCTTTTGGTTATTATTGAAAACCTTGCAGGACACAACAGGTGAACACAAACTGTTTAAGGATTACTCAGTCATCAAAACTATTTTGCTTGAGCTTGTGAAACCAGATCTATTACTAATGGAAGAGTGACAGAAAGATTTCAGTCATATGTTGAGAATTTCAGATCTGTTATGTGCTAAATCACAAGTACTGAATTAGCCTCTAGATAGAACACTTTTTAAAGCTCACTACACAAATGCCCTAGAAGCTAAGAAAAAAGTGAGACATCTTTAATTTATCAGCAGTCTATTAACTGGGCCTTTATCACTTCTGGTATTCATTACAGTTTTGCTCTGTATCTGATCTGTATTTTTCATTTGGCCATAACTTCTTCCTTTATGAGTCATAGTGTTTATTTTACAAAATTAACTTACATTAATTAAATAATTAAATGTACATCCCTTTCTGTTGAAAGACTTGTATTATTTAAGCTTAATTGGTTGTTATACATCAGTTCAAAATTATCGTTGAAAAAATGCAAAGAAATGGGTCTCTTGACATCAAGAGATAGCTAGAAATAATTAACTTTAACCATTTAAATCATTAGCTCCAGAACTTTTTCACTGTGTTTCATTATTCCTTTTTAAGCTCTGTGGATAGGATCATCTGTCCAATGTTATTACCTAGGATGCACTTAGGTTTTTTTCCTTCCAGTGAAAGAGCTGCACAAAGAAAATACTTCGTTTAAGTGGACAGGTTGCACATCATGTGTCAGGCAAGGTTTGCAATGCTGTTACTCAACACCTTCACTGATCACTACTTTTAAAATGGCAATTATGAAAAGAAAATTTACTTTATTTAATATTTTCTGACCAATGCACATTTGTATAACTAGATCATGAGAGGAAAGAATGTCACAGAACTATATAGATATTAAAACTATGAGATAGGATGCTATGATGAATCCTGACATGTGGCACTTCTAAAAAATAATAATATGAGGAATAATGGGCTGCTACAAATAATGAGGTAAGAGTAATGTATACACAGAGGGCTATCTCTGACCCAGAGCACCATTAACAAGACAAGAACATATGACACAGCAGGAAATTGCAGACAACAAGAGAAAGTAGTAGCTTGGCAGAATTGCTGAACAAAGTAGAAATACCAGGGCAATCAAGTCATAAACACCAAATGAGGTTATAAAGTCTGCTAACCCATGGACAGTAGGAAAAGGTAAACAGAAGTGAGGTGTTTATTTGAAAGGGAATAGGGATGGTAAAGAAGAACTTGAGTAGGGGAAAGGGAAATACAAAGTGAAGGAAATCAGTCATTGGGGCTGTTCAGGATACCTGTGGAGCAACTCTATGCCTGATCATGTCAGACTGGAGCTGCAAAATAAACTTATTTTGTCTTTTTTTTCTCCACCAAAACTTATACCTAGTTCCTCTATGCAGTCAGGGAAGTGCTGGGCTGGGTGCTGTCCCTAATGATATGAGGGGTCATCTACAGGAGGTCATCTAAACATCCTGAGTGCCAAGAACAGCAATCTTAAACTATTTGAATTTCAAGAGTGATAGATAAAATTTCTTACAAAACACTCTGAAAAGTTATCCCGTTTTTGTTTAAAAACAAAATAAAGTGATGTAGTTCTGCTGAACAACTACAAAACAATTTAAAAATTCCTGCAAATAATGGATCAGCAGTAGTTAGTTCATTCTACCTGCTAATAGTTTTTTTTTTGCCAGACATCCCAGCACTTCACACTAGACAAATCAGATGTAGTTCGGTGTTTGTAAAGTACCCTAAATATTACAGCAGATATATGACAGAGCACAACAAATAGCTAAGTTATCATGGCCAACCAAAATGTTGGCAGGTAATTCCTTTGACTCCATGTACATTTGTGACCCAAGATGATGTTTCTTTTGAGCAACATGTACTATACAGGGAAACAGATTCAGAAAATGTATACAAATAAATTTCTTATGGATATCTCAACACCTAGAGCTGAGTTTTAGTAAACCAGAGAATAAAATTATTCTAGAAGCAAATTTCTCCAATAATTATGGGGTATTTTAGTAAACACATATGGAAAATTGAATAGCTCTTTTGGGTATTTGATTATATTTCATACACAGTGTATGACATTAAGGGCTTCTCTCCAGCTGTTTGGCAGCAAGAGTCCATGAATTCAACCTCTTGCCCTCACAGGGAAAATCCCTGGAGGGGTTTGGCTGACTGCACCCACTGACACAGTACAGCTTTGGAACCGTGGGTCTGACTGCTGGGAAAAACTGGTGTGAAAGAACGTGAAAGAAGTCTCACCGAAGGTCTATTCCTATGCACACAGGACTTGCATATAAACTCTAAATCTTAGCCTTGGTTCCTGCCTGAGCTACACTGGAAGTACTTCTGTATCTGGGCATCGCTGATCCCCACCATGATCTGCCAACATGTTTTCCCAGCTTGACCTCAGATCTTTCTCATCACTTTATAATTCTGTGGTGTTCTGGAACCCTGACTGAATCTGGTTATTCTTCCATCAGCCAAATAAGTAAACATGCAAAATCTTTTAGAAGGCAGGCAATGAGTCCAGTAAGCAATGAGTACAGAAGACCCTTTGCAAGTTAATTCAGTCATAATTAGCAGAGGAAAAATTGAAAGTATTTGCAAAATAGAAAACTGGGGCCTCAAGAGACCATTTAGAGTATTCCCTGACTCCAAAGCAGTAGCAACTACACTATTCATAAATTGTTCAAATTTTTATTGAGTTTGAATTTGTTATATTTCAGACCCAAAGGAGCATTATCAGTTTAAAAGCTTGCCTATTTTTGCAGCTGGGTGACAGAAATTGCTTCTCACTGCAAATAATCTTACTTGAGTAATTGCTAGCAGATATTTATGCATTGTGTTTGCAAATTTCTCCTGTATGGATAATATGTAACTTCTCTAAGCAGTATCCGCATCCTTCATTATTCTTGTCACTGTAAGTTTTGCTTAATGCCTAATTACAGTTCATAACCGACATGCAAAACAACATAATCTACATAATGTTCAGCTGTGTATCTTCCATGCTGCCTGACAACAGCTCTGTCCTAGCAAAACTAATGGAGAATCACTGGAGTATATTAGTGTGACAGTCCTTCTTTCTTCTACTGTTAGGCAGATCACAGTAAATAACCACTTTCTCACAGGATGCCTGTGGTCTAGATGCCATAGACATAAATAAAAGTGTATTTTCTTGAATGTTTTTACATGTTTTGCCCAGCGATTCAAACTTATGAATCATGGAGCTTATAAGGAGAAATCTACTCATGTATGGAACAAAGTAATGGTAGATTGATCCAATGACGTTTTTGAAAGTACATTCACCACCACGACTATACTGAAGGTGTATATTGTACAAAAGAAGATCATTTTACAGCAAGAAGAATATTTATTCATAGCAGACTTACCTTACTACTACAAGTTGTGGGAAATTATTATCTTCAGTACATAAGAATTGATTTTTTTTAAACTTTGAAGCCATTGCTCACAGAGTATAATTTGTCCTTTCTATAGCTGCCTTAAAGTGGTCCTGGACCAAAAGCATCAACAGGAATTAGCAAATGAATTCAGAATGATTTGATCATGTGAGCTCATGTTTTGACCAAAATGAAATACGCCATTTTAAAAATTTTATTGTTAATAGAATATGTAATTACAACCTCCCAGGTCACCGTGTTAATTTTAAAATTTTCCCCCCTTAATCTTTGAAGCATTCCTATGGCATCTACTTTTTAATCATATATACCTTACTCAAGTCCTACATCATCTTCTTCTTTATGTTTGCAAGTACCATCTTGTAAAGTACATTTTGCAAGCTGCCTTCTTGTCCTATGTTCACAGGAGTGTCTGAGGGCCTTTCTGTTCCTATATTTTGCCCAAAGGTCAGCACATTTCCGATTTTCCTTATCATTATTGTTCTGCATATCTTCCCTGTTGGAACACTGTATATTCTCCATTTGAAGTATGAAGAAATTGTGCTGGGAATACTACATAAAGCTGGGATGCTGGACTGAATTCCCTTTGTGATATCCCCTCCTATGAACCTCACTATTTTATTGGTTCAGACCCTTCGCTGCTCCAAGCCAATAGAGAATATAGACTGTTGCCATGTTTCATTCCAATACCTTAAGTTCTTGCACCTTGTGAAAGGGGGATTACATGAAAAGAGTCCCTGTGAAGTACCTGTGAAAATCAGAAAACTTCCAATTCTTTAGAGACTTTCTACTGGAGATATTAATCGGTAAGTGCATGGTCTTGAGTAAAAAATGAAACATCCTAACAAAAAAACCAACCACCCCAATCAGACCAAAACAGAACAAAACCACAAAACTCTTTGTAATGGAATACTAAGAAAGGCTAAAAGGGAAATGAACTCTTCATATTGATCACAAATAGAATCATCCCCATTTTCACAGAATCACAGAATCACAGAATCTTAGTGGTTGGAAGGGACCTTTGAGATCATCGAGTCCAACCACATT